>VZRL01003210.1:1424320-1444770 GCA_013397895.1 Origma solitaria
AAAAATTTGCAAAATGAAGCTCTTTTTTTCTTCCAGGAATCCAGGCACTTCCAGTGGCCACTGATTTTATGGCAGGGCACACTCCATTCCTGTCTGTACCATCCCCAGGAATGTCTGTGAAGATAGATGCTGCCTGGATGATGAGCTGCATTCACACCCCGTCCCTGGAGCTGCAGCTTGAGGCAAACCATCGGCATTTTACAAGGAAAAAGCTTTCGGAAGCGCAGCTCGAGCTGGTCCATTTTAAAATGCACAAACAAGACATTGAATAACAATGAAATGCTTTCAATAAAATTTTTTTAAAAACTGTTGGGTGTTGCCAGCTCTCACAATCTCATGGCAACTCATGCAGCATCTGATTTTTTATTTCCCTCAGAGTTTCCAACACTGCTGATGGGAACTGGAGCCCCTCAGGGACACCCCTTGGCTCATGGGGGTCACCTGGGGACACCTGTGGTCTTCCAGAGCCAGCCCCCAGCTCCCTGGGGTTCCCCAGAGATAGCCCTTGGACCGTGGGATGGCACAGCACTGGCTTTGTGCCACCCCTGCAGGGCCATTGCCATCTCTTACTCCTGGGCCTGGTATCACTAATGTCACCAGCTCTCATTAACGAGGGGTTTCCATGCCGTTAATTAGCACGTGGCAGTCTCCATGAAAGCAGAATCCATTCCCAGAAGCACAAAAGGAACCAAACTCCCCTCCTGAGTTTTGAGGGGCAGCAGAGCAGCCCCCAAGCTCCATTATCCAACCAAACCCACCCACCCCTACAAAAGCCCCTCCCCAGCCCAACACCACTGGTGCCAGAGACCCTCTTGCTGTCCCTGCTGACCCAGCCCTGAGCCACATTCCAGGACAGGGATGCCCCCTGCTTCCCATCACCTCCCCAAAGGACACTGACTCCCAAAACCAACCTGCACCTCTACAGCAGCCCCCAGCCTGACCTCGAGCAGGAACAGGGATCAAAAGGCTTGTCAAAGACCAGCCCAAAAAGCTGCAGGAGCAACCACGGTCTCTCCATGCCCCGGATGCCACACTGGGGACCAGGTCCCAGGACTGCCTCCAGCCCCTCTGTCCCACACATTAACACCCACAACAGCCTAAAATACCTTGAAAGCCATGGTTTAGGGCTTTATTCCAGGAATAAAACCCTGGTGGCCTGGAGGAGAGAAGGAGGAAGAGGAAGAGGAGAACACACACACACACAGCTACTCTAGCGGCCAAGGCCGGGTCGGTACCATGGCCATGGGCTCAACGTGGCTCCTGCGGTGCCTCGGCCACGATGTCACCAAGCCCCTCGGCACAGGGCCACCCCAAACCTCCTCCCAGGCTGACAGGACACTCCGGCACAGGCAGGAAGGGCAGGATGTCCCACAGGGTGTCCCACGCTGGGAGCAGGAGCTCCAGCCCCTCTCGTGCCCCAGAATGGAGATTTGCTGGAACTCCACCAAGCTCATCTCCTGGGTGTGCCGGTCATAATCACCGCGATCAGGGCTCGGTCCTAATCGGCTCAGTCCTGCGTGGGACCACCTCACCCTGCTCCCAACACCAGCCTGTCCTTCCTGCCCATCCTGGGGGCTTTTCCATTTCCAGGGGGCAGCCAAGCAGGCTCCAGTCACCCCTGCTGGGAATTGCAGCACCTGGATGCACTCCAGGCCCCGGATCAGCCAGTGACAGGTCAAACCTTTCCATCTCTGCTTGGCAGAGCTGGAGAAAACCCAGGCAGGAGCATTCCTGCCTAATTTACATTGTTAACATACTTTCTTTTAAGTCAGCTCCCATGGTGTTTCCTCTTCTTTTCCGTGTGGTTTCGGTCAGAAAATGGCTCCTTTGCTCCCTCCAAAACAAACCTCAGCAGCAGAACCCATCCAGGCTGGGGGGACAGCAGGCTCCCATCCTGCCGTGGGGACACCTCAGGACACACAGGGGACACTGCTCAGAGCCTCAGTGTCCATTCCCACTGTCTCACCTCCAGCTGGGACTTCTCCACGCCCTGCACTTTGGGTTCTCCAGTGCAGGCAGGGAGCACCAAGGGATGCACGGAAGGATGCAAGGGAGGATGCAAGGGAGGGGTTGCACAGCCACCTTCAGGGGTAGTGGAGCAGAAACGCAGGATCCTTACCCAAATCCAAACCCCGACAGGCAGAGGAGTGAGGGGCAACACTGGGAGCCCGGATAGAGCCGAGGAGGGGGAGAAACCAATGCAGGAAAGGGGCCCAGGCACCACCAGAACAAGCGACCCATTTACACCCCTGGACAGGGGCACCCTCCTTGGCAGTACTGGTTATACTGGGAGCTGAGCCGAGCCTCGGGCAAGCTTTAATTGCCACTATTATTACCACAGTTTTGTTGGAAGCTCAAAGGCTGCTGCCTGTGCACGGATTTAGAGATGCACTTAACTTTAAGCAGATATTTGTCACCAGTCTGGGAAGGGGGGAAACCCTGCTGTCTTCCATGCTGCAAAGATGAGGAAAGCTGGAAGAAGCAGGAGCCCTCACTGTGGCTGCCAGCAGTGCCCACAGGCCTGTTTGCCATGAGAAGCAGGAGGCTTTGGGATCGTGCCACGGCTGGAGCGGGATCGCTGTCTCCATTCACCACTGTGCCAGGGATCCTCCTCCTGCTCCAGCGGGGCTGGCCTGCATTCCCCTTCCCCCAGGAATGACTCAAGTTTTCCCATTAAAGCAGCACCAGAAAGAGGGCTATTGTAGCCCTGCAGCCCCCCGGGCCAGGGGACCTCGGTGACACTTGCAGGGGGGGACACAAGTGACAGCAAATGCCAAAGGAGCTTCGAAACCCACCCGGAACGTGGCACTGAGGGTCAGCAGTGCTGCGAGGGGGGAGGCAGAGCACCCCCAGGTCTGCACCATGGGGAGAGGATGCAGCAGCCCTCCCACCATCCCCAGTGCTGGGAAAAGCAGAGGAAGGATGCTCCTGGCGCTTCCCGAGTGGTGCTCAGCTCCACACCAGGATGCTGTGGCCCCACACGCTGCTGGGAAGGGCTCGGGGCTCCCTCCCTCCCTCCCGTCTCCCCCAGCTCCAACCCCCGGCTCGCAGTCAGCCAGCCCCGCACGGGCTCCAACTCCAGATGTTGGTGAAATGCTATAAATAACAGAGGGGGAGGGGAGCCGGGGCTGGGGGGACGCCAGGCCCACCGACACACAAGCAGATGTTCCCCTTCCCTGCGGGGCCAGAGCTGGGACTGGGCAGGAAGGTGGCAGCTCCAGCATCCAGAGACCCCTCCAGGCAGAGGTTTTCCACCAGCTGGGAAAAAATCCTTGCGCAGGACCAGCAAACAACCTGCTTCCATTTTTACACAGCCACAACTCTAATTAGCACCCGTCCTGTTTCCGAGGAGGTGTTTCGGCTCCCACACCAGCGGTCAAAAGAGGAAAACCTCGCATCATTCCTCCAACACAGACCTGACAGCCCAGGGTTGCTCAGCAAAAGCTCTGTCTTCCCAACACCTCCCACACGCAGGTCTCAGCAGGACAAAGTTCCAGATGTTCCCAGGGACTGCAGAGTGCCCACGGTCATCTCTACCCAAGAGAAAAGGACAGGCTCAAATGTGGCTGAGCCGCCTCAAAAAGCTTCTGGCAGAACCTGTGATCACCCTAGAATCAGCAGTCACCCTAAATATCACCAGGAGGAGAGTGGGGTGCTGCAGGCTCCTGATGGCAATGGCACAAACTGTGCCTCACCTCGGTGTAACAGCCCTGTGCCACCACAGCCCTTCACCTGCCTGTCCCCAACACAAGTTCTGGGCTGCTGTAGCTTATTTAAATCTCTTCCATTATTCAAACTACTCCAGGTATTTGAATTGCTCCAGCTGGGCTTGAGTGATAGAGGCATAAAAAAATAGGTATTTATTTTAAGGGCAGCAGACACTGAGGTTTGTGCTGCTCCCCCAGCATCCTCCTGCCAGCCCAGGGGGCTGCACCAGTACACGCCCAGCACCCTTTGGATGCATCTCCCTTTGGATGGATGTCCCTTTGGATGCATCCCATCGCTTTCTCTGCCAACAGGCAGCACAAAGGCTGCGAGTGAGGATGGCAGCGAGTGATTCCAATTAGCAATGGAACTCGTCCAGCCACGGGTCCTCGGCAGGACCCACAGCCAAGCTGCAGCTGATAGGGTAATTTGGATATTTCTGGGATTTTTCTGATGACAGTCCCTGCAAGGAGGAGGAGGAGGAAAAGGATCAGCCATGCCATGGAAACCCTGGCCTTGCAGCACAGCTCCTTCCAGCCCTTCAGGGGAAGGATGATGCCCACAGCGGGCCCCAAGCCCCAGCAGGGTCCTGCTGGCCCCAGGGACATTTACCCACAGCCCTGCAGCCCTTTTGGACACAGCGGAGGGGACAGTGGGGGGCACTGGTGCCAGGGTGCTGCAAAAGTAACCACAAAAGATTAACGAGGCCCTTCACCATCCCATGTCACCACAGCAGCAGCAAGAAGAGTTTTGCACCTTTCCCATGCCCTCCACCAAAGTGTCCAGGTCACCCCCAAGCCTGGTCCATCCCAGGTGCTGTGGGATGCAGAGAAGCTGTGCCAGCACCCTGCCAGAGCCGTGCCCCAGGCACAGCCGAAGGGTTGTTATCCCAAGAAACTGCCAGGCAGGAGAAAACAAGAGCAGGAAGGATGTGGAGGGTGGGGAGGCACAGCCCATGGTGACAGCGCTGCCAGGCTGTGCTGCCCGGCAGGATGGCACTGCAGCACGGGGAAAAGCAGTTTCCTTATGGCTCCCATCACAGCTTCACCTCCAAGAAATTCTCCTGCCAAAGAAATCAGAGCTTGACCTTCACCACGGCTGCCCCGAGGCATGGGGTAAGCCCGGATTTGCCCCTCTCCGAAATCCCTGGCACCGCAGCATTACAGAAATCCCTGAGCACAAAGGGGCCCCTCAGGATGGGGCTGCACCGCGCCACGTCCTGCTTGGGACCTCGTGCCCGGCTGAGGGTCCCTGGTGGGCACATCCTTGCTGTGGGGACACCAGCCCGGCGCAGCCAATGCCCCCAGCAGCGACATCTCCAACAGAGCTGTTCTGACCATTCCCTGGCAACCCCACAGCTTGGGAATTTCTCAGCCACAAGCCGCGGGAAGCTGCATTTTTTCCCCTCTTTGCTGGCGTTTCAGCAGACTCAGACAGCAAAGGCACCCACGCTCTCCCCCCGGGCAGGGCTGGAGCCAGCAACAGCAGCACAGGCTTGGCTGGAGCGGGGAGCAGCTGGCCCGGCCCAGGAAGAGAGGGAGGGAGGGAGGATGGAGGAGACCGAAACCGCCACGTGCACGTGTTTTCATGGAGAGAGACAACTTTTCCAGCAGGATCTGCCAAGGAAACACGCAGCCGGGATACTCTGCTCCAAAAGGATCAGCTCCAGCACAATGTGGGGCAGTTAACGTGGGTCCTGGCAGGCTAGGATTTGTCCAAGAGGAGAAACATGGAACCTCCGTTCTGGATTGAAAGGGATCTCACCAGATCCAGAGGGATCTGTTTTCCACCGGGTGGGAGGGAAAAGAGCATCGGTCACTGCAGGGCTCAAGCTACTGGAACAGGGGAAAAAGTCCTTCCCACGCTCACCATGAACCCCCAGGCGAGAGGAGGGATTGCTCTGGACAATGGGAAGGCAGAGGGAGATGGTGGGAATAAGCTTTCCCAATCCCAGTGTTCCGTCTCTCCACAGGGGTTGTGCTGCAGCACGGAGCTCACACACCCTGGGACAGAGACCTGTCCCACGCCCTGACACCCCAAATCAGAGACAGAGCTGCTACCCCCAATGGCACATCTCCATGGACAGGTGATGGATCCCAAACGGAGCCTCCTGCACAGGGCAGAGCCCTGGGCACAGCTCCCACCCGAGCTCAGCATCGCTTCCAGCCCAGGCTGTGCTGGAACTGGGCACCTCCAGGCTCTGCCCAGCCACCCTTCAGCCTCCCCAGCTGCTTTTGGAGGCCAAGCCTTGAGCAATCACCAAACATTCGTTCATGCTGGCCCCATTCCTCGCCTTCAGTGACCCCAGGTCATCAGCAGGAATCCAGTCCTGCAGCTTTGGGCTCCCACGGCGCTCGCCTGGCACCGCGGGTTCCGAGGAAAAGCCCTCGAGGTGGAGGGGGCTCTGTGATGCACCAGGCACTGCAGGGAGCACCTCCCATCCCTGAGAACACCCGGCACCCCAGGACAGGGAGGGCTCTCAGGGAAGGAAAGGTATTTTCCCAAGGGCTGAGGCTGCTCTGAACTCCTGCCTGTCCCCTGTGCCAGGGCTGTGGGACCGGGGTCACCATCGCAGGACCACACACCAAACCCCACAGCCCACCAGGGCCGGCACCAACTGCTCAAACCCACCGAGACCTGCCCTCAAAGTCTGATTTTTGGGGATAGGGAGCAACCCCACTGCCCTGCAGAAAGCCAGCTGTTAGTCAAGGCATCTAATACCGAAAGGGGACAACTGTTCTGCACCACGGGCCAGCAAGGACACGGCTCTTGGTCCCCTCCACAAGCCCCCTAACCCCCACCCGGGAGGAAGAGATCATGGCTGCTACACTCAGCCTTGCAGAGCCCAATAAAGCACAGGTAGGGTGGGAAGGATGGCACAAGCCATCGTGCTGTCCCTTTGGGGCTGGTTTTCTCCTCCTTCTCTGCCACCAAGCCCACCTTGGAGCAAAGGGTGCGATGGACACGGGACAGGGGGGAGAGATCTGCACCCCCTGAGCCCGGCCCCTGCCCAGGAAGGGGGAGAACAGGCGCTGCTCTGTGAGCGCTGGGCCCAGGGAAGTTCAATAGTTTACTCCCAATATTTGTCTTGGCCGGGCAGCCCAGCTCGCTGGAGGAAATGGGGCAGGGGGAGGGCTCCAAACATCCTCTGCATTCCTTGTAACGAGAGCACAGCCAGCGCCGGGGCACCCGCGCTCGGGGTCACCCAATGTGAGGCCTTTTGTGTTTAGAAATCCTGCATAAAACATCCAGGGGTGCAATTTTCCAAAAAGCAACAGGGCTGAGGGGCCTTGGTCCCAGCCCTGAGCTTGACATGCAAACTACTCGCTTCTCCCAAAAACCCCCCAAGCCAGAGCTTCTGCACAAAATCTGCTGACCTGGGCCCGGCACCCAAAGCCTCCAGTTCTGCTGGGGTTCCCCTTGACCTCCCCCTCCAAAACTCAACCCTCCTGTCACTGCCCCCATTGCACAACGCTGCCGCCAGCTCCATCCCACAGCACTGCTGGGAAACAGGGATCACACCTAGACCTGGCGCAATCAGGGACCAGCAGCGCTCGCTCCACCCAGCTCCAAAAACGACATTTTTTAAACCCAGCTTCTCAAAAAATGAGGGGGCCGCAGGTGATGCCCCTTGCCAGGGAGCTGAGCTTATCTCCAGCTGGACAGGGCTGGGCCAGATAAGGGAGCTGGGGTGGCCCCTGAAGCCCTGCGAGCCACGGGCAGCCGGACACGGTCCTGGTGCAGGGGGAGGATCTCCCGCGATAACCCCGGAGCCAGTGCCGGCCCCGGCTGCTCCTGCTGATAAACGTGGGTTGAAGGGGGTGACAAGCATGGCCTGGTGCCAGCGCTGGGGCTCTGGGCATGCTGCCACCCATGCCCATGGCAAGGGGAACACAGAGCCCCAGCAAAGAGGGAACAGCCCCAGAACAGCATTCTCAAAACCAAAAAAGAGTTTCAGGTGCCCAGCACAACCCATCAGTCACTTCAAGGGGACTTCTGTCCCCATGTCCCCATTGCTCAGCCCCCCAGTGCCAGTGGAGCCCAGCTGCCAGACAAGAGCGGGGAACTCTTCCAGGCAAAGCCGACTACTCACCCGCTTAGAACTAATTAGGGCTTGTCTTAATTAAATCCTGCTAACCATGAACAACCCCAAGGCCAGAATTAACTGATTTACCTGGGATGGCCTCTGGCTGCTCACGAGGGACTGCTGGCCTGGTAGGAATGAGGCAGCCCTGCGCTGGACACAGCGAGGCAGGCTCTGTCAGGGTTTGGGAAGAGCCCCTGGCGACCTTCCCCAGGGCACAGCATCATTCCCCAGGGAATGCCAGCCCAGCCAGGTGCTAGGGCCACATTCCCGAGGGTGGGAGCTCGGCCACCAAGGCTGGAGCAAGGGATCAGCCCTCCCACCACCTTTTGTGCTGCTCGTGTCTTTAATGGGATTAGGCCCTGTAATTCCATAAGAGGGTTTAATCACAGAACACCCCGGGGAGCAGCGGGGCTCCGGCCGGGGCTGGGCAGGCAGCGACCCCACTAGCAGCAGATGATGATGGAGAGGTCCAGGATTCCATTTGGGCACCCACTCACTGCTGCTCCCAGCCCCGCTCCTTCCTCAAGCATCCCTGGGACAGCTCAGTGCCAGGGGTGGAGACCCTGCCAAGGGAAACACCCAAGGCCACGCACTCCAAGTTGCACAGCCTGGAGAAGAGAAGGCTCCAGGGAGACCTTAGAGCCCCTTCCAGTGCCTAAAGAGGCTCCAGGAGAGCTGGAGAGGGACTTTGGATAAAGGGTGAAGCGACAGGACAAGGGGAATGGCTTCCCACTGCCAGAGGACAGGGATAGATGAATATTGGGAAGGAATTCTCCCTGTGAGGGTGGGGAGGTCCTGGCACAGGCTGCCCACAGAAGCTGTGGCTGCCCCTGGATCCCAGGAAGTGTCCAAGGCCAGGCTGGACAGGGCTTGGAGCAGCCTGGGATAGTGGAAGGTGTCCCTGCCCATGGCAGGGGATGGAACTATACCCCTTTAAGGTACCTTTCAACCCAAACCATTCCAGAATTTTATGCCCCCAGAGCAACCTCTCACACTTTCACAGCACTGGCACCTGCAGGGAATTGTCTTTCCTCCCTTCCCAGCGCTCACAAAACTACTAAAATTTTATTTTCACAAGCTCACCACTAACAAACATCCCCCACCAGCTCATTGTACCTGGAAACAAACTCCTGCAAAGCTTTAGTGGGAAAAGAGAGACAGAGCCAACAAAACCCAGCTCCACGTCTGGATATGGTCTGAATGTGCACAGCAATGGAACCAAAACATTCAGGAGTCCAGGCAAAATGTAATGAAATTAAATTACAATATGGATCTTGCCAGAAAGAATTATGTCAACAACTTGGGGTTCAATTCCTTATTTATAGAGAGCTGTGGATCTGGAGAAACCCTCTACTGATTACAAGTTTAATTTTTTCTCTCTCATATCCCAACCTGGAGTCTCCCACCACCAGTGCCAGTAACATCTCCATATCCAAAGGACTGTGAGACAAAAGCAGCTCAGAACAGACCTTCATTTACACCCTGAGCTCTTTTATAGTGCTGGGTACATCATTGCCCCTCACAGCCTCGCTCCCCCAGACTGGAGACAGGAATGAACAACGCAGAAGTGATGCCACATTGTCAGGGCTGTGAGCACTCAAGGAATAGTGTTTTATGGGTTTAAAGGAGCTATTTAAAACCTCGTTGGCAAACCAGGTGTACCTGGCTGGCAGCTGGAAGCCTTGGCCCTCTCCAGCCTGGCAATTCACACTGGAAGTCAGCAGCACATGGCACCTTTGCTCCACGTGTTTCCCTTTCCCACGAGCAACTGCACAACTCCAGCACCTTCTGCCCAGGTGGGAGCAGCCCCATGTCCAGGGGCTGGGCAGGAGGAGCTGGGATTCCCCCAGACCCACAGCACCACCTGCGGCACCAGCAGGTCCAGGATCCAACTCCTGGAGATGATTTATCCATCTGCGCTGCACAGCCACACTGGGACAGCCCTGGATAAACAGCTGGGGAAGTGCAGAGCGTCCCCTTCTCCACAAGTCGCTTGGGTCTCGGGAATAAACACAGAATCCAAACAAAAACCCCCAAACCCAATATTGTTTTAAGGTTTTCTCTGCCATGACAAGCCCACGAGCCCGAGCAGGCTGGAGGAGCTCCAAGGGATGGAGCAGAGGCACAGCAGAGGCTCTGTGCGGCTGCCAGGGCACATGCAGAAGGCCCCGACGCTGCCAGAAGATTTTTAATTTATTCTAAACCATTTAATAGTTCTGCTATTGAACAGAACCATCAACAGCTGGCCAGGAGCCCACTCGTGAGCAGGGCTGGTTTTGAAGGAAAGCTGCTGGAACCCATCCCTGAGAGCGAGGGGGCTGGGGAGAGCTGCACTTCCAGCAGCTCCCATCTAATATCAGCTTCCCAATCGTTCTGAGGGAAAGTTTTTGATTACTTGAGGATGCAGAAGGGATCAGCAGCGGCTGGACCACCCGCAGCATCTCCGGGTGTCGGCAGCATCACCACCCTTCAGCCGGGTCTGGGGGGGAGCAGCACCCCCACCCCTTCCCAGGGAGGTGGGGGGTCTCAGGGTGACCCCACTGTCCCCTTGCAGGACCGGGGGTCCCTCGGGAGCGTGTGGCTCCGGGAACAAAGGCTCTTGGCAGGGCACGGCTCCTCCCGATGCTAATCTGCCTCTCGCCTCCCAGCCGCTTTGTGTTTCACTAAAAATACCGCGGCGGAGGAAGTTTGTGCCGCGGGGTGGATGCTCTCCTCCCCGGGAGGGGCTTCCTGCGCCGCCCTGGCACGAAAATAGCCCCCAGCCCAGCTCCCCCACTGCCCGGCAAGGCCAGGCAGGCTGGAGTTGGGGCACTCAGCCCCAGCCCTGCCCCACAGCCCACCCCCGGCTCCGGAGCCTTTGGGGCTGGGACACAGCCCCAGCCCACACCAAAGGAAGCACTGAGCACCCAAACCCCTTCCCGCAGCACGGGGAGGATGCGGGACCGGGCTGGGCTCACCCTGCCAGCACCACACGGGTTTCTTCACCTCACACCCCCGGGGTGAATGTCTGGTCCAGAATGGGGAGTGTTTGCGGCAGGATTTGGCTCAGATCCCTGCCAGCACCTCCTCCGAGTGTTGTGGCGATGCTCAGGACACGCTGCTCATGCCACCCGGAGCAGGCGGCACTGCCAGCCCCAAACTCACGCCCAAACCAGCAACAGGAGCCAGAAGGGAACAGTGTCAATGCACAAGGGACAGGCAGACAGAGCTGTGCGGGACACGAGGCTGGCGCTGCCCTGCTCCCAGCACTGGGATCTGCAAGGCTTTTGGGGTGTGGAGCATCCCAGCCTCTGCAGCAGCACAGTGCCCACCACCATCACGGAACCCTGGAATGGTGTGCACCGGAAGGGACCTCCAAGTTCATCTCATTCCAACCCCTGCCATGGGCAGGACACCTTCCACTACCCCAGGCTGCTCCAAGCCCCATCCAACCTGGCCTTGGACACTTCCAGGGGTGAGGATTTGCATCTCCAGGTGCCCCAGCCTCCCTTCCCGAGGTGCCGAGCTGGAGCTGCTCCAGAGCCCACCCCAGCCCGGTGACACGCGATGCCAGAGCCCAGCGACATCAATAATGCAGCGGGGTCACTGCCGGCGGCCCCACAGCTCCGCCCAGCTCCGGGCGCTGCTTTGGGATTGAAGCACTAATCCCAAAAGCAAGGGATCCTTGTGCCACTCCTGGCTGAGCTCCCACGGAAAGCAGACCCTTCATGGCCACAGAAGTGCCCACGGCAAGGACTTTGTCTGGGGGGAGGCAGAGGCTCTCCAGCCCCTTCTCTTCCTCATCCATCCCATATCCTCAGCCAGGAACAGCCCCCGGGCCCGGGGCAGCTCCACACCGCTGGTGCCCCAATGGCTTTGCAAAGCGTTTGTTTTTCAGCAGAGACAGGCAGAGCTCCCAGGGTGACCCAGCCCGGCTGCCCCGATGGGCACAAACACAGCTTCCCTTTGGCTCTGCCCTCTCGCACCCGCAGCATCCCCAAAAATAGCTGCTGTGGGAAGGGCAGGGAATGCTGCAGGACACAGCCACAGCTCCCTGGGCTCCATGCCCGAGGGTTTCCCCAAACCTCGGCCTGCACAGTGGGAACCTCACCCAGGCTGTGCCAGGGCTGAGCTTTGCCATCTCTCCCCTCACCCCCTCCTGCAGATCTGAGCCTGCCACGGGCAGTGGAAGATGCTGCAGGGAAGTGCTTTAATTCAAACCATCCACTTATTTATTTTTTTAAATTGCATAATTGCTGCAGACATTTCTGCTCATGTTTGGTTTTATTACATCTTTGTGGTTATTCTACAAGCCCTAAATTTTGGGCCTCAACTGAGTTGGCAAAGTGTTCCAAAAACATCTGTCCTGAGTTATTCCCCTTGCAGCACTGTGGCAGAAGACATCACAACACCAGGGGTTCATTTGCAACAGAGAAAAGTTCTTACTCCTGACTCAAAGAGAAAGGTAAATATTTACTGCCTCGAGGTCAGCACTGACCCTACACCTGGTCCCAACAGGCGCCCGGCCATCGTCCTTCAGAGAGCAGCAGATCTGTCCCTAGACACGCAGAAAGCTCAGGGGCTGCCACAACCCCCATGTCACCCCAGGGACACCATCCTGCTGCTTCCAGTTCCTGCCAGCACCAACCCTAAGGTGACATGTCCCGCCCCAAGCAGGGGACAATCAACAACCGGCCACTAATTCCCCCCCATTAAAATTCCCAGACTCAACAGGCTTGAATCCAGCAGCTACAAGACATGGGCTTGCTCTCCAAAGGATAAACTTTGGAGAAGTTTATCCTTTGCAAGCGTTGTAAAGGTCCCTTCGCACACCCACCCCCTGCAGTCAGCGTGAGTGGAGAGTGAAGGAAGGGAATTGCATCACCCCCAACGCCTCTCTGGCTTTGCTGTTGTTCTTGTTTGTCCTACAAACACACCTGGAGAAAGCAGCAAGCCCCAAGGACAGCCCTAATGTGGCTCACACAACCTGCATGGCCACAATGGGGTCCCAGTGTCCAGCGGGGATGGGACAGCAGAGCCACAGCAAAGGCACTGCCAGCCCTGGGCCAGGACACCTGCTCACCACGGACACCTCTGGAAGGAGCAGCAGCAGCCAGGTGAGGCTCTGGCAGCCCTGCAGCTCACCTGCCTTTTACACACCACCAGCCCAGGCATTTCATTACAGCCACCCAGCCCAAAGGCACCTTTGCCATTAAAGCAGCTCTCATGCAGCACCCAGCGCAGCCCCTGTCATGCTGGGACCCCCAACCCCCACCTCCAGACCTGCCAGGGGTGCTGCAGCCTGGCAGGGCAGAGCCAGAGCCCTGGGAAAGCAGGAGACAGCCTGGTGGCCACCAGAACTTGTTGGGGACAGGGGAGTACCTGCTGTGGGGGACACAGACCCTGTTTAGGGGACGCAGAGTGGGATGGGCAGCGAGGGGCAAACCCCCCCAGCCCAGCAGACATGGGAATGGGCACAATTCTGTGGGACAGGGTAAGGCAGCCCTGGCTCCCTGTGCCACCACAGCCACAAAGGGCACAAGTCCTCACAGTGCTGGGGACAGCAGAGCAGTGACAGCCACAGCTGCTGGCTGCCAGCCCTGCCACCCTGCTCTCTGGGCAGGATTTTAA
This sequence comes from Origma solitaria, assembly GCA_013397895.1. Lineage (NCBI taxonomy): Eukaryota > Metazoa > Chordata > Aves > Passeriformes > Acanthizidae > Origma > Origma solitaria. The sequence continues at coordinate 1,437,723 of VZRL01003210.1, forward strand.
ATACGAACTGAATTATTCATGGCAGCACTGAGGTTCCTGGAGCACGAGGTCCTGGGCACCAGGTCCCTGCCGGGGTGCACTGTGACCTCCCCACTCATGGCAGCGCTCTGAGGGGGGTCACCCCACTTGGGAAATAAATCTGGGACAGCATGGGGGTGGCAGGGCTGTGCCCACCCTCCCTGCTCCATCACCTCCCACTGCACACCACAAACACCAGATTTCCCTCCTAGATTTGTTTCAGTTGCTCATCTCTTCAGGCTGCCCTGAACAACCCCGGCCTCAAATCCAGGAAAACTCCAGCCTTTCTATAAACAAATGCTGCTCACAAAAATGCAGCTCCCTGGGAGCAGCCCAGAGCATCGGCTCTGGTTCCCACAGGGGCAGGTTGGGGCCACAGGTCTGCAGGGGGCAGGGAGCTGCCTTTTCTTCTTCACTAAACACCTCCAGCAAAGCTCACAGAAGCCCTAAATCTGGCTGGAGACAAATCTCTGAGTGAATCTCAGCTGTCACAGCCCCACTGCAGTGGCAGAAATCTCCCAAAAACCCCCCACACTCAGGAGCTGCACATTCCAATGCCTGTGATGTACTGGATTAGGGTCAGGCTCGAGCTGCCCCATGGAGGGACACGGTGCTGGGGTCTAAGCAGGGCACAAATGGGGGTCCACCACCCCTTATCCACCATGCCGTGGCCTCCAGCTGCTTTGGGAGCCAGCAGGAGGGACACACCACCCAGACCAAGATCCTGGAGCAGATTTTATCACCTTGAATCAAGCAGGACTGCAAGGCACAGGAGCAGGATGCAGGTCCTGCTGCTCTGGCCACCCCTGACCTCACCCCAGAGTCACACACGGCTCTGGCACCAAGAGATGACCTTGGCCAGAAAAGCTGGCAGTGCCCAGCTCTCCCAAGAACTGCCGAGGCAGGAGCAAACCAGCTGCTGGCCCAACGTGCTCAGCAGCCCATCCCCATCCCCACATGCAGGAATCACCCCTGGAATCAGCTCCCTTTGTCCAGCCCAAACATCAGCCCCGTCCTCCAGCACAGTGAGCACTGAACACCCACAAAAAGCCCCCACCAAACCCCAGCTCCTCCTAGGGGAGCACTCCCCTCCCACCCCAGCCCTGCTCAGTCTCCCTGTCCCACCCTCTCCTTGGAGGAGCCAAAGCCCAAAGGCCGGAAAGGACCGTCCTGTTCCCCTGGCCTGACTTCCCGTCAGCTCACGCCGCTGGATCCCGACCAGCACACGGAACACAGGCAGCAGAGGAAATGCCCTGCTTGGAGAGCCACCCCCAGCCACGCACAGCCACCCTCTCCTTGGGAATGGCTCCTCTCCCACCGCCCATGCCAGGGGTGCTCCAGCCCCAGGGGAAACACAGCCATCGTCATCCTCACACAGACCTTCCAACAGCTTCAAATCAGGTAATAAATAAAGAAAAATAAAACACTGCCCCCACGAGTGCCCCTGCCCGCCCCAGGAAAGAAGGATCCTCCTCTGCAAGATTCCAAACAGTTCCAGAGGGAAGGACCAGAGGTGACACCCCCTCATTCTTGCTGGGCTGCTCCTGCCTCGTACCAGCATCACCCTTATCTGCACAGGGGATTTCTCCATGAGAGGCTCCCGAGGACACGACCCTTTCCTGCCTTTCCCATGTGATGTCCTCCTGGCAGCCCAGCGGCTCTGGGCCAGCTCTCAGCCACCACCCCTGCTCCGAGGGGACAGGGACTGACCTGGCACTGCAGCCCCTGCGGGGCCCCCAGGGAGAAGGAGGAAGGTGAGGAGGAGAAGGGGGAGAAGCCCACGGCAGCTCCATGCTGGAAGAGCCTGTTGAGCACCAGTGCCTGTGCCTGGCAGCACAGAGCAGCAAGCACAGGAGTGGGAACAGGGATGGGAAGGGACAGACGCTGTGGAGCAGTGCTGGAGCGCAATGCCCACACAGCTCCTGCCACATTCCCACCTGGAGCAGGGGCAGCCCGGGAGCCAGCCCTGCTATCAGCCCAGCACAAGCCTGCACCGTCTCCGCCAGCCCCGGCAGCCATGGAAACTGGACGTTTTCCACCCCGAATTCCTCCCCTCTTGGAAAGGAGTTTACCAATAAAAGGTACTTAGTGCCGAAGCACAGTCCAGACCCAGGCCACTTAAAAAGAGCCAATTTCCTTCCTATTTCAGCAAAAAGCTGCGAACACGCTCGCCCCAGATGTTCCCTCCCTCCTGCAAATAATGGAGGGAGAGAAGCCCATTCACAAGCTCCAGCTTGGCCACATCTCTGCTCTGAGCAGCCTGTCCAGGCTGGGACACCGACCTGGGCTGGGGCACCACAGGGGTGGGAATGCACAGCCCCCAACAGCCAACACTGCCCACAGTGAGAGATTCCAAAGGGCACCTTGGGACACAGTGGGGTCCCCGAGCTGACAGTCACACACAGAAGGCTTTTCTCTGATGGGACAAGACATGTTCAAAGAGGAAGGAGATCCCAGGAGGTCCCCACAGCCCGCTCCCCACAGCCCCGCTGTGCCCTCACCTTCCTGCTGCTGTGCGAGGAGAAGCTGTGGGAATGCCTCTGGAGGTTGCCCCCGCTCAGGTCCAGCTGTGGCTTCCAGACCTCGCCGTTGTCGCTGGCCAGGGCCTTGGTAGGCGGGACGGCCGAGCTGAGCAGGATCCCGTTGTGCACCATGTCCTCGGTGCAGGTGAGCCGCAGGCTGCACAGGTACTCGTCTGTCTCCTTGTCCACCACCAGCAAGCGCGTCTCCGTCTCCACGGCTTTGATGCGCTGCACGACCTGGGGACGACAGGGACAGCTCAGCAGGAGCCCAGGGGACACTCAGGGGTGGCAGGAGCTACACCCAAGGGCCATCAGCTCCCCCACAGTGCTGCGGCTTCGCTCTGGGTGAAGGTTTGCTGGCGCTTCCAGCAGCTCTGCCCAGACCACCCAAGATCACCCACCCTGCTCAGCCAGGAGCTTCCACAGAGGCTGTCACTGTCCCCGAGCATCAGCAACCCTCTGCCTGGCACTGTCCCCTGGAGGGACAGCAGTCTGTCCCACCAAGCAAAGCCCCTCATTTCCTCAGTCCAGGCTGTCTTTCTACTGCCATGCCCAGGGTAGAGTATGAGCCAAGGGGCACAGGAAGGCTCCAAGCACCCCTGTGGGCAGCTGGGGGCTGAACTGTCCCCCACCACACCATTGTGCAGGTAGATTTCAGAAAGAAACAGCCCAATCCATGCATCCATCCCCAGTCTGTGCTGGGGACCAGTGGAGATACGAGAAGCCAGTGCTGGGAGCGGGAGATGGGCCCATCCCTGCCAGGATCCAGCTCCCGGCACTGCTCAATGGGGACATTGTCCTGCCGCTGCCTGGCTCCTTCGCAGAGATCAGTGACTGGCAGAGGCTCTGGCAGACACTCACAGCATGGAGAGCCAGGAGGAGCTGATCCCGCAGCCAGGCAGGGGGTAAATCCCACCAGGGCGGGCTGTGATGGAAACAGGGAAAATCCAGAACATCCAGAGGGAAACCACCTCCAGACGCGCTGCTGGCAGCCACCGAGGGCACCTCCTCCCTGCACAGGCCTTCATCCCGAGGAGGAGGAGGGGTGGCAGTGCTGCTCAGCTGCCATCCCCAGCCATGGGGTGGCCCTGAACACGCCAGACGTGCCGGGAACCCCCCAAAAGCAGCCCTGGGCTCCTTGCAGGGCTCCTGCTCTGATCTAGGTCACAGTGGCCAGACACACCAAGGTTAGAGCGACAAACGAGCCTAATGCGCAATTAACCAGCGTTTATTTACTCCCTGCAAGCTGCACTCAAGGTCACCAAAGCCGGTATCTGCAAACAAGAAAAAAACAGCCCACAAGAAATTTACAGGCTGCAGACAAGGCTGCTTGTCCTGAACTAACTCATCCACTGCAGCCTCCGTCTGCGTGCGCCGCACGGCAGCGATGCCAGGGCTCCCACCCTAACCAGCCTGGAGGGTGCTGATCCCCCAGGCCCAGAACGTCCATCTGCTCCCATTCAGATCCATTTACACCTGACATCAGTTGGTGCTGCTGACACCGGCAGTGCCTGTGCAGGGACACTTCTCCCGGAGGGGACCTGGCAGCAGCAGCCAATGTGCGGCACAAAGATGCAGATGGGGAATGTGCTGGTCCTGCAGTGACGTCCCCCAGACCCTGCAGTCTGGGTGCTCCATGCAGTACAGGGAATCGCAGGGATCCCACAAACAGCAGCCAAACTCAGAGGGACAACAGAAGGGCCCAAACCCAGTGTGCAGTGGTGACAGACTCACCCTACTGCTGAGCCCCCCAACAGCCACAGTGAGAGCAGCGATGGAGCAAAGGTCCCGTGGGAGCCAGGCAGGGATGGAGAGCAGCAGAGCAGTCCATGGCCCCCTCCCCGTGAGCAGGATGAGCAGAAGGAGCTGTGAGGAGCCCCCCAAGGCAGCAGGGCTCCCCAGGGACAGAGCAGAGAGATGGCAGGCAAAGCAGCAGCCCCTGGCGTGGTCCTGCCCAGCACCGTACCCGCTTCCGAGCCATGCTCCCAGCCTCGAGTCCTTCTGGCTTCTGGAGACAATGCAGCCTCTCCTGCGCATCTGGGACCTTCTCAGCACCCGACCCAGCCCCATGATTTCCGCAGCTCCACCCAAACAGACTTTCACCCCTGGTGACAGCAGCGCCAGCCCGGCAGAGCTGGCCGGGGCCCTTCCACCCTTGCCAAACAAGAGCCGCCCAGGAAGGGACTCACGGTGCCACCGGGAGCAGCTCCCAGAGAGGTGCCGCTGCCCTGCTCCATGCTGCCAGGCTCCACAGGGAGCGGGAGGCTTCCCGAGCTCCGGGCACGGCGGGAGGGCAGGCACTGTGTCTCTGCCCGGTTCCGAGGCACCAAGCAGCCAGGATGCAACTTTGCACCCGAGACATGAAACGCCCCGAGAACACGTTCTGCCTTCGCTCCTTGGGCAAGGCCAGGAAAAAAAACAGAGAACAAAGACAAAAATGCTGCCAGCTTCAGCTGGAAGCACAGTTACACCCAAACAGCAAGGCCTTGTTTGCTGCCGGCTCCGTTCCGATGCACATGGAGAAGTGTTACTTATTCAAGGCTGGGGAAGGAGCAGCACGAGGAGAGGCCACGGTGAGGTGGCTGCTCAAAGCCATCGGCAGGAGCCGGCGTGTGACCCACCAGGGCATCGCCCTTCCCACAGCCCATCAGTGCTGGGCAGTTCTTGGGGGAAGGAAGAGGTTCTTGTGGTATTGAGGCAGGAAAAGGGGTGATCCCAGAGCAGGCAGGGCTGCTCCTGCTCCCAGCACTTGCACGCTCATAGATCCCAGTGCCATGGCAGCTAGAGCAAGGCACCGAGTTCCTTGACACCTTGGATGAGACACCCTGTTCCAATCACTGCTCTCCAGCAGGCAGCAAGTGCCAGTGCCCCATCCTGCCGCCAGCAGCAAAAAAAAAAAAAATATTGAAGAAAGAGAAATTTTCCCCTCCCATTTCACTTGACCTACTGGGAAGCCCCAGCACGTTTCAAAGACACAGCTGGCTCCGCTATCACCCGTCCCCAGCAGCTCAACTCCAGCTGGGAGCTCTGGTGGCTTCCAAGGCACCACAGGAACACAGCCCTCCTTCCTGCCCAGCCAGATCAAAGATGGGGATCCTCCTTCAAGGGGTTTGAAATCACATTCAGGACAAACATCAACTTTCACATAGCTGGCTCAGATCTTCAAAACACGCTCACTGAGCCACGGAACCCCACCAGGCTCATGGAGAGGAGTCCATGGGGCTTTAATGGAGCCACCTGGAAGGCTCGGCCTTACCTTCAGCACAGCAACATCCACACCTGGGGGTGAGGTCTAGGAACCCACAGCCCTCCAAAACTCTGGCGGTGGAGACACATCCTGGCTCTGCCCCCATGCAGCGCTGGCAGCAGGACTGACCAGATGTTTTAAGTTACTACAACACTAAATCCTGCAGAGCCCCATGAGCCACAAGGCAAATTGTACCCCTGCCAGGCTCCGAATGTCCAGCAGGACTGGAGCAGCTTGAACCTCACTGCTTGTTTTTTCCTCCTTGCTTGTTTTTCTCTGCATTTCTTGGTTTTTTTAGACTAAATTGTTTGACAAATACAAGTTTCAGTTTTACAAGCAGAAAATGCCACAGCTTCTGTTGGCGAGCAGAGAAACAGCTCCCTTTGACCTCCCCAGTCACAGCCGTGGTCAGGAAGAGCCACGACTCCCCTCCAAGCCCTATCGCAGTCTGGCCAGCCCAACTGCTGAACATCTGCACGGCTTTATCTGGAGATTTTAAGGCATCTTCCTACACTCTGGGCTGCACAAGCAGGCGCAGCTCATCCAAAGCAGCCAAGAAAACCCACAGCAGAGCCGGAAATAAAGCCCGGGTCTCCCCATTCCTTTCCACCACAGATTGCATAACGCGGCAGAGCCCTGCCCAGCCCCACACACCTTCTGCTTTCCCACCTTGACACGATTACAGCATCCCGTGCCCAGCAGCGAGACCCCGCACCGCGCACCGAACCGCGGGTCCCGGGGCATGCAGAGCCCCCTCCACCCCACGCCAGGCATTCGGGGGGCACCCACCCCATCCTGCACCCCCCAGGCCGGGGATGCTCCAGCAGGGATATTTGGGGTGAAACCCCCGCTTTCCCCGCCGCAGGGCGGCTGGAGCCGGGCACAGCCGTGCCGGCGGGGCGCTCAGCGCGGGGTGCCGCCGTGCCCGTCCCCGCTGTCCCCGCTGTCCCTGCTGTCCCCGCACCTGGTGATGCGTCTCCTGCTCCACGTTGAGCCCGTTCACCTCGACGACGCGGTCCCCGGCGCGCAGCCCCGCCGCCTCGGCGGGCGAGCCGGGCTCCACTTTGCGGATGAACTGGCCGCTCTTGCCCTTCTCGCCGTGCAGGTGGAAGCCGTAGCCGCTCTCCCCCTTGAGCATTCGGCACAGCCGCGGCTTCAGCTGGTCCTTGGCCATGGCCGGCGGCGGAGCGGCGGTGGCGCGGGAGGCTGGGCGGGCGCGGGGCCGCTTTTATGGGCGGCCCGGGGCGGGCGCCGAGGGGCG
>VZRL01003210.1:1454134-1482069 GCA_013397895.1 Origma solitaria
GATGCCGGCACCCTCCCCATGGCCCCCAGCATCCTCTGAGCATCCCTGAGCGTCTCCCTGCAACCCGCAGCATCTCGAGCATCCCTGAGCATCCCCCTTGCTGCCCTTAGCATCCTCCCCATGGCCCCCAGCATCCTCTGAGCATCCCTGAGCGTCTCCCTGCAACCCGCAGCATCTCGAGCATCCCTGAGCATCCCCCTTGCTGCCCTTAGCATCCTCCCCATGGCCCCCAGCATCCTCTGAGCATCCCTGAGCATCCCCCTGAAACCCAGAGCAACCCGAGCATCCGTGAGCATCCTCCTTGAAGCCTTCAGCACCGTCCCCATGGCCTCGAGCATCCTCTGGGCATCCCCCCGCAGCCTGGAGAATCCCAAGCATCCTTGAGCATCTCGTTCCCTGCGGTGAAGTGCTCAAGACCATTTGCGGTGGATTTGTCAGGCTGCTTCCCCTCCTCTTCTGCCACTCAGTCCTTCTTAAATATGATATCACCATCAATTTTGCCATTCCAGCCATGTGATTTCTCCCCCCAGATTCCTTAATGAAACCAAGCAGGTCAAGTTTATGCTCATCAGAGAGCAATTCCAGTTCCTCCTGTTTATTAGGGAAGTTCTTGGCTTTATATGCTGAACTAGGACTAAATAAGTTCTGGGGTTTTTTTCAGGCCACACAGTAACCTGAGTAATTTAATCTTGGCATCTTAGAATCCTGGAATGGTTTGGAAAGGACCTTAAAGCTCATCCAGTGCCACCCTCTGCCATGGGCAGGGACACCTTCCACTGTTCCAGGCTGCTCCAAGCCCTGTCCAGCCTAGTCTTGGACACTTCCAGGGATCCAGGGGCAGCCCCAGGTTCTCTGGGCAGTGGTTGGTATTTCTCCTTGTTGATATTATTTTAATATGCTCCAAGGGAAGGCAGCCAGGCTGCTTCCCATATTGGGATCCCCCAGTCCTTTACCATCCAGCCCCATTTTCTCCCACCCAACAAGCAGAAGTTCCCTGTGAAAACCTTCTCCATCAGCCCAGCCTGCAGTTGTTGGTGTTCTGTGACCCTCTGCTCTGGGGGATGTGTATCCAGGCTCACACTGGGGACAGAGCCACCCTGGGCACCCCTCGGAGTGTGGGATCTCAGCCAAGCAACATCCTCCTCCTGGAGGAACCAGCCCCTTGGCCCAGCAGGGATCAGAACGTGTGGAGCTGGGGGGGGGAGGGCGGAGCAGGAGAAAAGTCCAAAGCAGCAATGTCAGTGTGGAGTCTCACGACTTTCCTCTTCTGAGAAGGCTGGGAGTGAGTGCAAATCCCAGTTGGCAAGATGGGGATCCAGCCTTTGGTGAGAGGATGCTGGAAGTTACGTCTGTGCAGAGCACGACTCGTTCCTGTAATGAACCAGAGCAGAGTCCAACTCATCCATGGCTCGGGTTCTTGGAAGTGCCCAGGTTTACTGTAAGGATGTGGTCGGCTCCCGTCTCACTCTGAGCCAACCCCTGCTGGATGGGCTATTTTTGTCACCCCTTGAGTGCTCTGGACTTTAGAAAGGCCTCAGCACTTTCACGTTTAATAGAGCCATTAATGAATGGCGCCAGTACAGCTCATGGAGCATCCCAGCGCATCCTCGGGGTCACCCGACATGGGACACAGGCTTCACTTGCTCTGGCAAAAGCCATTACACTCCCTCCTCCCAATGAGACATGGATCGATTTGGAAGCACCTGATGCTCCTCCTGGCTTGTTCCTGCACCTGCCCCATGCCCAAGCAAAGGCAGGTTTAGGAGTTCTTGTTTCGCTGCAGCCACACTCCAACATGGGCTCAACCTTCCCAGTCAGAAGTGGAAGATTTTCTCATTCCCATAGAGCTGCCTGAAGTGCCTTTTATATGTGTGGTTTTGGCATGACTTGGATAACTTGTCACCCCGATAAACTCTCCATGAACTGAGCTCTTTCCTCCCAGGAATGGTCCCTGCTGACAGCCAGCAGCTCTGCCTGCAAGGCGCCGAGACCCCTCGGACACAGCGCGGCTCCGGATCTCCAGCAGAGCGCACGTTTCCTCTCCCAAGTATTTTTAAATATCTTTCCAACGAAACAGCTGATAAGCAATTTGTCTTCTATTTATATTCTAAGTAAGTAAAGATAATTTTAGGATTCTTCTTCCCCTCACAGAAGCTGATGCTCTGCAAATACCGTAGCACGTCAGCGGGCACATGGCACCGTGCTGCTCTGAGAGGGGCTTGTGCCAGGAACTCCCCCAGAGGAGCAAAATCCTGCTTATTTTTGGGAGAGAAAAAAACTTTTGAACAAATCCTTGCTCCTATGGAAGTCTTCTACAGACTCTCAGGAGTTTGAGATTTCAGCCTCTCGGGTCATTGCTGTAAGCTGCAGGTTTTATCAACACCAGGCAGGGTCCAGCTGAACCCAAGCCCTTTTGGAAACCCCATCTTTATGTTTTCATTTAAACCCTCAGATTTTGGCTGCAGCATCACATTTACCAACCACACAGACACTGAGCTGAGACTTTTCTCAGCCACCCCATTGCTTGGATGAACCCTTAATGATGTCATTCCACGTTTGTTGAGGGGAAGGGGAATGGGATCATCATTGAATCATAGAATCCCAGAATGGTTTGGGGTGGAAGTTACCTTAAAGCCCATCCAGTTCCACCCCTGCCATGGGCAGGGACACATTCCACTCTCCCAGGCTGCTCCAAGCCCTGTCCAACCTGGCCTTGGACACTTCCAGGGATCCAGGGGCAGCCACAGCTTCTCTGGCGAACAGAACCATAGGGATTTACCACATGGCTTCATTGCTGAAAGGATTTAAGGTTTTCTTCTTTTATATTGAAACAAAATCACTGTCTTTGTAAGAGAAAGGCTCTGCTGCAGCTCCCATCCTGCTGGATGCTCAGGTTCTCCAGAAGGAACCTCCAATTTCTGCACTGGACCCACCATCTCCAGCACAGCTCCAGAGCATGAACTGGGGTTTCTGGAAAACATCCCAAGGGACCCCATGGCTGAGGGGAGAGAGGGGTGAGCAGCTGGAGGCATCACATCTTCACCCCTGCAATAAACCCAGCCGAGCTCTCTGAAGAGCCCTCTCCACCCGATTTAATTCCTGCTGCGCTCTCGCCTCCCACCACACACATTACTGCAGCCACTCAGGATTTGTGGCTTTGGAGAATGATCTAAATGAATTTGATGTCCCAGAAAGAGGCACTTGAAAGCGAAACCGGTGGGGTTTAATGACAGCATTTTCCACATTTTTATGATAATGACTCTGGTGTTTATTGGAAGGTTAGCGATTCAGCCGAGCAGGAAAACAAAGCAGTCGGAGAGGCCAGCGCTGGGATGGGGTCTCTGCACACTTGGGCATTAATGCCTGTTCTATACATGACATTTTTTGGCCATTTGGGCTCTCCAGCATGTCCCTGTGGGAGTATGAGAGGATGGAGGTGACATCACTTGAGATGAAGAGGAACAGAGTCTGCCCTCCTGCACTCTGCAAACTCATCCAGCTCTGCTAATTGGGATCATCCTGTTCTTCAGGCTGGGAAACTGAGGCACAGAGTATTCAGCACATTGCCAAAGACCACACAAGGAAATGAAAGTTTGGGCCAAGTAACTCGGAGCCTCCTGCTCTAAGGTCCTTCACCTGGGCACTGCCCAGCTCTGCCTGCCTGTGCAGGTTGGCCTCAGAGAGAGGGACACAAATCAGCCAAAAGAGGCTTCACCTCCGTGAGATCAGCTGGAGGCACACCACTGAAGCTGGAGGTTGGAGCCGGGCTGAGTTTTGCCCATCCCATACTGAGCAGCACCGTGTGCATCCCGAGGCGGAGCAGAGTCGGTGCTGCTGAGGGGAGGTCACCTCAGACAAGGCTGGAGTGAGCTGGCACTGCAATCCCACCCAAAAACGTGACCTGGTGAACACCCTGCCTGCCTGCCCAAGTCATTGCTCTGATTCCCCACCGTCCATCTCTGCCTGGACACCAAATCCTGGCACTTCCCCTTCACCTCCTTTCCCCGAGTCACATCCCTGCTGTCTCCTGCATTACTTCAACCCAGGAGTGAGTGAAGTCTGGATGGCAAGAAAAAGATATTCCCTCACGTGTGGCTCAGCAAATCCTGATGTTTTCCAACACCCATCCCACTGCTGAGCTCCTGGGGAATCAGAACAACGTTTGTGTGGAGTTGGGATGAGGCACTCGGCAAGGGGCACCCAAACAGCCTCGGTCCATTGGGTGCTGTGGTGGCAGCACCCCAGAAAATCCCAGGAATAACAACCTTTGCCATTTTCTTGCATCTAGAGTGTGTAATAAACTTGGATCATGGAGCAATTCCTGCCCCCAATGATTCAGAGCACGATTAAATGCTATTTCTCTGTTCCTCTGAAATAAAGGAGCTGTAGCTGCTACAAACAAATTACGGTTTCAAGCTGTGAGGTAAAACACACCTCGACTCCCTGAGAAAGCTGCTGCAAGCTTTGGTGGCTCTGAAGAGAAAGAGGAAACAACAAGGGGTGTTTCCTAATGTTGCAGATCTTGCTAAAGTGCACTAAATTAATTATTTGACTCCTAAGAAACAACTAATTCCTCCCTATTTTTAGCCTCATGCACTATTTTAAGAGATCTTTTTTTCAGGGTCCAGTCACGTGGAAGTTAAACAGAAGGCAGTGAAGTCTCCAAAGGATAATAAACTATCTCAAATTACTTTGCTAATGGAACAAAGAGTACTGTAAATGTCACACAGGATAGAGTAAGAGCAGGAGAAGCCTTTACATGAAACAATGGGTCCATTAGCATGAAGGCAAGGGAAAAAGCCTCCTGACACTTGTGCAGTTTCATGGAGTTGCTGCTCGAAGTCAAGGGAATTTGTTTCCTCACTTGGATTCTGTGCTGACCTCACACCATAATCACCCACACTCTCAAGGCATTGATCCTTTAGGATTTCAAAGCCCCTTACAGACAATCGTTGAGCCCCAGGTGAGTCAGTGGAATTATTTCTGCTTCAAACCGAGGTACCGAGAGGGAATCACTGAATGAATCATGGGAGACCAAACCCACCAAACCCACTGAGGAGTCCTCACCTCTCCAGCTTAATAAAGTTGTCCATCATCCCACAAGCTGCAGGAATGACCCTTCACTTCTGGTGTGATTCATCAGCTGGAGAACCCAACTCTGGTGGGGCCTCTTGGGTTAGAGGATGGACTGTGAGACACCATCATCCACCCCGCCCTGTATTCTGCCTCTCCTGTGGTTGGCAGAAGATGAAAAGTCTCCAAACACCTCCAGGGCTGCAGCAGCAGCATCACAGAGTGGTTTGGATGTGGCACAACACCACCAAGGAACCATGATGAAAAAGTCCCCATGATGTGGGATGACACTGCTGCCTTGGGAGAGCAGCAAAGACAAAAACTCTGAAAAGCAAGGAAAAGAGCAGGGAGAAAAGATGCCATCGGCTGGTATCTGTGATGTGAGCCGATCCTCAGCCCCCTCCAGGCCATGAGTCAGTCTTTCTCCTGGAAGTAATTCCCAACCCCACCAGCGAGTTAATACCCAGATGTGTGAAGTGCAGAGTAAATTTGGCTCTGCTCTGCAGCGTTTGCTGGGAGGAGAAAGATGTGGGAGATGAATCTTTCGTTAGACAGCCCTGAGATCTCTTAACCAAAGCCCACACAACTCCCAAGAGCTCTCCTGTTTTCCTGAAATTTAATTAGGTGAGGCTTTCCGGCACACACGTGTGAGATGGTTGGAGGGCTCAAAGGGGTGTAGATGAGAATAAATCTGTCTCCAAGCAAATCTGCACAGGGTAAACTTGGAAAAGTCCTCTAAGATCCCCATGCCCACCCCCACCACATTCACTACTAACCCATGTCCCCAAGTGCCACATCCACACGTTTTCTGAAAACTTCCAGAGATGGTGACTCCACCCCTGCCCTGGGCAGCTGTGCCAGGACTTGACAACCTTTTCCATGAAGAAATTTTTCTTAATATCCAACCCCAACCTCCCCTGGTGCAACTTTGGACAATGGCCTGGAGAGCCAGGACGAGGGGGAATGGCTTCCCACTGACAGAGGGCAGGGTTAGATGGGAAATTGGGAAGGAATCCTTCCCTGTGAGGGTGCCCTGAGAAGCTGTGGCTGCCCCTGGATCCCTGGAAGTGTCCAAAGCCAGACTGGATAGGGCTTGGAGCAGCCTGGGATGGTGGAAGGTATTGAGATTGGAACTGGATGGGCTTTAAGGTCCCTTTGAACCCAAACCATTCCAGGATTCCATGCAATGAGGTACCTGTGAGGTACCTGTGAGAAGCCACTGCTCAGGAGCTGTCTGAGACTTATTCTCCTTAAAAAGAAACACTGAGAAAATAATCGCTTTTAGCAGAAACTTTATCAAGTGACGACAAATTTCCCTGTTATGCACTGAGAGCCTTGGCTGCAAATGAGCCCCATCGGCACCAAGCTGGGAATGGGAAATTAATCCAAGGCATAACCTTTAGTTTTACACTTGGATGGGATCTCAGGGCTGAACTATAAATATCGGATCTGTGGCTCCTGTGAGTGGAATGGGTTTGTTGTGCTCATCTCCAGACTTATCAATTATTCCAAAGTGTATTTATTGCTGATTAAATGACTGGACAAGGGTCTTTTTCTGCAGTTATTATGGGATATTTAGCAAGTAAACATGGAAATCAACTATTCCAAGTGTCAATATTAACCCTTTTTCTTGGGAAGGAAACATTCCGTGGCTGCCAACACATAGACAAGCACCAAGATATTTGGAACCCAGTTAATTCTATATAATTTTATTTCTTTACATTTTGGGGTCGCACTCAGTGCTAAGATCCAGCTTTCATTTGCAATCACCAGAGAAATAAACCAGCATCTTTAAATCATCAGCAAAGAATGATTCAATCCCTTGAAACAGGGTTATAAAAACCTCTCTGCACCACAAAATAAATTAATCTCAACACATGACTCACAGGCACCAGCAGGATGGTTCTCAAGTAGGGTGAGGAGCTGGAAACAGCCTTTGGTGAAGTTTGAATGTTTCAGTGTTGGCTTTGTGCTGCTTGATGATGATGGGAATGCCAGGAGAGTGGGAATATCTTGTGTGATGATGTCAAAATGGAACAGAGAGGGTTTTTTGGCATTTTACAGCTGTGGAAAGATGAGTCCCACTGCTGGAAGTCACAGTACCAGCAGAGCTGCGTCAGCAGGATATGGAATCATGGAATCACACAATCACTGAGGTTGGAACAGAACTCAAAGACCATTGAATCCAACCATTCCCAAGGCCACCACTAACGCATGTCCCCAAGTGCCACATCCAGGAATGGGGACTCCATCCAGCACTGCCCTGGGCAGCTGTGCCTGGGCTGGACAACCTTTTCCGTGTAGGAATTTTCCCAATATCTAACCTGAACCTTCCCTGGTGCAGGCTGGGGCTGTTGGGACCTCTCTCCCTGGTGTGCCAGGGAGGAAGAACAAGAGGCAGGAGCTAAGGACACCCAATTCTGCCGATGCCAACGTGCCAGAAGCTGGGATGTGGGCTGGGTCATTCCATGGTGGATGCAGAGCTCAGGGATGGATCTGGCCTCCAGCCTGGGCTGGAACACCGATGATCTTTAAGGTTCCTTCCAGCCCAGGCTTTTCTATGATATCCTTGGGGTGGGTTTTGTTCCAAATGAACTCCCTGGATCTGAAAATGGAGGATGAGATCTGACCTGGCGCGAGCTGTCAGTGCTGGGGGAAGTTCAGCTGCACCACAAAGGGGCATGGAGCATTCAGCGGTGACCCCCTTGGACACTGATTCGAACAAATACCACCCAAAAGCAGGGAATGCTCCAGCGGAGGAGCTGCCAGCACTGCTGCCTGCCTGGAAAACAGCAGGACCAGGAACATTACACGCTCCCAGGGGAAAAAAACCCCATTGTTCTGCAGGACCTTGGCACTCCCGGACTGGTGGGAAGTGATGCCACCAACCAGAGGTGACCTCTGAAATGTCCCACCTCCTGGTGAGTGTCCACGTCCCATCGTCCTGGCAATGAGTAATGTCCCTTTCCATCCCCATTCCTCAGGTGTGTTTATGGCCAATCGTGTCATTCCCCAGCCAAGTGACACTCAGGGCGCCACATCACTGCCAGCAGCCTCCAGCTCATTTCAAGCTAATTGCTCTCCAAAATTGGGTGATGCAGGTTGGGCACAAAAACATTTTCAACAGTGTCATTAATTCGGGGAACATTTCCTGGAGTAATTACAGCCAGCACCCTCAGTCATTCCTAATTATTCCACGCAGCCCCACCCAAACACACTTCAGGGCTGATTGGCAAGACGTGTGTTATCCCACTCCACGCTCGAGAGGGATAAATGGGGCTCTTTAGGAGAAAGTAAATATTACCTGTTGTATCCAATGATCCAAATCGTTAAAATCCTTCATTATCTGCTCCCAAACACTTAACAAACCTATTACTTAATTTATTTGATGGCACAGATGTCGTTAACTGAGGCTGGTGAACATCATGGGATGTTTTAATGATCAATTTGATGAGCTGCTTTGTGCTGAAATGATTGTTTATAGCTCAAAGAAAATGAAGAGCAACTTTTGACTCAACAAGGAATTCAGGGAGAAGAAAGAAGATTGGAACCATAAAGGTGTTAATCCAATCTTCCAGGAAGATCCTAGGGATTCACTAGGAATTTCATCAGGAACTGGAATGACAAGAGAAGGGAGAATGGCTTCCCACTGCCAGAGGGCAGGGTTAGATGGGGTATTGGGAAGAAATTCTTTCCTGTGAGGACAGGGAGGGGCTGGGATGAAAGTCCCAGCAAAGCTGTGGCTGCCCCTGGATCCCTGGGAGTGTCCAAGGCCAGGCTGGACAGCGCTTGGAGCAGCCTGGGATAGTGGAAGATGTCCCTGCCCGTGGCAGGGGATGGGACTGGATGGACTTTAAGATTTCTTCCAACCCAAACTTTTCCAAGATTTTATGATTCAATGATCCCATGTTGGTCACTTAGCAGGAATCTGGGAGGGAAAAAAAAAAAGTGGGAGATCGCAAATTTTGAAAAACTTCCTGTCTGTTCCTCTGAGCTATCACCAAACAAACACTTTTTTCTTTTCTTTTTTTCCTTTTTTTTTTTTTTTTTCTTTTTTTTTTTTTTTTTCTTTTTTTTTTTTTTTTTCTTTTTTTTTTTTTTTTTCTTTTTTTTTTTTTTTTTGAATTTTTTTCTTTTCTTCCCCCCCCCCGCCCCTCTTCCAGAGGAACATGGCTGCTGTGAATGCATTTTTCCATGCTCCTGGAGCACCCTCTCCTGTCCAAGGAGCCGCAATTCCCATCTCTGCGCCTCAGGGAGAATGGAAAGCTCGGGATGCGCTGGCAGGGCAGGGTCGGGACACACCTGTCCGTACCTTTTTCCACCCGGGACTGGCTCCAGCTCACCTGGGCTGGCTCCGAGCAGCTGGAACGTGGGTACCGAGCGTGACTCACCGCTTGCAGCAAATTAAATTTATTTCTGTTAGACTGAGCTCCTAACGCACTGTTTGGGATCCTGCTCTGATGGATGCCAATCTCTGTAGTGTTTCGAGTACATTTTTAAAACTTTATTTTGCCCAATCACACCCAGTTTACCTGGAACAACAGACACCTGGGTTATAAAATTAAATCAAAATGGGAGAGCTGTCTCATGAATCCATGCTGTTTGTACCCCGGGGTAGGTCCTGGGAAAATCCCACATAAATCAGCAGGAGGCGACGGGAACGGGCTGAGGGCCCCCAGGTCCCCACATCCAGGGCTAGCAGGAATGGCCCTGGGGTCCCTCACTTCCCCGCAGACTGAGGTACAGGGTCTGAGCTCCTCATGTCCCTACACCCAGGGGTGTTGAGGAAGGACCAGGGGACCCCAAATGTCTCCGGGACCCCCAAATAGCCCCAGGTTCCTCCTCCGCCTAGAGACACCATCGAGAGGGAGCCAGAGCGGCCTAGCCGGGGGCGCTCCGCCCAGCGCGTCTCTATGGTCACCGCGCTGCGTCTCTATGGCCGACCGCTGGAGGACCGCGCGGTGACGTCATCGGGACGGCGCTCCAGCCATGGGGGGGAATTAATTCCGGCAGCGCTGGGGCGCTCTGGGCGGAGTTCTATGGTCAGTCAGCGCTATGTGAGCGCGCGTCTCTATGGTGCGGCGGCGCTCTAGCCCTCGCTCAGTGGTGCGGGCGGGGCGGCGCGGGGCCGAGGCCGCCATGGCCGCCATGGCCGGCGCGGGGCCGGGCCCGGCTGAAGGGCCGTGCGTGCTGTGCTGCGGGGAGCTGGACGTGGTGGCCCTGGGCCGCTGCGAGCACCCGATCTGCTACCGCTGCTCCGTGCGGATGCGGGCGCTCTGCGGCGTCCGGTACTGCGCCGTGTGCCGGGAGGAGCTGCGGCAGGTGAGGCCGGGCCCGGGGATGGGGGGGCCTCGGGCCGGGCGGGGCAGTGCTCGGGCACGGGGCTGTCGGGGAATGTACTGAGTGGAATCGGCGCAGACGGACAGCGCGGGTTATCCGCCCTCTGCCCCGCTCCCGGGGGTGCCGCCGCCGCTCGGGCGAGTGGGAAACAGAATGTGAAGAAAATGGAGTTTAGAGTTAATGTTTATGGGTTGAAGTCAGCAAGACTCGCTCTGGCAGCACAGGATGGAGCCTTTGCTCCCTGCTCCAGGAGGCATCTGCTCTTAGGAGGGATTACGGAATCGTAAAATCCTGGAATGCTTTGGGCTGGAAGGGACATTAAAGCCTATCCAGTTCCATCCCTGCCATGGGCAGGGACACCCTCCACCATCCCAGGCTGCTCCAAGCCCTGTCCAGCCTGGCCTTGAACACTTCCAGGGGTGGAGCAGCCATAGTTTCTCTGGACAGCCAGTTTCTGGATTTGTAATCTCGCTTTTTCTGTAAGAACAGAAATTACATGCTTTATTTATGTCTCAGCTTTTCTGGGCTGGGGCTGGTAACTTCAGCTCTTCCCTAAGTGTTGCTGCTACCCCAGTAATTCCCAGCCTGAGAATGTGTGCTGGAGCAGGCAGTGGTAGGTGGCTCCTGTGACACCTTAAACAGTTGCAGGAGCAACTGGGAACAAGGAAATTCCCTTAGAGGGGTGTATGGTACAAATAATTTGGGAAGCGTTGTGTGTCTTGCTCCTCACTTTCCTGGTTTTTAAGGAAAGAAGAAACGGTGGTTTCCCTGCCGGAGTCTTAGGCATTGAGTCACTTGTCACTTAGACACTCCAGGTTCCCTTGTGATCATCCAGGAGATGGGGAGGAGCTGAGGGCAGGGCCCCTGCCAGGCATTGGCTGTGGAAGGGGTTGTGTTGGTTGAGAATATTTACTCTGGGAACAGCTGTGGAAGCAAAACAGACCAGAAACGTTTCCTAATCTCGTTCAAACTCCAAAGGCCAGGCTGGGCCAATCCACGTTGCCCTGGCAGGTTGATAAGATGTCTTGTGGCTTTGCTGACAGCAGGGGACAGTGCCTGGTGACAGCTGGGGCTGGCACAAAGCTCTGTGGGCATGGGGACATCCCAGAGTTTGTGCCAGGGAGCTTGCCTGGCATCCTGCAGCTCCCGCTGATCCCGGTGTTGTGTCCCACAGGTGGTGTTCGGGCGGAAGCTCCCGTCCTTCTCCTCCATAGCCCTTCACCAGCTGCAGCATGAGAAGAAATATGACATTTATTTCATGGATGCAGAGGTTTATGCACTGTACAGGTGAGCTCTGGCTCCTCCCTGGAATGTCTCCCTGGGCACGTGGTGGTGCACGGGACGTGGCAGGAAGTGCGTGCTGTGGCAGAGCAGGGTGGTGTGGTTTCCCGGGATTGAGCTGCTGGCAGCTGGGGACGTGAGTCACCTGCTGTGCAGGTGCTTTTGGCAAGGTGAGAGGCTGGAGTAGGGCAGTGGCAGTGAACACACAGCAGCTGCTCAAGGCTGCAGTATTAGATTCACCAACACAACACACAAGCTTTGCTCTCCCAATAAAAGTCATTTTTTGGATCTTTAGCAGCAGCAAACTTGCTGAAAACCCTTCCATTCCTTCTATTTCTTATCATTGTGGAAATTATAAAGACTTAATTACTGTTATAATTGTAATTGCTGTGCTGAGTAAGGACTAACCAAACCCAGCTGCGCCAAATATTGCGGGAAGTATAACATTGTCTTCACACAAAGGTCTTAATTCTGAAGGGGAGAGAAAAAAGGTGAAGTAAAAAAACCAATGTAGAATAAAAATGTGGTGTCAGCATTGTGTTCCACAAATATTTTTCATAACAATCTTAATTGGAACAGTTTGAGATAATGGAAAGAGGAGTGGAGGAGATGAAGCTATGCTGGCAGTGGAACCTTTTCTTTGGAGAATTGGGTATTCTGTTCACCCTGATTTGGGCTGAGAATGTAACTTTGGTACATTTACAGTTTTGCATGACTTGATTTTATGGAAATGAGGGAGTGGGAGTCTCCCAGTGAGACCAATGCTCAGCTCTTTTTGGGAATCATTGTGGGGTGGGGTTTTTCCTTCCTTTCCTAACACAATTCTTCATCTCTCCCCACTGTATTCCTGTTTCTCACAGTGGAAAGTGTAATGGAATTGGATGTGAATGTTGCTGGAATCAGCTGAATCTCCAGTAGGGGAAGGGTTTGTTTCAGTTTACTCAGTTTTGTAGTGGCAGTATAGTTCTTACTCTGTGGCTGCTCAGCTCTTCTCCAGCAGTTGGAACCTTGGTGTAATTTGGTTTGATCCCATTTCTCACATACAGCAGAATTCCTGGAATAAGCAGGTGACAGCCCTCACTACAGATTTCAGGGGGAGCCATAAAGCTGGAGCCTTCTGCCAGGGATGGAACATTTGTGTTTTGATAAAGGTATCGTGCTGAGAGGGGATTGGATCATTCTTGGGAATCTCTCTCATCCCTTAGGAAGCTGCTGCAGCACGAATGCTCCTTGTGCCCGGATGCAAAGCCTTTCAACACCTTTGCAGATCTGGAACAGCACATGAGGAAGCAGCATGAGCTCTTCTGCTGCAAACTCTGTGTTAAGCACTTAAAGGTGAGCTGGGCATCTGCTTGGATGTGTGGGAAGGAGGGGGATTTCCCTCCATGACCTCCATGAGTTCCTGGGAAGGATGGGCAGGTAGAACAGCATGGATTTATTGAAGTTCCCTCTGCCTGCAGTGAAGCCAGTTGCTTTATTTTAAGTCTTTCTCCTTCCATAAACTGATTAATGAAGAGGGTCTGGAGGTTCTCCAGGTTTTAAATTAAACCCCATGGGTGATGTGCCACGGTTGGTTCGTGCCAGGTGAACTGGAATTTGCTTCCAAAAGAGATAGGATCCAGGAGTGAGCAGGCTGACCTGAATGAACTCTAATGAGTTTTGGAACTGAGTTGAGTCGTTCCAGTGGTCTTGGAATCCCTGGAGGGGATGGAAGGGAAGTGGGGAAGGAGGGCAGGACCTTCTTTGGGTTGGGGAGTCCTTTGAGCTCTGGTGAGGTGTTTCATGCTCAGTGTAGCCAGCACTGGGGAAATGTGTTTATCGTTTTCCCTCACAAACAATATTAAGACTGCTGCTTTTGAATTTCAGAATATTGTAGAGATTTTTATTTCAAAGGAAAAAGTTCCATGTTACTTGCACCCACTGAAAAGAAGCTCTTAAACTTGGGGAAGTTTCAGTCCATAGCAAAGCCAAACAAACATTTTCCCAGTCCTTATCTAAGCCAGAAATAAAGGATATTCTGTTCTCAAGGCTTGGTTGATCTTTTTGGCATCTCTGGAACCCTTTCTACCAAAATAGCTTATGAAGTGGAGACAGAGGGTTGGCTTATGATAGAATTTGTTCACTGAAGTGGATCCTCTGTGTGCAGCTATTTGAGGTGGTTACTGTGTGAGAAAAATAAAACAGCTCACTTGGTGTTTATGGGGCTTTTTAATTTGAGAATGCAAAATACTGTTTGTTCATAAATACATAGTTAGGATCTCCACCTCTGCCAGAGCTTATAATTTAAACTTGTTACAGTATAAAAGGATTCCAAAGGGAAAAAGTGAATTAAATCAATTTCCAGTGCTCAGAGAAATGCAAGTTAGATTGAATTTGGATCCATCACTAGAATTTTATTTCCTGTCCACCAAAAATTTTAGGTGTTTGTGGTCAAACTGCATCATTTTGAAGCAAATCTTCCACTCCTACAAATGGAGAAGTTGGACACAACCTGGCTTGTTCCGTTTAGTTCTGTGTCCATAGGAAGTAATCCAAAACTATAAATACAAACCTATTAATACACTATCTGTCTCTCCAGATCTTCACCTACGAAAGGAAATGGTATTCCCGGAAGGACCTGGCCCGGCACCGGATCCATGGGGACCCCGATGACACCTCCCACCGGGGACACCCCCTCTGCAAGTTCTGTGACGAGCGGTACCTGGACAATGACGAGTTACTGAAACACCTGCGGAGGGATCACTACTTCTGCCACTTCTGTGACTCTGAGGGGGCTCAGGAATACTACAGGTATCGGGGCAAGCAGATTTTTTATAGGAGTTCTTTCTCTGGCTTAGATTTGGAGGAAAAATTGCATGGGTCTGCTTTGAATTTTGGGGATACCTGTGTTTGAAGACAGTGGAGGAATGGCAGCAGGTTGGCTGCAGTTCCTCAAACAAATAGACAAAATATTCACTTTAAGTCTAGTTCATGCTCTAAAATTTTCTTTATTAAAAGTTACATTCTGCAGCCTGAAAGCAGCTGTCTGGTGTGTTATCTCTAATGGTGGACAGGATGAGAGTAAACAGCCTCAAGTTACAGCAGGGGAGGTTATTGGATATTTGGAAAAATTTCTTCATGGCAAGGGCTGTCAGGCATTGGAAATGGTGGAGTCACCATCCCTGAAAGTGTTTGAATCCATGTGGGTGCTTGGGGACATGACTTAGTGGTGAATGTGGTGGTGGTGCTGGTTGATGGTCTTAAAGGTCTTTTCCAACCTTAATTCTGTGATTCCTTGATTCTAATGCTCCAAAGTTTGTGTGCAAAGGGGATAGAAGGAATTTTTTTGTCATGTGCCCAGCTGGGTGTGCTGAGCATCTGTGGGTTTGGTTTAACACCTGAGTGGTGCATCGAGGTCTGTGTTGGCCGTACACAAGCGGTGTCAGCCAGAAAACATCCCTGGGGATAAGGACAAACCAAGCACCAGGGCTTGTCCTCACTTCCCCTCGTACGAGCGGCTGTGTTATCCAGCGGGAAGGGTCAGCTGTGTGTCTTCTATTCGCAGTGATTACGAATACCTGCGGGAGCACTTCCGGGAGAAGCACTTCCTGTGCGAGGAGGGTCGCTGCAGCACGGAGCAGTTCACGCACGCCTTCCGCACCGAGATCGACTACAAGGCCCACAAGAGCGCCTGCCACAGCAAGAGCCGGGCCGAGGCGCGGCAGAACCGCCACATCGACCTGCAGTTCACCTACACCCCCCGGCACCCGCGCAGGACCGACGGTGAGCTGGCCCAGGGGGCACGGATGGGCACCCCAGGGTTAGGGAGGGACTCCTGGGAGGGTGGGGAGGCACAGCTGTGGCTGCTCATCTCAAGGTTGAACAGGGCTTGGAGGAGCCTGGTGTAGTGGAAGGTGTCCCTGCCCAGGAACAAGATGACCTTTAAGATCCCTCCCACCCAAACCATTCTGTGACTCATTCTCTGAGTGTTTTCAAGAACACCTGGTGAATATTTCTTAGCCACGAAGAAATTCTTTCCAAAGGAGGTAGACAAGCCCTGGAACAGCACCAAGAGGTTGTAGAAGTTGAGAAGGCCTCTTCAGTCTGAGAGGTTGTAGAAGCTGAAGATAACCAGAACTTACCCAGACAAAGCCCTCTGATGTAGTTTCAGAGCTGGCCTTGCTTTGAATAAAGGGCTGAAGCAGGTGATATCCAGACATCCCTTCCTACCTGAATTGTAGGATTTTTTCCCTTGTGTGAGTTTAATGAGGACATGTAATTTTAGGAGAACTGCTGACTTGGTCATCACAAAGATATGAAAATAATTTGTTTGAACCAGCATATTTTTGAGTTTTTCAGGCACAATGTAATGCCCACAATAGAGAAATAACTGAGAGTGATCATCCTTCCCTCCTGTTTAGGTGTCGTAAGTGCAGAGGACTACGAAGAGGTTGACAGGTTCAACAGGCAGGGGAGGGCGGGCAGGTTGAACAGCCGAGGAAACCAGCAGAACAGGAGAGGCAGCTGGAGGTACAAGAGGTGAGTAGCAGAACATTGTGTGGAGTTTTATTCCCATTTAGTGTTGGCTTTTACTTGCCAATTCACAGTATTTTGGTGGATCAGGAGGAAGGAAGTGGTACAAAATTTGGAGGCCTCCATGGTGAATCCTTAGCTGAGAGCTTCCAGTCCAAGCCCGAGTCCTGGCTGCATGCTTGGACATCATGGAATTATTTTGTGTGAGGTTTCAGCTCAGGAAGTAAACAGTGTAACCCTTGACTTGTGGGTTAAATTAACTCAGAACCTTGAATTAATTTCAGCAGCTGTTTCTACGCAAACTTCTATGAGTAGGATTTTCTGAAGTAGGTGACAAGTCTGTGCAGGTTTAATGGAGTTTTTGGTCTGGGTAACCATGAAATTCCTGTTCTAAGGACGATGCTTTTCATTGAACTAACAGATCTCTGTGTGGCCAGACTGAGTGCTTTGGAAAAGGAAGAGGGTTAAGTATTGAAATGAAACTTCGCATTTCTATGTCTCTTCATCCACACCAGACCCAAGTGCTTTTTACATCCTGCACATCTTATTTTCTTCTTTTTCTTGCTGGATGGGCAGCTGATTCATTACTGGTGATTCCACTGGGGAAAAGTCCATCCCAGAACACTCCTCTGTTAGTGTCGCATGTGGATCGTGCATGTGTTGAGAGTTCATGCCCAGCCATGTCTCAAAGAGTTCCTGTGGCCTCCAAGAATGATTCCATACGTTTGGAAATGAACGGGAGAGACAGGTGCCCCCTGTATCCGTGGTACTGTCTCTCTCATTTCACCCCGGTTCCTTCTGGCCTGGATTGTTATTCCCACACATGGAACTTGGAAATCCAGGGGGGAATGTTGCCTGGCTGGGGCGGATTGGAGTGGTGGGGCTGGTTTAGGCTTCTCAGCAGGTGGCAGCACGAGATCAGGGATGTCACCGGAGCTGGTACCACAGAGGTGAGACTGGAGTGAGGCAGCTGCTCAGTGATCCTTGCTGTTTGACCAAGGGAATCTGCCCTGTCCTGCAGGGAAGAAGAAGACAGGGATGTTGCAGCAGCAGTCAGGGCATCTGTGGCAGCCAAACGGCAGGAAGAGAAGAAGAGAGTGGAGGACAAAGAGGATGGCAGCAGCAGCAGGGGCAAAAAGGAGGATTTGAGGGATTCTGACGTGCTCGGCTCCAAACGTGTGCCAAAGTCTTCAAATGATGTCACAGGTGAGTGTTGGACAGGTCCTGCAGCTGCAGGGCATCTCAGTTTCTGGAAGGTTCCCTCAGAAAGTTCTTCCTTACCCATGTTTTACTCATTTAAAGTACTGTGAATTTCCTGTGTGCCACACCATAATGGGGAGCACAGTTAATTGAAGGAAATAGTGATGCATGGATTTAAATTGTTCTGCTGGAATGTCAGTTAATGACATCATCAGCTGCTGAAAATAGGCCTTGGTGATGCTGCTGTCATGGGCATTGCTAGCCCCTGCTCTGGAATGAATGGATTTGGGTTGAAAACATGTCTTTGCTCTTTCTGTCCCTGTTCCAAAAGAAGCAGCTGCTAATGGAGTGCTCAGCCAGGACGACTTTCCAGCAATCGGCTCTGCAGCAGGACCTCTCCAAGGGTGAGTCTGTGCAGGGCTGCAGCAGGGACAAAGCACATTTAGAAACTGCTTGATGTTCTGCATTTCTGGGGAAAATTATTTTCCAGATCATTTGATCATTCCAAGGCTGCTCCTGCCCTGTCCCCTCCTGCCTCGAACTGTTTCTGTGCCACTCACCAGCATGAGCAGGGTATTGCTTCAGCTCCTGGCTTGATCTTAGAATCATGGAGCATCCTCAGCTGGAAGGGATCCACAAGGATCATCCAGTCCAACTCCTGTTGTGTCACCCTAAGTGACAGTCTGAGGAACAGTAGACAATTGTGGGTTTGTGCTGTCCTTTGGGGTTGTGCTGCCTCAGTAACTCCAACCCTCTCCCCCACAGCTCTGCCCAGCCAGCACTGGTTAACCTTAAAGAAGAAGATTTCCCAAGCTTGTCCTCATCTGCAGCTCCCACCATCTCATCAGGGATGTCTCTGACATACACAGCGACTGCCAAGAAAACGGCCTTCCAGGAGGAGGATTTCCCAGCTCTGGTGTCCAAAGTGAAGCCCACCAATAAGACAGTAACTCACATCACATCTGCATGGAACAATTGTTCCAATAAAAACGTGGTCAAAGCCATGAGCAGCCCCTGTGTCAACCAGCCAGCCAAAAAACCATCCTTGAACACCTCCAAAGGAAGTAAGAAGAGCAATAAACTCTGTGAGTCAGATGACGAGGATGGCGGTGGTGGCCTGACCACCCAGGAGATCCGGAATGCCCCGACCATGTTCGACGTCTCATCCTTGCTGGCAGCTTCTACCTCACAAACTTTTACAAAAGTGGGCAAGAAAAAGAAGATGGGGGTTGAGAAGCAGAGCCTGTCATCCTCCCGCCCGTCCCAGGAGACGTCTTTCCCCAGGCCAGTGACAGAAAAGCCCCCGGAAGCAGAGCAGCCATCCAAGGTGTTCCCTGCTGCTCACGGTCCTGACAGAGCCACAGCTGTTGTGAATGGTCACTCAGAGAAACCATCAGCTGGCTGTGGTACACCCAAAGAGCCCCCCGGCCTTAAAAAGCCCCCAGTGACTAACAAATGCCCTTTACCTCAGGAAGACTTCCCAGCTCTTGGGAGCTCAGGATCAGCCAGGATGCCCCCGCCACCAGGTAAGCATGGAATGAGTGAGGGTCATGGAATGGTTTGGGTGGGAGGGATCTTAAAGATCATCTCATTCCACCCCTGCCATGGGCAGGGACACCGCCCGCTATCCCAGGTAGCTCCAAGCCCTGTCCAGCCTGGCCTTGAGCACTTCCAGGGATGGAGAAGCACTGCTGGGCATGGCCAGCTTGGCTTGCAGAGAGCCCAGAGAGTTATATCAACTCCTGGCTCTCGTGTGAGGCAGCCTGGGTGTCACACAGGGGCTGGAATGCCCTCTGGGAATCACTTCTGCCACACAGCTGGAGGTGTTTGCTCACTGGGGGTGGCTCATGGATGAAGAGCTGTTTTTTCCCTGTCCCCGTGGCTGACACATCCGTGTGTTGTGCTCCAGGATCTGCCTTGCAAGCTGCTGCAGGCAAAGGGAATCTCTGGCTGTGTCCTGTCCCTGCTGGCACTTGTCACTTCACTTCCTCCTGTGCCAGCAGAGGTTTCCTGCCGTGCTTTTAGCCATGACCTTGTGAAGGTGGAGAGCAGCAAACGTGATTTGGAGTGGTTTTCATGGAAGTGGCATCGCATTGGGAGGCACCAGCACCGCTGCTTTTGCAACTCCTGCTGGGAGAGGCCAGGCCAGGCCCGGTGCCTCCTCCAGCGATTTGTGTTCACTTTAATAATGCAAAAGTGTTTCTCATTGTGACTTGGAGTGGGCTTTCAAAATTATTTTCCATTGAAAAAGTAAATGAATAATTAAAGCACTTCCTCTGTAGAGGAACATCAGCCTCTCAAGTGCTTCTTGAAGATTTTTTTTTTTTAGGTTTTCTCCGATATAGCGATGTCTGCACTGCAAACTCCTCTTGGTGCTTCTACAGAGTATGTCAGGCACTGGTGTGGATTTTAGCCAGGGGTCTGTGTGTGCTCTAATCCTGCCCGTTCCTTGGTTCCCTTCAGGCTTTAACTCCGTGGTGCTGTTGAAGAACCCTCCTCCGCCTCCGGGCCTGTCGGTGCCTGTCAGCAAACCCCCCCCGGGCTTCGCTGTCATCCCATCCTCCACCATCTCTGAACCCGTCACTACAGCTCTGAAAGAGTGAGTCCAGCCCTGCCGGGGGGTATTGCACACATCACACCCCACTCGTGTCACAGGGGCTTCAAATAGCACACATGGGGGGTTGTTCTAAGCGGGGCCAGCCAGGTGAAGATTCCCATTGGGAAGTCCCAGGGTGCTGTGGGCTGGATTCAGGAGAATTGCATCAAACAGCCCTGTGTAGTTACAAGTCTGAGGAGCTAAAAACCTGTGCAATGTTTTGGCTGCTCAGACCTTGGTCTATTCTACATCTGTTTGGAAATCTGCAGCTCCAACACACTCCTGCACATTGCCGTTGGTTCTGTCAGAGTCCCAGGAGCAAGGTGCTGAGGCGTGTCCTCCTTGGTGACCTTCACTGCTCTCATCTTTCCAGTAGCTCCTCTCTGGTCCTTCTGGGATAGAAAGAGGAGTTTGTGGGGAAAAGGGAGGGAAAACTTTGTGTTAGTTTAATACAGAACCTGCATTATCTGTCCCTTTATTCATGGTGAGGTCTTTACTCACATCTTTTGAGTGCACCCAGCTCACAAAGCAGCTCGTCAGGGCCATGGTAAACTTGGATTTTAACCATTCTGTTTGTGTAAAGCTGGAATCTGATACAGAAATCCTACATTTTATTATCCTGACAAGACAGCTGCTTACAGTAGTGCACATGCAGCTGGGTGGGGGAAAGATGTGCAGCTGCAGACCAGAACAGCCTTGTGATTTATGTCCCAGGGCATCTTTGTGTGACACAAACCAAAGTCGGGGTCACTTAAGGTCTTTCCCACTGCAGGCCAAAATCCTGTCATGGATCATACTTGATACCTGAGAACTTCCAGCAGAGGAACATCCAGCTCATACAATCCATTAAAGAATTTCTTCAGAGCGATGAATCCAAGTTCAATAAATTTAAAACTCATTCTGGGCAGTTCAGGCAGGTGAGTGGGTTCCCAAGCCTCCCTTGCTGGGAGGCCTGAATCCCGGTGGGATTTTCAATAGATAAATATTTCTTTTCCTCTAATTATTGCTCTTTGCTGTCTCCTGCAGGGGCTGATCTCTGCAGCTCAGTATTACAAAAGCTGCAGGGAACTGCTGGGGGAGAACTTCAAGAAGATTTTTAAGGAGTTGTTGGTGTTGTTGCCGGACACGGCCAAGCAGCAGGAACTGCTCTCTGCTCACAACGACTTCCGGATCAAGGAGAAACAAAACTCCAACAAACCCAAAAAGAACAAAAAGAACGTTTGGCAGACGGACTCCCCCGCCGACCTCGACTGCTACATCTGCCCCACGTGCAGGCAGGTGCTGACCCAGCAGGACGTGGTCACCCACAAAGCTTTGCATATCGAGGATGAGGAGTTCCCCTCGCTCCAGGCAATCAGCAGGATCATCAGTTAGCTCTCCCGAGGGCCACAACCCAGGCCTTGGCTGGGGATGTGCACTTTTGGAATGAGGTTTGGCAGCGTAGCGTGGCTGGGGGCCGGTGCTGGTTGAGGCAGTGAGAAGCAGGTGACTTGGGAAGCCTTTGTGGGCAAAGGGATCACGGGAATGTGCCAGAGCTCATCCCCACCCACTATCTGAGCTCCCAAAATCCAGGGTAGGGTTAGGCCAAGCCGCAGGGTGGGCAGGCAGGGCTCCTTCTTCCTGGAACATGCAATAGCTGGGAATCCTTTCTGATCTGCAGAATGACAGGGGACACAATAGGGGAACAAGCTTCTGGTTTGGGGGTTTCTTTCTGGTTTTGGGGTGGGAGAAGTTTATGGATCACTGAAATGAACGAAAGTGGCTTCCCTTATAACATTCTGATTTTTTTTTTTTTGTGCTATTTCAGTGAAGATCACAGTGGTCAGGGGTAAAAGGTGCAGGAAAGTGCTGCTCACTGGGGCATGTGACCAGGAGAGCTGCAAACATTGGGCTGCAGAGTTTTCCTGTCTGCAAACAGTCAATTCTGCTGCTTGAAGAATTGGGCTGATCTGAGCAAGATTTGAAGTTGCCTCTGACTTTTTCTGTAAAGTTCTTTCAAGAAACTGGTTTTGTAGCCCTGCATGTACAGTAACAGCATTAAGGCTTTACTCTCTGTAAAGCACACGGGAATTTTATTTAATGACTGCCATGTTTCTAATTTCTTGGATGTATTACTGGTGGGAGCTCCCAACAGCATCCTGGGACATTAAATGCTGCTGATTACTGACCATGTTTTCTGCAGTGCCTTTAAGTGCATTTATCTGTTTACAGTGGTCTGACACCTGCACCTCCCTTGGTGACACCGGGCTGATGTAGCTTTGCTCGTGTTCCTTGGCACCCCCAAATTCCACCTTAGAGGAAGACGGGGATCTCTTCCTCCTTTGAAGTGACTCCTCCAAGCAGCAGCTCCGAGGGGATGGAGTGCCAGGAGTCCCCATGGCTGTAGTTCAGTGTCTGATTCTCTCCCATCTCCAGGTTTAGTTATTTCTAATGCATAGGAATAAAGCTGAAATTAATTTATGTAATTTTTAGTGACGAAACACAGCTTTTCTAGTAGCATCATTTCTATGAAATCAAGCTCGGAGTATTACCCAAGAGCTCCTCCTGCCTACAGCCACTCTTCCTTGCCTTACATGTGTTATTTTTGCTTGCTCTCAGGCTGCAAAGTGCTTTAGGTTTCTTTTCTTGACTATTTAAGACTGTTCTGACCAGCTGCCCGTGTTGGATTTGGCCCAGAAGGGGCTGGGGAGGGTGAGTTGGCTGCATGGTTGTTCATACACTGCATGTTTGTGACAGTCCCTGTTCCTGTCTCGCCTGGGGTCCGGGAGCTGATCCTGGCTCCAGGCAGGGACAGCTCAGGGGCCTGGGTGCTGCCGGCTGCCCCCACCACTTCCAGTCAGCAACTCTCCCTATCCCTTTGGTTTGGAAGGTTCAGGGAATGAAATGTCTTCCCTGCAGGAGCATCTTCTGTCTTCCCTTGGGTTTCAGTTATTTCTCCATCAGCAGCTTGGAGTTCCTGGGAGGTGCTGCTGGGAGTTCCCTGGAGGTGCTGCATCTCTGGGGCCTGATGTTGCAGTTTTCTTGTTCCTTGTGCTCACCTGATTAAATAAAGTTATTACCAAATTTTTTTTCTATTCATTTTTAGCTCTTTATTGAAAATAAGTTGCAGTTGGTTACACAGACACCGAAAATACAGAATCACGGATTGTTTTCTCAAAAGATATTTTTATATATATAATATATACAAAATTGTAAACATTTTAAACTTATTTCCATACACAGTCCACTTTATAACTACACTGCACAGAGGTTAGTGACAACTGCAACTCCTGGTGGAAGCGTCTGCTTGGACAGAGGTATCTGCAAAGAAACTGAACTTCCCAACCCTCAGGTGGGAGCTGTTGGAGATTAAAACTCTTAAAGGAGCTGAGGTTTAAATGTGTATTGCAACGAAATCTAGGCAGCTGAGCTGGGGTTTCAAGTTGAGACAGTGAGGGTTGGTTCTGAGCCTCACTGGGGTGGAGAGTGGCGTGTGACACACGGAGGGGTAAAATGCAACTGAGAATGGGACTGGGGGGGACCAGCGGGGAACCAGAGCCACCTGCTTGGGGACAGCACGGGCTGAGAGGAGTCTGTAAAATATCCAACAGCTTGGACTGAGAGAAATACCCATTCCACAGAATAACGATGGGATTTCCTAAGGAACAGACCATGGTTCGAGGGCAGCAGGCAGAGCCAGCAGCCAGCCTGGTGTCTTTGGGGCTGGCACTGGGAGGAACAGTGCAAACACCCCTGTAAGGAACTGCTTGACAGGAGAGAAGAAATGCTGTGGGTGTCACTTTTTGTTGTGGCAGGAACTGATGGGAACCTCATCCCAGTGTCCAGGCACAGCAGCCAGTGAGATCCCAAGTACCTGATGTCATACACAAAGAGGGGTTTGCTCTCAGGGTCTGCTCCAGCCCCGACACACAGCAGGTACTGGAGCGGGGAGATATTTTTTACTAAATGTCACTTAAGCAAAACTTCCACCTTGCTAGGAACAGCTTGAAATGTTGGCAAAAATTCCAGATCTTTTAATATACTTAAATTGCACAGTGCATGATGTGGTTGCCTCAGTGCTGAGAAACACTTGTGTTGTGACAGAGCCTCCTGGAGGATGAGGATGGGCAGAATGCAGCTCCAGGAAAGGTACAGGATTGGTGGAATTCTACTCTTTAGACCCAAATTTAGTGCTAACACTGCAGAAGCTTTTGAGCTGGGCTGAGGCACAGCATGGTCCTGACCTCTGGAGAGAACAGAGGGTTATGAACAGCTTGTGAGGGTGGCACAGCCCTGGATGCTCTGGACAATCCTGGCATGGTTTTGGGACAACTTTGGGACAGCCCTGACATCCTCTTAGGATGTGGCCTGGGTGGTTACAAGGGGGCGACTGCTGCTGTACCACAGCTGGGAAAAAAAGAGGAGAAAGATGAAAATTGATGTTACAAATACCTGAACCCTCAACACACCACGGTCACTGCACCCATGGCTCTGTTCTCCAGCCACAGCCCCCTTGGGGCATGTTTAGTGACAACCCCTCCTGTACACCCCCATGTGCTGCCACAGCCACCGCGGGGTGCTGGTGGCACCCAGCAGCTGTGGGGACCCAGCAGCTGTGGGGACACTAGGAGGGCTCCCAAAGGAGTCAGGGCAGAATTCCAGGAATGAGTGTCACCCTCCAAGAGAGGTTCAACTCAGCAGGGCCAGGGCTCCGTGGGGCTGGGGAGCTGCACCAACAAACCCAAAATTGGGGTTGTTTGAGTCAGGCGGAGGTGGGTGAACACTCTCACCAAGGCCAGGGAGTTTGGGGTTGTCCCATCCCCCCTGACATGGCCTTGGCATGGCCACGTCAGACATGAACCCAGCGCTATTCCCTGGGAAAGTGCACCAGTTGTGGGACTCCTGCCTGTCTGGGCTGCCCATCCCAGTGGCACCCCAGCAGGGGTGCCACCCCTCCCTGCCTGGGATGGGCACTTTGGGTGCAGAGGATCAGGGCTCACCACCCTCGAGGTGCCTGGTGAGGGATGAGGCTGATGTTATTCCCAGCTCCGCTTAAATCAAGGAGCATTTCTCCTTTCTCCTGCCTCCCTGCTGCCAGGGAGCCCCTCAGGCACCCAAGCCTTCCTCCTCCTCCCTGCCCAGCACAGCAGCTGGTGCCTCCTGCGAGGAAAAGGTAACACTGACTTTTGGGAAGCTGAACCAGCCACCACCCTCGGGAAGCACCAGGAGCTGTGCCGGTGTCGTCCCCGTGTCCCTGCTGCTGCTCCAGAGGTCAGTCCTGGCACGGAGCGTGGTGGGATGTGCGTGTGGGGGCAAAGAAAGGCAATGCAGGCCTCAGGGGGACATTCAGAGCGTGTAATATTCAGCATGGGGGGCACACGGGGCAGGACACGTCCCGCAGGCAGACACAGCTTTAGCTCTTTACGGTTACACAGAAACTCTGGAACAGTTATATTATAGTTAGAAAAAATACACTGTACCCAACGAACATTATCTCACGTACAATCAATTTAAACATTTAAATTGATTATAATTTTGCTAAAATATTAACACAAGTACTGTTTGTGCTGCTAAAGTTTCAGTGTTCCCTCTAAGGAAAATATTGCTACAGTTCTATCATACCCTGTATTAAAATCCTCGGGGTTTTTTCTTTCCCAGCAAGACTGACTCCACAAAATCACAAAGATCCTGGAATTCATCGAGACTGATCCCGCACTGGGTTGGGGTGTCCGTGGTCAGGCACCTGTGAGGAGCTCGGCACAGCCAGGACCTGGAGCCAAGGCAAGGAATGCGCTTCGCCACCGGCAGTGACCTCTCAGGATGATTGGCTGCTTAATTAGTGCATTGATCTGCTGCTCATTAATTAGTGCATTGGTCTGCGACTCAGCAGCAGGAATGAGCTGTGGCGATGGCGACCAGGACCTGTGACAGGGAGGGGACAGGTGGTGGCTATTGCTCCTCACGAGGTCGGAAGGCAGCGGCGGCAAGGCAGGAGCCCGGATTGCCGGGAGAGCCGGGAGTTTCCAGGGATGGAGCTGCCACCAACGGGGCTGGGAATTCCAATTTCAGCTGCTCTGCTCAGCCCTTAGTGACACAGCCTGGATCAGCCACCACACGGGCAGGGAAAGCCGGCAGGTGGCTGACAAGGACCTGCTGGATTTTATACATTTTGTTCTTTTACAAGGCAGGAATTTTGAAGCTGAAACCCCAAACTGAGCCTCTTTCCTGGATGCTTTCCACTGACTCTCTTCCCACACCATTTGCAAACACGGGGCCGTGAGCCCACATGGGATGGGCTTTAATGGCCTGTGAAGCCTTTCCAGTTCCCTGCCTGAATTCCTCATTTCTGGAGCCTGCAGGGTGACACACGTGTCCCCACCTGGGGTTCTGCTGCAGCTGACAGATGGTGGCTGCTCCCAGAATAAAAATACAAGTCCAATATTGCTCCTAATGGCCTTGGATGTTGAGTCTGAGCCCCTCACCTTGGTCCTCACCTCTCCACAGTGAGGATGTCAGTGCTGCCAACCAGAAATTCCTTACGAATTCATAAACTTCCCAATCCTCCATGAAGGAACGGAACCACAAAGCGCCGCATTCCCACTGACCACAGGCTATTCCCAATGAGCAGCCAGCTCGTGCTGAACTGGTGGCCAATTTGAAATGGTAACTTTTTACATCCTCGACCAGGACCCATCCAAGTGTAGAAGCAATCTGGATACCGATCCCAACCCCAGCCTCCTGTGCCCCCACCGTGCCTCCAAACCAAGCTGTGAAACACCTGTTTGGATATTTGTTTTGTACAGTAAATATATACAAAGAAAAGTAACACAGACACCACTTATTTCCCTGTCAATTTGGCACTTTCCATGGAACCCGGACTGGAAAGCTCCGCACTGCTCACCCACCCTCGATGGATTCTGTGTTAGCTCTGGAAGAACGAGATAATAATTCCTCAGCTGCTGTTTCCTAAGAAGAAAAGGTGTCCTGGGCTTTCCCAGCAGAGCCAGCACCCGCTGAGGCTCAGAGGGGGCATTTACTCCTCTTCCCCACACGTAGGGGATGTGGTACCAACCTTCCTTCCTCCTGGCTTAGAGGGAACACTGCTTTTAGAAACCCTGGGACAGGTAAGACAAGAACCAATACCACTGTACAGAATTCACTGCACAACGAGCTAATAAAGGGACCCGGCACTGACTCGCCACGGCAGGGAAATGGGGCTGGATACATTTGGGACCGGGCGGGGGTGGCAGCGCCCCAGGCCCCTCAGTACGCTGGCACTTGGTAACCTTTGGGGTTGGGCTCTAAGGTCTCGGTGAAGGGCGGGCTCTGGTAGGTCTCCGTGCTCTCCACGCCGCTGCCGCCGGGGTAGCCGGGGTAGGAGGCGCTGGGGTCGGTGCCGAACTGCTCGGTGGCGAACAGGGACATGTCCGTGCCCAGGCGGTACCGCTGCAGCGCCCGCAGCGCCAGCACCACCTGCAGAGGGAGGGATGGGCTCAGCGAGGGCAGGGCTGCAGCCCCACAGCACCCCGTGGCCATCAGGGGGACCCCACAACCCCCCAGGACTCCACAATCCCCCCAGGACTCCAAAATCCCCCCAGGACCCCATGTTCCCCCAGGACCCTGCGTCTCACCAGCATCACACATTACCCCAGGACCTCACGTCCTCCCAGGATCCCCCAACCCCCCAGGACCCTGTGTCTCCTCAAGACCCCACAATCCCCCAAGGACTCCACATCTGCCCAGAACCCCATGTCCTCCCAGGACCCTACACCTCCCCAGGACCCCACATCCCCCACATCGCTGCACAGCACTGAGCACATTGCAGCATCCCAGGAAATTGCCACCCCACTCCATTATATCCAAGAGCTAATCTGGCTCCAAACCCCACCCAAACACTCCAGAAGCCATTTCTGCAGAACAGGGTGACCCCCAAAGCTCTGCCTGGGGGGGGGGG
>VZRL01003210.1:1482088-1555959 GCA_013397895.1 Origma solitaria
CTCAGAACAGGGGGACCCCCCAAGGCCTGCCGGGGGGGGGGGGGGGGGCCTGGCTGTGCAGATCTGGCACTGCTGGCCCAAATAAACCCATCTGCTGTGGGGAGGGAAAGCTGCTGAGTGCCAGGCCAGGAAAATAGGTCAGTTCTGCCGAGACTCCTTCACCCTTTTCCAGGTTGCTGGAATTGAGGTTGCAAACGGTGGGAAATGCGGGCAGCAGAGCCAGGAGGGCCCTGCGATAACTCTCATTCCAGGAGGCTTCATTAACAATTCAATTAGTTTGTAAATGATAGGCTGAGGAGGCTGAAAAATGCCTGTAGAAACCAGGAATGGCTTCCCAAGCAACCCGGCCATCCTTTGGGATGGAACAGGGGACTGGTGTCCCCACTGCCCTCCCGGGTCGGGAGCATCCCACCCACCGCCCTCCCCTGTGCCTGCACAATGGGCAGGCGGTGATGGAGAAGAGCGGGGATTAAAAGAGATTTATTTGGATAATCATAAAACTGGGGGAAAACTGGAGCAAGGCTTGCTGCTGGAAAGCCTCGGACTGGCTTTTGCCCCAGTTCTTTTAAGGCCATATGGAATTAGTGCACATCCTGGGGCTCTGTGCCCAGGAAAAGCTGCAGGAGGGATGGAGCTAACACAGAGCCGTGGCTGCTTCTCCACACAGCCTCTGGAGCACGAGCCCCCAGCTGGCACAGCCCCCCTGGTTCATGGGGGCTCCAGCTGAGTCCCAGCGTTTCACACAGCCCTGGCTCAAGTCCCTCTGCTCATGTGGAACAAAAAATGGGAGCAAAAGGAGTCTCTACAAATCCCTTCTCTGTGTGGACAGTGGAGGGGCAAGTCTGGCTTGTCCCAGGAGGGAGCTGATGAGCCTGAGAGCACCCCAAAACCCCCTGCCCAGCCCAGAGATCTGCTCCTGGGGACTCTGTGCCTCCAATGAGCTCCCCTGGGGCTCTAACAAGGTCCTGAAATCAGGGCAGCTCGTGGCTGGTGACACGTTTTCAACGGGAACAAAACTTTCCAGCCACAGGAGAAAGGAAAGGCTGGAACTCCCCAGCAAGAGGGGACTGAGTAAGAAACCACCAGTTCCATGTGTGGAGGGCCCACAGGTATCCTCAGGAGAATCCCTCGCTGCCCACCAGGACTCACTTCTCCAAATCCCAGCTTCCCCCACTGGAAGGTTTCATTTCTGCTCTCCCCTCCTCAGCTGGGAAGCTGCACTCACCCAGATGATGATGGAGAAGAAGGAGAAGGTGATCGCTGCCCGCGCGGCGTCGGCACCCTGCGAGAAGCCCCTGGTCAGCGTCGTCCTCTGCCACTGGTTTGCCAGGAAGCAGAAGGCTACGAACCACAGGAAGGCCAGGAAACCTGCAGGAGAACAGAGCTGCTCAGTGCTGCCCTGCCCAGCTCCTCCCCTGCTGCAGGACCCCTTTGCTGCTGCACTAACCACTGAGGTTTTCAATAGGAACAGGAATTCTGGGAGCCGTGGCCCAAAAGGAGATTTTAAAGAGGCTGATGCAAAGAGAGATGGAAGGAAATTTGTGGGGTTATCTCAGTGTATTGCCTGCCCAAAGTTCAGCTCAGCTACATCTCAACCTGGTCTCAAAGACCTCCAGGGAGGGCACATCTTCCCTGGACATGTTGGAGAGAGACTTTTCACAAGGGCATGGAGTAGTAGGACAAGGGGGAATGGCATTAAGATGAAGGAGGGTGGATTTACACTGGCTATTGGGAAGAAATTCTTCCCTGTGAGGTGGTGAGGCCCTGGCACAGGTTGCCCAGAGAAGCTGTGGCTGCCCCTGGATCCCTGGAAGTGTCCAAGGCCAGGCTGGACAGGGCTTGGAGCAGACTGGGATAGTGGAAGGTGTCCCTGCCTGTGGCAGGGAGTGGAATGAGATGAACTCTAATGCCCCTCCTAACCCAAACCATTCTGTAATTCCATGATTCCATAACACGTGAGAGCTCTGCTCATCCCCACAGAGAATCCCTCTGGGCCTGTGGAACTGAGCAGAAACACTCTGCTGATTATTCCTGCCTGGAAGCAAAGCTGGCTGAGCAAGATACGGCTGCAGCTGCCCTAATTCCATCCCCAGCCACCAGCACTGCCTGATGCCAAGGAGCTCAGGGAACAGCCAAGGAAAAGCCAGGAGCACACAGGGTCAGCAGCAGGGATGTTTTCCAGCACTGAGAAGGGGAGCTGCACAACCTGGACCCTCCCATGGTGCTGTTTTAAGGGTCCACATCATTCCTGATATCTTGGATTCTGGGTGTCAGTGCACGTGTGGAGGTCGAGAATGCTGAGCTGCCCAGCAGCTTCCCAAGGGTCATCAGCACATCAGGATGAGCAGCCAGGCTGCCAGTCCCTGTCTGACTGCAGGGAGAGAAGAGCCTTCCTTTATTCCCATTTATTCTCCTTTATTCCCCTTCATCTTGCCCAGTAACCCTAAATATGATATAAAATGCACACAAGCATCCATACGCAGTGCTGGGGGTACAGGGCTTAAGGCTTTTAATTCAGAATTTGCTCCTAATTGCAGTCTAAGACACATTGCTTGTCTCCTCCTGCACGGCTGAGCCTGGGAATTCCCAGCCATTGGTCCTGGCCATGAGGCAGCCCTGGCAGGAAGGATCAGGCAGGCTTTCCCTTTCCAAATGACAGACACGTCACCCCACACAGCCAATCCTGTCACCAAACCCACCCAAAGCTCTGCATAAGCATTTTCACTTCCCTTCAGGATGGTGACTTGTCACCAGCATTAAACGAGACCTCTGGGGTTTATTCCTTAAAGGTCACCCTGAGGACAGGGATCTTTTCTGTTCCCCTGCTGTTACAAGGGGGCTTTCCCAGCAGCTGTCCCCCTTCATGGGAAGCAGATCCAACCCCTACATTTGGACACCAGAAGACGCACGGCCTGGATCTGGTGTTGGCTGCAGCTCTGATGGCCAGTGAGAGGTGAGTGTGGGACACTGGTCCCCAGGCCTTGGTGCATCGCTCCCATCTCCAGGTACCTGGGAGCAAACTCCACAGCAAATTCCCATGCCAGACAGAGCAGCCCTCATTTATTGCTCAGAACAACACTGGGGGTGGTTTGGAAGCTGAAATCCCAGAGGTGAAACAAGAGTGGCCCCCAAAGGTTAATGCAGACTGTGGGACAAGCTCTGGGACATGAGGCTGGCACAAGGGATATGGGGTTGTCCCTGGTTTGTGGAGGGGAACTTTGTTCCTGTGTGGAACACTCGATCCAGAGCAGCTCATCCTCCCTGTCAGGACCCTGCCACTGAGCCCCTCCCGTCCCAGGTGGCACCCACGGGATGGCAGGAGTTAAAATGACATCATCCACAGCCCGGAGGCAGCACGGCTGCGCTGGGTACTGCAGCTGCCAAATCCCTCTGCACCACTGAGCTCTGCGAGGCACTGACCTTCCTCATCCTGAAACCATCAGCGTCTCCAGCCAGGAATGGCTCCCTGGGTGGATTCTGCTGCCACCCATGTGCACTTCCCAGAGGCTTCATGATGCAGAGATGACCTTTCCCTTCCAGATCAGCTCTGCCTGCGTCTCTGGGAAGCAGAAGGATTCCCTCCAGTGCCAAGGGCAAAGCAGGTATCACTGCCAACGGAGGAGACGGGGTCAGGCATGGAGAGCACCTCCAGAAACAAGAGCCAGGTGTGGTTTGGTCTTTGGAGGACTGGCACGAATCTTAAACCCCCCCAGAGAGGGCTGAGCTGGCAGTGACGTGGTGAGGCTGCATGTGCCAGCCCCAGCTCCAGCTGGATCAGGCACGGCAGCAGCTCCACACCCTCCGGCACTCCGGGGAAAAGGACAGCGCCAGGAAGCACCGCAGGAGCCAGGAGATAATGATCATTTAAGGATCTGCAGACAACACAGTGCAAACACCAGGGAAGATGTGTTACCACCCTAAGCACAGCCTGGTCTCCAGCAAATGCCTGTCTATGGGAACAGCTGGAAGAGCAGCTGGAAGAAAAGGTTGTAAGTGCTGTTTTCAGTGTGGTGGCCCTGCCTGAACCCCCACCTGTGCCCCGGTGTTACCACTCAGTTAGTCCCCAGATGCATTTTAGAAAGAAATTCTTTCCTGTGAGGGTGGTGAGGATCTGGAACAGGGTGCCCCAAGAAGCTGTGGCTGCCTCATCCCTGGAAGAGTTTAACAGGGCTTGGAGCGTCCTGTTCCAGTGGAAGGTGTCCCTGCCCATGGCACAGGGTGGAACTGGATGGGCTTTAACGTCCCTTCCAACCCAAACCATTCCAGGATCTGATGGTACTCTCATTTCTCCCATCAGTGGATCCACCACAGGGACAAAGGAGCAAGGAGGCAGAGACGGAGAGCAGTGCCAGCTCCCACAGGCCTGGCAGGGAGCAGAGGGCTGTCAGGATGGGAGGCAGGGAGGAAGGATCGCAGCCTGGCTCCGTGACACACAACAGCAGCCAGAAGATGGATGTGATGTCCCCCTTCCGCTTGAATCCAAGGATTTCAGGCACTGAGCCGCACAGAAGGGGCTGTAAATTTTATCTAACAAGGGCTGGATGCCAGTGCTCCAGCACCATGGAAATGAGCTTCGCAGAAGGAGAGAACAGCCTGAACAACAGGCAAGGCATGGAGGTGATGATGGATGTTTTCATTTGGGACAGAGAGCCATCAGCGACGCTTGTGCTGGATAAATCACCTTTGCTAACAGAGAGCCTGGGAATGCAGAACCCCAGCCGCAAACAGAGCCAGGCAGCTCCAGCAGCAGCAGAGCAGAGCGGGCTCTCTGCCAGCCTGGAGCATCCTGCCTGCCCCTGCCTGCAGGGATGAGCCTCGGGGCAAGGGCTCGAGAGGGCACAGCAGATCCGTGGGCAGCCCCAGCTGCACAGAAACTGTTCCTGCTCTGCTCCAAACTCATGCACAAAGTGAAACCAGACCCAAGGCAGCTGATGAAACCACCTTTGCTTTTCTTGGGCCAGGACAGGAGATGTGGGAGGGTAAAATCCCCCGTCAGGTCTGAGACGTGACCACTGAGCCTCAGCTCTGTGGGTGGCCTCATGGCTCAGTGAACACCTCCAGCTGCAGAAGGACACGAATGTGTGGGATGTGCTACTGTCCCCAGCCACCACATGTGGCTTATCAGTGCTCACTGAGCCCATGGCTGCATGGGACAACTCCCCTGCCAGCCCTGTTGTCCCCAGCCATGGCACACGAGTCGTGTCAGACCATGGGGGGAGCAGGGAGGATTCGAGAGTGGAGGGGCTGGGCACAACAAGGACCCCACAGAGCCAGCCTCAGGCAGAGCAGAGCAGAGCAGAGCAGAGCAGAGTGAGGTACCTGAAAAGCCGAGGTCCAGCAGCACGGCCCGTTTGCGGTCCTTGACGCTGCTGATCTGCTGGAAGTACAGGTCCACCACGAAGAAGAAGATGCAGCCGAAGAAGGCGATGACACCCACAGCAATGCCGTAGCTGCAGGCACTCTCATTCTCGTTGAAGATGCAGAGCAGCTCGGGGTGCTGGCTGTCCTTGTTCACGTAGCACTCGTTCACGATGGAGCCGAACACCACGATGGAGAAGATCTGCAGGAGGAAGGAGAGAACACAACTTGCTGCTGTTTGCATTTAACTCTGTTTTCCAACAGCAGCGTCACTGGATTCGATCCCGTCCTCGACTCCATGGCAACGTGGCACTTGTGAGACACATCCTGGCTCTCCTCTGGTTGGTGGCTCCAACCAGCAGCTGGTGGATGGTACCTGGGTGTTCCTCCTCTGTGAGGTGGAACCTCCTCCTGCCTTCCACTGCCTCGCTGTGCAGAGTATTTTAAGGATGTTCTTCTCCAGACAGGCTGGGGAGGGAAAAAATAAACACATGGGGCAGGTCCCTGCAGAGCCTTTGTGCTCGTGCTGCTTTCTGCTGTCAGGCTGTGCTCCACAAACCCCCTCGTGTCCCTGGGAGCAGGGAGGGAGGAAGGGACAGGGGATATTGGAGCAGCTGAGCCTGGGAAGGGCTGGATGCCTGGGGAAGGGGACACGGGACGTGTGTGAGGAGGTGGGAGCAGCTCCCCTGGGCACAGGGCACAGACAGCCCTGGCAGCAATGGGGCGATTTGTCAGCTGGCTTGGCAGGGGCTGAAGGATACAGTGACCTGGTCTGGCCCCGACAGGGACAGAAGGGCAGGGGACTGCTGCGGGCTGCCCAGGTGCCAGCACTGACCCCAGAGGGTGGCACATCCCCGCAGGCAGGGCAGGAGCCGGATGGCAGCGGCTGCCTCAGTTAATGCAATCCACCCTGCTGCATGCCCAAGTAATTCCCTTATCTCCTGGCACCAAAGGCAGCAGGGGAAGCTGCGGGACCAGCTGCAGCTCGATCCGCTCTGGATCCCGCTCTGGCAGAAGCTGTGAGCAGGGAGGGGAGCAGGGAGCGCAGGCACATCTCCATCCCACTGGGAACCTCTGATCTCACCCCTGGCTGCCAGCAGCAGCTCCCACGGCCCTGCACACATCCCTGCTGGCTCCCAGACACAGCTGGAGGCCAGGGATGCAGCAGGAGAGATAAGAGGCTCCTCCAGCTCTCCTGGGAGCAGCTGGGGACTGGAACAGGGCACGATTGGCTCCTGCTGCACCTGCAGGAACAGCATGACACGACGGGCACAAGACAGGGACAGGTGACATGGAGGCAGCAGCCCGGGAGGCAGAGGATGAAGCCCAGCTGGGGAGTCTCACAGTCACCCATGTCACCTTTGTCATCTGTGTCACCTCCTGCAGCCCCACGCTCCCAGGGACGCCGTGTCACCGAGTGGGGGAAAAGGAGAAATAGAGCAGAACCCACAGTGGGCAAACCACCCCCAAAGCTCCAACCACTCTTTAACAGAGCACTGGGACCTTCTCCCCTTCCTCCTCTTGGAATTTAACCACAGCCTGGGGTCCTGTCCCACATCCATCCCTGGCTCAGGTCAGCCCTGAGCATCAGCCATGAGCTCAGTGGCCACTGAAGTCACCCCCTGGCACCTGCACCCTGTCCCTCGATGATGCAGCACTTAGGGAGCATTTGGGATGGCACATCCTCATCATCCTCATCATCATCACCATCACCATCAGCAGTACACAACAAGAGGGGCTGCGTGTAAGGAAGAAACAACAACAAACAGCAATAATAGTTTTCCCAGAGCTTTGGCAGCAGCTGTAACATCAGCAGTTGTAAAAATCTGTTCATAAATAATGCAAAATTGTTATTTACCATCAGAAATAGCAGCAGCATTTATAAAACAGGCCCTGGAAGAAATAATGTGATTCTGGAAAACATGAATAATTGAGAAGCTCTGATTCCACACGATTACTTCTCTGGCGGGCCAGCAAACTTGTACTCAGCTTCTTTGAGAAGTTTCACTCAGCTCTCCCAGGAATAACAGCCTTCTCCATGCTTTTGGGAGCCTGCTGGCAGCCCAGAGCTTTGGTGGGTGAGGGAGAGCTCCCGTAAATACAATCAAGGATGTCACAGCACAGGTGTCTGGTGCCTGCACCAGCTTTGCACACCTGAGACTGTCGATGTTATTTTTTTTTTTTTAAGGATGTTTTATCACTAAACTTCCAATTCCAAAGGATTTTGGAAAGCAAAGCATCCTTCCTGCTGCCAGAAAACCCAAGTGGCTCAACCCATGAGGCCCCCACAACCACATTTCAATATACAAAACATGGGACATGCAGCTCCTCTTTCGGAGGTCAAAGTAGCAACAAATTCCATGCGCACACATTTGATAGATGAGCTCAAAACATCAGCACTGGCTGAAATATTCCTGTCAAAACGTGCCTTTCCATGTGTTTTCTCTCCCTCTCCCTGGGATTGTAATGTTATGGTTTTTCTTAAAAATCCCACTGGTGCTGGTGAAACATTTTAATGAGAATAGATTTGGTGGCATCTTTCTAAGTATAGATGAAAAAGTGCTTTTATTTTAGGAAAATGTGGGTAGCTGAAATAAATGTGGGCAGGGAAATAAACCCCCCTGCCCTGTGTTTTTTAAAGTTCATGCAAAACAAGTGCATTTTCCCCATCACCTCGACAAACCACAGTGGCTCAAACCCCCAACCAGCTCATCAGAGACTTGAAAGAGAAAACACAAGGTCAGATTTTCCACTGTGAGTGAGATTTTATGGGCCTGAGCAGAATCTCAGAGGATTTGCAAAGGAGCCTTCACAGGACACTCCATTTTCCAGCTGAACAACCCAACGCAACCAGCAACAAATTCTGCTCTTCCCGGGCAAACCAGTGCAAGGCACAGGCAGAAAAGAGAATTCTCTCCAGCAATCCCAGTGGGAAATTGCATCCTCCCTGGCAAAGCTTCCACATGGGCTGCTTGGGCAAAGGGAGCTGGGGTTCCACCAAG
The DNA here is from genome assembly GCA_013397895.1 of Origma solitaria. NCBI lineage: Eukaryota > Metazoa > Chordata > Aves > Passeriformes > Acanthizidae > Origma > Origma solitaria. The sequence goes on from VZRL01003210.1 coordinate 1,490,449, forward strand.
CCAGGGAGAAACTGGGACCTCTCTTGTTAATGAAAGCCAGCAGCCCAGTTCCCCCAGTTTAAAGTCTGCTTCCAAGCAAGAGGGGACACCTCTCCAGGCCAGGCAGCATTTCTGTGACACAGGACAATGGGACAGGACAATGAGAAAGGTCTTCTCTGCTCAGAGGGTGGGGAGGCCCTGGCACAGGTGCCCAGAGAAGCTGTGGCTGCCCCTGGGTCCCTGGAAGTGTCCAAGGCCAGGCTGGACAGGACTTGGAGCAACCTGGGATGGTGGAAAGTGTCCCTGCCCATGGCAGGGGGTGGCACTGGATGGGCTTTGAGGTTCCTTCCAACCAAAGCATTCCAGGATTCTGTAATTCTGCTGGACCCAGAGCTGCCATCAGGCCCTGACATGAGCTCAGGGCCCTGGGAACACTGCTGTGCCCACGATGGAGACACCTTTCCAGTGTGGATAAAGCTGGGAGCTGTGTCTGCCCTCTCTGCACCGCATTTTCACCACGTGGAGGATGCTGGCCGGCCAGGTTGCCTGCCTTGCCTCTGGAATTATGCTCTACAGATCCCTGTTCCCTCCTGGAGCTCGAGCCGGCTGGACCCTGGCACACATACATTTTTTATCCCCGCTGCTTTCAGCTCTCTGCAGCTCAACACCTAAATTGTGCTTCAGGAGACCTTGCAGCCTGAGCAGAACCAGGCAAGGAACACAAAAAGCAAATAATGCAAGAGAGCATGAGCTGAGAGCTTCGGTGTGAGCTGTCAGCCATTTTAAGGTGAGATGTTTCCACTGCTGAGGCACTGTACTTGGATTTGGGACCTATAAAAAACATCACCAGAAGGTGTGGGGTTGTCGGAGACAGCAGAACCTGGCTTTGATTACACACGCAAGCAACCATTAATGTCAGCATCAAGGAAATGTAATGCACGAGGAGAAATAATCCAGAGCTCATTTCCTCTGCTCTGCCTCCTGATCAACAGTGCTGGGCACAAAGCACACGTGCAGAGAGCCAGCAGCAACCTCTGGGTGATCCCTCACTCTCTCCAGGGAGCCAAAAGCCTCGTGCTCAGCTCCCTCCCTTCCTCGAGCCCAGCAAGTGAAGGACGCACCATCAAACGAGAAGGGAAAACAATTAAGGTCAAATTAGCACAGGCCAAATCCTGCTTAGCACCGAGTGTTTCCCTAAGCCCCACTAAGCCACTGTGCTGGGCTGGGCATGGACCTGGTGCAGATTCCCCGCTCGGGGATGAGTGGGACCCTTGGCACAGGGCCAGGCTCCCACAGCATCCACCCAGCTCAGACCCTGGGGAATCAGGTCCCGGGTCCCTCTCCAGCTTATCTTTACAGTTGTCAGTCACAGGGAAGTTTCCAGCACAGATCTGCATAATTTATTGGAGGGTGTGAAGACCAAAGCTCTGCTTTAAGCACTGCCAGATCTCCCAGGGGACTACGGAGACAACCACAAAGGGAAGACCTGGCGTGGTTTCTGGGATAGAAAGAGGTGATCGGATGCTGGCTGTAACATGTCTAAGGCCATGTCCACCAGGCTAATCAGCTTGGGAGGATGTACATTGATGACCACATGACTGATTTTTCCTGAATTGCTTTTTCTGATGTGGTAAGAGATGCTGGCTGAGACACAGCGTCCATTCAAGGCTCCTAATCTCGTCCTGCAATCTGAGCACATGGCACACCAGCAGTGCTTGAAACCACAGATGACAGGAGCATGACAATTTAGAACCATTTTAAGCTCAGATGAAGCGAAGCTTCCCTACAATTCCATTACCAAAATGTTAAGTTTAAGTCCTGCCTTTAATCCATAGCCTACAGAAAGAGAAAATTAAGACAGAAATCTGATGACCCTTTTAAAAAGTAGTCAGGACTGAAGCAGCTCAGATCATGCTAATGACTCTGAGCATTGCTGTGGGCTCCTGAAGTGCCAGAGCAGCCCTGGAGCTCTTCCCTAAGAGCCCCAAGTGCTCGGGAGTCAGTGAACCCCCTGGAGAGCCATCCAGAGCTTATTTCTTGCATTTCTCCTGCTGAGCTCCAGGGAGGCAGAGGGATGGGATGGGATGGATGAGTGGAGGGGGATGAGGTTGCATGGATGGGACACAGCACAGCACTTCTGCTGCTGCTCTGCAGGAAATCACGGGAATTGCTGAAAAAGTTTACCACAATATTTTCCAAAGCTGCTTTTAAAAGCCAAACCTAAGCCTGTGTTAAATGAACAATTGCCCTGCAAAGCTGAGTGGCCACTTGAAAGTCTGGCTGGCACGGGCAGTCCCAGAGAAAGGAACTCATGATTCTGCAGGCATCCGTCATGAATATCGACTCTGTTTTGCTGTGCAAAAAATGTCTCAAAAGGAAACCACAAGAGCGATCACATCTTCATCTGACAAACTGCATCAGACAGAGGGGGAAGAGATGAATGAGGAACTGTTAAATGGTTCTTTCCAGCTTTTGATTTTACAGCTCAAGCCAGGAGCAGTTTTTTTCCCCTCAGATACGCAGGATTACTCTGTCAGGAGGAGGTTGTTGTGTGAGGCAGAACCAAGAATCCCCTTTGGCCACCACTGCCATTTGGGGATTTCTGTGTTGAAGTCACAATTCACCTGCCATCCCTTCGGTGTTTGCCAGCACAAGGTCCCTGAGGCAGCCACTCGAGTCACAAAAGCGAACTGGCCCCTCCTGTGGTGTGGCTCCCTGGGAAGCCCCAGCAGTGGCCATCAGCCAGATTAGCACAAGTCACTCACCTCAGGCACCTGAGGCTGGCCCCAAACCCCTGTGGGATTTCTCCATCACCCCCACCCCACCCAAACCAGCCCATCTCGGGCAGCTCCCTCCTTTTCTCCAGAGGGAACCTGAGATCTCACACACAGAGCAAGGGTCGTGTCTCTGGCGTGGGATCCAACTGCTCGGGTTAACCATGGCTACAAAGATGCACCACTGCGGCACAGGAAGGAAAACCACGTGAAGAAAGCCCACCGCAAAGCCTGATCTCAGCCACCCTCCACACCTCAGCCCAGGGCTTGCTGAATAACCACCCCTGGCTGTTTTGTGCTGGCATGGGCAGCTCATCCCCTCTGGGTAAAAGGCAAGGAGGGTTCTGTTTGCTTTGGGAATCAGGGAGTGGCATCGGTCCGAGTTCCTGTCCGGCCACCAGCATGGACATCACCACGTGCCACAGCACTGCCACGCTCAGTCAGGACAGCAGCCACGAGTGCCAGGGCACACAGAAACACAGGAGAGACAACAGCAAAGGCTTCAGGCTGCCTCCTCCATCCAGGCTCTCCATTCTGACACGGGTTTGGTCTGGCAAGAGCAGCAAAGCAACAGCTCAGGAGGAGCCTGGGTACAAGAGTCAGCAGGTGGGAAGGGAATCCCCTCACACCTCTCAGTGCAGTCCCAGCTCACACTGGAAAGGATCCATAAATGCAGAACTGGTTTAAGACAAGGGTAAGTGGGCTGCAACTGCCAAGGAGGGGCTCTGAACCCCTGGGATGGAGCAGGGATGGACCCTGACGGATCTGCCAGCAAATGTGAGACCTGGGAAAAGGGCTCCAAAGGGACTTTCCACATGAGCTTCCACAGCCTGATCTTTCTGAAAAGAGCAAAAATCTCTCTTTTTGCTCAGCGGGCTTTGGAGCCAACTCTAAATATTGCAAACGTTTATGGGATATCACCGTGCTTGTCCCACGTTTGTCCACACTGGTGGCCCCTGCACTTGTCTGGAGTGAAGCTGGTGCACTCGTTTTTCACTGATTCCCTGTGAACACAGAGCCATGAAATGAGCAACTTTGCCACTGAATAAAGCAGTGAATATATACAGGAATATTTTCTAAGCTGAGACTTTTATGTTGTATCTATATTCCATATTCTGGTCCTCCTTCCCAGCAGTGTCCAATTCCCTTTGGAGGACAAGGATGGGGAGCTCTCTGGGTGCAAGGTGACACATCTATTTTAGGAGTGACCTAACTCCCCACCAGTGGGTCAGATTTAACTAACTGTACCCAAACCCAACACCACTACCAGCAGTTTGCCTCTCAAGGAGGAATCAGGAGGATCCAGACCGAGTTGTCTTCTAGGAAACAACTGCTGCTTGGCACCTGAACCGTGCCCAAAATGCACTATCCACATCAAGCTGGATGCCCCAGATCCATCCCTGGCCCCTGTTCTTCCCCAGCAATGGAGTCATGGGCCTTCTCCAAGCCCTGGGTAGGACACCAGCTCCCATCCAGCAACACACCGCAGCATGTGGTTGAACTGTGAGCATGTGATTGCAGCTGGAATTGCTCATGTGCTGCATGCTGTGCTGCTCAGGGCCTTGGCCAGGGCATCCCAGCCTGGAGAGCCCCACGGAGGCAGTGGCTGTGCCGGCTGCAAGGAGGGCAGCTGGAGGGCTGCACCTCCTCATCACAGCTTTCCTCTGCTCCCTGCCTGCACAGAACACTGCTGAAGGTGACAGAGCCAGCACAGGTGTGACATGGGCGAGGACAAGCCCCAGGCCCAGCTCGGCTCATCCACAGCCTCCAGCCAAGCACTGGAGGCAGGTGAGGGCCAGGCAGACCCTTCCCACTGGGGTTTTTGGGGAAGGACCTGGCATTCCCGACCCCCCAAGCCCCTGCACACCTGCAGATCTCAGCAAAAAGCCGGGCTGGGGGAGGCAAATTAGGGGCTGCCCTTAGCCCGGGGCATCCGGGCACCACAGCCCCAGGAGCAGTCTGGCACAGCTCCCTGCGCTGCCTGGTCATGGACCACCAAAGTCTTCTCTGCGCGGCTGCACAGCCCATTCCACCTCCTGCTCCCTGCTCCACGGTGGGAATTCACAGATGGGAAACGTCCAAAAAACATGACATCCTTTCAGCAGCACGGGGGAGCTGGGCAGGGCTGGCTCCCGGATTTCTGTCACACACACGCATGCACGGAGCGTGGAAGGCAGGAAAATGTCCTCTGCCTCCTGCTCCAAACCGCATCCTCCAGCACCGGAGAGCGGCAGCGGCGCATCCCCGCAGCCGCTCCCTGCCCCATTCCCGAGGAAACTCCCTGCCAGCTCTCCCGGGAGCCGGCACGGCCCGCGGGGCTGGGCAGCACCGCCGCAGCGACACCGGCACCGCACCGGCACCGCACCGAGCACCGGGCACGATGCACCTGCGCTGCCCATCGCTCGGACGCTGCCCATCACCCGGGCACTGCACATCACCCGGGCACTGCCCATCACCCGGGCACTGACCATCGCCCGGGCACTGACCATCGCCCGGGCACTGCACATCACCCGGGCACTGCCCATCGCCCGGGCACTGCACATCACCCGGGCACTGCCCATCACCCGGGCACTGACCATCGCCCGGGCACTGACCATCGCCCGGGCACTGCACATCACCCGGGCACTGCCCATCGCCCGGGCACTGCACATCACCCGGGCACTGCCCGCCGCGCCGGGCGCTGTCCCCGCACCGCCGCTGCCCAGCCCCGCGCCTCCGCGGCCGTTCCGCCTTACCCAGGTGGTCACCCGGAGGAGGGTCTGCGGCTGCTTCAGGAAATCCACGGGGTCGATGGCCCCCCCCGCCCGGCCCGCTCCAAAGGACGCTCCTTCCATCTTCCCCCGCCGCCCGCTCCGCGCCCAGCCGAGCCCAGCCGCGCGCGCCCCGNCGTGCGGGCGGCGGGAGGAACCACCCGTGAGGTGGGGGGGACGCGAGGTGGGCACGGCAGGTGCGCGCGGCCGGCGCGGGGCGCGCTCCTCCCGCAGCGAGCCCGAGCTGCGCCCCGGGCACCGGGATGGGGCTCCGGGCACTGTGACAGGGTGTGACAGCCGCTGTCACCGGGATGTGGGCACAGCACAGACAATGTGACAGCCACTGTCACCGTGCGGTGGGCACGGGCAGTGTGACAGTGTGACAGGCACTGTCACCAACCTGTGGGCACGGGCACTGTGACAGTGTGACAGGCACTGTTTCCAACCTGTGGGCACGGGCACTGTGACAGTGGGACAGCCATTGTCACCGAACTGTGGGCATGGCCATCACAGCACAGCTGAGGACACGGTGGATAGTCAGTGACACTGTACTGTGGTCATGGTCGCCATGGTATGGCCATGGTGACTGTGCTGTGGCTGGGGACACCGCAGGTCCAGCCAAGATGCCTTGCCATTGCCGGGGTCACTGTGCTATTGCAAGAATTACTGTCCGATGGTCACCATGTTGCTTCTGGGGATAGCATGCCATGGGCAGGGGTGGCATGTCCTTGCAAGGGTCACCATCCTATGCCAGTGTCACCAGGCAGTGGCAAAGGCTACCTGTGCTGTGGCCCTGTAAGTAGCTGGGCTGTTGGCAGGAGGGTGATGCCATGACCTGGAGTGGGGGGAGGTCACCACACTGCTCAGCTCACCTCTGCTGTGGACACTGACTCCAAGATATACACCCCTTCTGTGCCCAGACCCCCAGAAAGAGTGGCTGTCACCCTTTGGGGACCCTCAGAGGCCCTGCAGCCAGGAGGGCTCTCAGACCTGGCACAAGCCAGGGGCTCTGCTGGCCGCTCACCGGGGCCTTTGCCCAAGAGCAGAGGGCAAGGTTTGGCAGCTGCTCTTTGCTGTTGCACACCCACAGCTGGTGCAAGAAAAGGGAAGTGGAAATGGATGGGGCTGAACTCTTGCTTTCCGCATGAAAGGAGGCACCCAGAGCTGCCATGGGATGGGAAGAGGCCAAGCCCCATCCCTGCTCTCTCCCCATGGACAGCAGGAAGGAGGAAAAAGAAGAACCTTAGAGGGAAACCCTCGATTACTGCGAAGGGAGTTCCCCCCGCGGCTCCAGGACCATCTCCCGAGTTAGCGCTCACAGCACCGCGATGCTGATCCCGGTTCCATAGATACCGATGCCATGACAACTCTGACATCATCCCTGCTTCGGACGGGAGCTGCAGGGAAAGGCGCAGGGAGGAGGAGCACGCCCGCCCTGCTGCCACGGGGCTGTGGGGCTGGGGGCTTCTCCCGGCCCCACCACAGCACTCCTCCAGCCCCACTGCCCATGGAGCTCCATTCCCCACGCAGGGACCGTGTCACTGCCACAGCACACGGCGCACCTGTGGGGCAGGTGTGTCACACCCCTCACACACAATGCAGTCACAGAACGAAGGATTCCCGTATGCTGGATCCTGTTTCCAACTCCTTTTGGCCTTTTGCAGCTTTGTCAGTCTGTTCTTTCTGGCAGGCTGGAGTCAGGATTTAACTGTTAAAGCTCATGATGATGCCATGCAGTTTTTCTCCATTACAGGTGAGTCATCATCTCTCCAGGTCTATTTCTGACTCCCAGCAGGAAAAGCAGAATTCAGCTCTTCATTCCTCAATGTAACTAGCTCAGTAACCACATTTTACTAGGGAAAAATGAAACGGCCATGAAAAGAATGGCAGGTTGGTCCCTCTTTCTTTCTGCTGGCAGGATGTCTCATGCAGCTGGCCAGGGATGGTACCCCAGTGCCAAGAGCATCATTGCCAGCTCATGCCTGACTTGCAGGTCAGGAACAAAGACCAAATTAACTTGAAGGGATTACCCAAGGTGGGATTTTCAATCAGCTTCAGCAGTTTAGAAGCAGCTGTTTCAGCATCCTCAAAAATCAGTTTCATGCTTTGGGAACGAACCATCCCAAATCCATCATCCCAGAGACTGGTATGATGGCAAGGGCTGCCCTGCTGCCCAAGGATGGCCAATGCCAGGGAGGCAGCAGGTGCCAGGAAGGCAGCATGTTCCAGGGATACTGCACAGGGAATCAGCTGGACCTCTGGGCTCTGCTCCTGGTTTTCCAGTGATGTTGGGAAAGACACTTCTTTTTCCCTCTTTCTTACATGTCTTGCCCAGCTCATCTGTCCCAACTGGAACAGGCATATTTTAGAAAATGCAAAGAGCAAGGGACCAGGGTACTGCCTGAAACCTTGAGATGTTTGCCTAGAACAAATCATGACCATTTCCAGACAGATATGTGGTTTATACCCTTCCATGCATGGCCATGGTTCACCAGGCACAGAAATCCCTGCTTGTAAACTTGTCCTGTCTTTGGGGTTCATCCTCCCAACTTCTGCTGTGTGCAGTGTTTATACAACCATTTCCCACATCATGGGGTGCCAGTTTTCTCCCCATGCTACAGCTCAGATAAAGCACAGGAGGCATCTCCAGCCCACATACAAACTGTCTTTCTGTCTCACTTCCTATTGCTGCAAATCAACGGATACACAGCCAGCCAATACTGGGGAAGGATATTGCACCTTCCACATTTTCCCCATCAAATGGAGAACAGCAGCATTTGGAAATGGCACTTCCCAGAGCATTCGTTCAGTCTGAACAAGTTTTGTCTGCTTTTACCATTCCCTCTGGATTTCAGGGACAGGGAACAAACAGAGCAGCACACGGACAACTGCACAAGATCTGCCCATGTTTTTATTTTATGAGTTTAATTAAAGGTAGTGGAAAACCTGAATTTGCTTTCTGCTTCTTCTGGTCATGGCAACTTCTTGTCCTTGGCTTTATCACAAAAAAGCCATCAGGTTTTCTCAGGTAGAAGTATGTGGACATGACAACCTGGAGGAGACAAGATGTGAGGCTTTCTCCTTCTTCAAAACCTGTTCAGGTCAGCCCTACCCACTCAGCCAAGGGCTGAGATCAGAACTTCTAGGGCCTGGAAGGGGTTTCGAGGTCTCCTTGGAACCTTCTCTTCCCCAGGTGAACACCCCCGGCTCTCCCAGCCTGGCTCCAGAGGGGCTCAAGCCCTGTGATCAGTGACCTCCCCTGACCTCGCTCCAACAGATCCACATCTTCCTTGTCTGTGGGGTGCCAGAGTTGGACACAGTACTCCAGGTGGGAAAAGCAGTGTGAAACCTCCTTGTTCTGGTAGCAGCTCCAACAAAGTGTGTTTGGAGTGAGGCTATCCCAGCCTGGCTGCAGTGCCCGGCCCGAGGGAGCCGGACAGGCTCTGGACACGGATTCCAGCTGCCGACTTCAGCAGCTCCTTGAGGTCTGACTCTGCCCTGGCATGGGCGTGGGTGGGAAAACAGCTTGTCCTTCACATTCCCTGGGCAGCAGGCTTGAAGCAGCACTTTGATAGATGTCCATTTAGCTGCTGCTCTGAAATGCTTTGCCTGCCATTCATTAGAGCCTGGCTGATGCCACTTTCAGCCATTAGGAAAAGAGTTGATGGGAATATTGAGAGGAGTTTAGAAGTCCATAGGGTCCAGTGGCAGAGAGAATGGGCTTCCTGATGAGCAATATTTTAGCCCACTATCACTAGAAAGCTCTTCATGCCTTCCACCCTGAGAGATCCAAAAATATCTGCAAGATCATTTATTATCTGGTTACTCATCCACTTGTGAAATGTTTCTCAGGTGGGATTCAGCACTTACTGTACATGGATACACCCAGGATAAGTGTGCCAGAAAAGAACTGTGGAAAACTTTACTAACTGAAGTAATCGGGGGAAGACTGGGATAACAGAACTCAGTGAGTTGAGGTAGCCTTGGTTTTGAACTGAGCTGATATCTCAGTGCTTGCGTAAAAGCCAAACTGAACCAAACCCCAAAGGGTTTCAAAACGCCTCTCAGTGGCGCAGCCTTGGCCTCAACGGCTCAGGAGGAAACTCAGCATCTGCTTCTCCAAATATTTCACAGCATGAAAAGTTTGGGGATTTTGGCAAACCAGAATCTAATCTGATTCAGCCACTGCTCACAGCCTTGGGAGGAGCTTGAAAAAGGGGAATAAGGTCTCTTGCTGTTCCCCAAACTGGCCTCCTTAGGAACACACCAGCAAAGTCCCATCGTGCTGGGGATGTGCCAACCAACCAGCTGACTTTGGTGCTTGTCACCTGCAGCTGTGGGACAAGGTGAGCAGAGCCGACAGGCACGAGGACATGGGGCAGCTCAAGCCATGCTGGACATGAGGAGCTTCCACAACTCTCACTTGAGGTACATCAAGCTTTGCTGCCCAATTACACTGAAAAGGAGAAAAGCTTTGTTTCTTAACTGAACACAACGCTGACAGGTCCTCAGATTCATAAGCAGGATGCAACCTGATGTAAAGGAGATTTGTGAGAAAATCACGAGTGATTTTATAACTGTGAACACTCTCAGATCTGTGCAGCACAAGCACATCAAAACAGCCTTCCGGAAAGAGATTTTCGTCTAAATAGGAAATGCAGGCAAAGGCTGCCCTAACAGCTATTTTTACCCCCCTTTTGCAGAAGTGAAAGTGTGGCTGCAGAAGACGAAGTGACTTACCTGGTGCCTAGCAAGAAGCTTATGACTAAAAAAAGAACTGAATTTTCATCTCTAGAGCCTCCAGCCACATACTCTGGCCATGTGGGCCTTGTCTTTTATACCTTGTATACCTTTTACTTCATCTAAGCAGCAGAACATGAGGCAGTCACAGAATCCACTTTTTTTTTGCACACCTGGATGGAAAAAGCAGGGAAAGCTCAGCGTTGCCTACCCATACTCAGAACTCACAAAGCAAATCTTCATCCAGTACTGAGACTTGAGTTTAGACCTAAATCTTTGTGTTCTGGGAAGCATGGAAGCTTTGAGGGGCTGCATGAAACAGCTGCCTGGTGGGACAAACATTAAATGAACTCCGCTGTTTTCTTTCTCACAGATCTGCTAACCCAAAGCAAAACTCCCGAGAAACTCTGTGGGATTTCTTCCTACCTTTCCCCATGCAGAGCAGAGTAGGTCACAACCATGCCAAGGAAGCTGGATCCCTTCCCTGCCTGTTGCATCACTGCTGTGTATTGTTCCCTGTACCCACCTCTGGTCTGTGCAGGAGCCCTGTGTAAGAATGTCACTGTTACAAAATTATCCAGTGAAGTTAATTCACCCTTTCTAATCTGTTAATGACAAAAAAAGCCAGAATATCTCCATATATGAGACCAGCTATGGGCTGAAGATCAGATAGGAAACATGATGGGAACAGCATCCAGGGTTTCATTCTGCTTCCAAGTGCAGGTTTTAGCTGCAGGCAGAGAAATAACATATCCTTCATTTAGGTAATTATACAAGAGGTTTGCACAGTAGTTTGAAAAGTAATTGGCGGCAGGAAAATCTCCTCCCAAAATCACAAGAAAGGGACTACGATGAGGTAAAACATTTGGTATCTGGAGCAGTCTGTTCCAGAGAAAGGTAAGAGATGGGAAAGTCAAGGAAATGCAAGGAAATACACAGAAATACGTGGACATACCTCCTCTGTTGCCCTCTACTGTTGGCTTGGTCAGATGTAAAGTGAATTTTCCCTGTAGCTCCCCGTGGAAAACACACTGCAGCCACAAACAGAAGCCAAGGAGCATCACGGGATGCACTGTACGGGAGAGAAAACTGGGACCAGGAAGGGGCTTCTGGATTTGGAGTGCTGGAAGGAAAACCACCTGCCTGCCTGAGCATAACCCGTGGAAATGGAGGGCACTTTTCCATGAGAAGCAAGGGCAGAACTGGGCAAGTCTCAGTGCCAGGGCCAGTCAGGGTGCCAGCCCATGCCAGGTGCTGTGCCCAGAGAAACGCCAGCAGAACCTCCCAGGCTGGATCAGCCCCCCTCACCAGGGCTGTCACATGCCGAGGGGAACACAAGAGTTTCAAAGCTTAGCGAACACGGGTGTGGCTAGTGAGACTTGGGAACTGGACTTGGATGGTCCCTATGGATCCCTTCCAACTCAGGATATTCTGTGATTGTACTTGTGGAAATGTTAAGAGTAATTACAAAGACTCAGAACTGATAGCAAAATCAGGTCCATCTGGGTTGGGGTTTTTTTATCTGCATCAGCACAGAGAAGGGCACTGAATCCCATTTGTTCTCGCAAACAACCTTTGTTCCACAGTTTTGCAAAGATGCCAACTACCATTACCCCTCAGCTCCCTGGACTGTAACACCTGAACTAAGTGTTGGCCAGCCTGGAATCAGGATTTGGGGTTCATGAACACTTCCCTGTGGGACAGATCCAGACCAGCCCCAGCTGGTCTCAAGCCCAACCGTCATTCCCTTGGATTACATTTTAACTGATTTGTCTCCATACCATTACTGTGGTTTGTTTTCTTTGTTTTATTACTTTCCCTATTACTCTACAAAATCAAGAGTTGGCTTCACATCACCTTGTTGGCTGTGCTTAATCCTCACGACACAAAATACTGAACAGCTCCTCTCCATCCTTCAGACAAAAACCCTGAGCAGCCATTCCAGGAATGGAATGAAACCCCAACAAAATCAATGCTCACAGGGAGGGGAAAAAGACCCTAAAAAATCCAAACCCTTCCCTCTCCAAGCCTATAAAACTCCAACAGGAAGACTCTCCCACACTGCCTGGAACAGGCTGAAGCAAAAGACACGAGAAAACAAAGCAACTCGTGGAAATCCCACTGTAAACAGGAGCCTGTGTACACCCAACGCACTGCAAAGGAACAGCTAATCCCTGGCAAAATGTCAAAGGCACAGTGTTGCTTCTGCCAACATCTGCACTGCTGCTTGCTTTGCAAGTCTGCCTGCCATCCATGGAACAGACCATTCCCTCATGGCTCTCTGCTCTTTGCTTTTGGGGAGGGAATGAAAAAAAAAAAAAAAGGAAAAAAGTGAAGTACAGCTGTGAATGCAAACCAGTCCAAGAAAACAGCGAGGAATTTGGGAAGCTGCAGGGTTAGTCAGGTACCTGTCACACAGGAGCAGCTCTTAAGCAAGGTCCCACAAGCTTCTTGGGCAGCACCTGCCTTCCAACTCTGCTCCTCCTCACAAGGGCTCCTCATACGGAGAGGAAGCAGCTTCCCCATTCCAGGAATGGGATTACAAACACTGCCCTTCAGTGGTGCCACCATGCTCCAAACCAGCAAGAGCTGAGCAACACCCAACTCCATTGCTACCCCTCACGCTGTCAGCAAGTCAAAAAATCACTGGGATCCCACAAAAATTCCCACTGTTCCCCATATAAGAGCAAACTCTAACCTGACAGGACCTGCTGTACAAATTGCTGCATTTTTGTAGGGTCCACAGAGAACTGCATCAATTCAACAGCACAACAGGAAAGGACCAAGAGCAGCCCCACCGCATCTGATCAATCCATACAACCTTACTGGAGCCATCGAAGTGTAAAATATATACGTTAAAAATATATAAACAATATAAATCTTGTTTTATATATATAACAGTAGTATCTTGGCATGCAGAGGTTAGACACACCCAGCACAGCATACTCCCTTTTCCTAAGATCCCATGCAGTAGGAACCAGGAATGAACAAAGTTGCTTTATTATTTTTACATGAACAGGAAATATAATTTGAATACAGAGATTTTTAAAATTAGATTTAATCAAGTGCATTTAGTAGAGGATTCACAATTTTCTGTACATGAGTATGAGTACCTCCAACAGAAATTCCTTACCCAAGACTAAAACTTGTGGTACAAATGAGCAGCAAAACAAATCTACTCACTCCTCCCCTGGTTAAGTCCACAGAGATGAGGATATGCCTGAGAAACAACTATGTCAGAGCTCTTCTGCCAAGCCAAAAACATGAGAGAAAAGAGTGCAAACACTGATTTTATCAAAGGGCCACTTGGCAAAGATAGAAATGGCCCTAAAAGCATGCTGGCAGCCACAGCTGGTGGCCTCATTTTTAGGAAGGATTTGCTAAAGACACTGACTTCAGCTTGAAGGCTCTTCCCTACCCCTGCCAGGTCAGGACATACTTTTCCTCCTGCACTCCAACACCACCTCCCTGAAGTGACCAAAATGTGTTGGATTCACCCTCATTTCCCTCTCTGCACTCTCTGAAAGTGGACAGGCATGATGGGAAATTCCCATGTCCCTGCTGGTCCCTGACCCCTGGCCAGCACATCCCAGGACTGGCACAGGGCAGTGCAACTCCCCAGCCTGGTCCCCCGGCATGATGACGGTGACAAAGAATGAGACAGATGTTTCACCAACCTGCTCATTCACACTGAAGCAAATGAGGAAGAAATCTCATCATCTGCTTTGTGGGCGAGGAAATTGTCACAGAGAACAGTTGAGGGCAGATTGGAATGGAAGAACACAAAATTCCTCCTTTCGCACAATCAAATCCAGAAGGAAACGCCTGCCCACACCCCCAGCTGCTAAAAGTGTCCTGACAGAACTGAGTCATTTGGGTCCTACCTGCCAAAAGGGAGGGCTGCAGCCCTTTTGTTGGTCCTCTCCCCACTAATGGATCCCAACGTGCTTTGTTTTGAGGACTGAGTTTATTACCAAAAGACAAAACACAAGAGCTGGGATTTATTTGTTCTAAGAAACTCAACATGGTGACAGGGACATTTTCTGAGCATTTTTAATAGCCTGAATGACACCTTCAACCATAAGAGATCACACTCTTCATGCAATACCTGATCATCAGTTCATGTGGGGTTGTGTTTAGAAATGTTACTACACAAAATATTCAGAAATCATTAGTCCATGAAGTCTCATACTGATTTAACAGACCTGACTTGAAAGGACTTGACTGTGCCATAAAATATTAAAATGTGTTTTCAAAGGTTTTACTGATTCTCTAACCACTGAGGAGACTCACACACAGTGGTGTGAGGACCAAAGTCTCAGATAAGAGGTGTCATTGCATTAATATTTCCAGTCAACACTTGCAAAAAACCCCAAGAGTCAATTCATAGGTGTGCTGTGGGGCATGAGATAAGGAAGCTCAATAAAATGTGCACGAAAACCTCAGCAGGAAGCACAGAAGGAAAAAAACCTGCTGTTGTCAGGGTTTGTGCAAACTTCTCACAGCCAGGAGTGCAGGAAGGGATGAGATCACAACCTACGTGAAGAACTTGAAATGATTTTGACTCTGTTTTGTAACTGTCTCCTTTTAAAAGTGTTGTGGTGTAAATGTATTTATAGTGGTACTTCTCTGCAATCTAAAATAGGTATCAATACAGGGATGCAGCACAACTGAGCTAGGGAAACACAGAGCCTGCGTTCTGCCCAGTTCCTACAGACTCCAACTCTGCAGAGGACTTGTAAAGTGATTTTCCAGAGAGGTTTTTAGCTCAGAACAACACCAGAGTATCAACCAGGCCAGCAAGTACCAATCAGAAATTTCATCTCAGAAATACCATGTGCTAAACAGAGCTGAATGTGCTTCATTAAAAAATTCTCAAGCTCTTTTCATGACAAAGATTCACAGCAGAAACAAACAGGTTATTTGCTTTAAGAATAAGTAGTTCAGTGGAATTTAACACCAAATCACTTCTGGATCCAAAGAAAATTACCAGTCTACTTAAAGTATTTGAAATTCATGCTGTTGGTGCTTTGTTCCATTCCTCAGATGAAGAGTTTGTTTTGTCCTGCTTTGGTTTCCCCTTCTGCAATGTCCTCTTACATGGTAAGTTAAAAGACAAAACCAAACTGAGACATCTGGGCTCCATAATTTTAGTATTTAAATTAAAGGTACCCGCCCTCAGGATTTTTATCAAAGGAATTGGATGCAAAAGTAACAACAAACATTGGAGATCCTGGAAAGAGAAATCCAGGGGTACAGACTTGGCACAAAACCCAGCTTGAGTTTTCTCTATCAGAACAACCAAAATTAAAATTACAATTAATCAGATGCATTTTCTAAAACATCAGGGTAATGCCTGCAGAGAACACCACTGTGTTCAGGGAAAATGAGTTCTAGCCACAAAAATAAGCAAATGCCCCCAAAATCAGGAAATGTCATAATGAAATGAGTTTGTCAGTGACTCGATCTCAGAGGTTTCTGGCAATTCCAGTGTCAGATGTAAGGCCTCAACCCCTCAGGTAATACATTAATAGTACCATTTATCAAAATATTATTGGAATAGGATTTCCAAATCTCCTTTTGGCATTGGTTCAGCTCTGAATCAGTCCCACACAAACAGAGTTATTGACTCCCACTGTCCCTGCAGTGAATCCACACGGATTGAACTGCTCTGCTGGATTCCCAGAGCAATCCCTCTGGGTTAATCACAGCTCCCATCCTTCCAGCCATCCCTCCAGCGCTCATCCACACGGGAACAGTCAAATTCTGACTTCCCCAGTTTTCTGTTCACTTCATTGTGGAGGAGGCACAGCCATTGGGAGAAGTTACTCCTGGTGCTCGTATCGGGTTGGTTTGTCCGTAATCTGCAAACAGGGAATGGGAAACAAATGGCAAAGGAGTCAAAGCTTATCTAGGATAAAAAGCAAAAAGTACTGGAGTTCATCAAAACACTGAGGTGATAAAAAAAAGAAAATATCTTTAAAAATTGAGCAGTTATTTTGCCTAGTGATGCCTGCTAAGTTAATAATTAGGTTTCAAGCTTTTATTGAGTGTTCAACCAGAAAGGAGAAGTTGAAACTTCTGAGAAAGAAGCTGAGAGGCGCAGCAAACACTATCACAGAATCTCAGAATTATTTGGATTGGAAAGGACTTTAAAGATCATCTTGTTCCAAGGCCCTGCCACTAGATCAAACACCACAGCCTGTTTCAGTCTTTGCCTCCACTACTGAGACTGCCAATACAGGGGATTTTTGAGGGTAGAACACTTGTTTCCTGAAAACCAAATTATTCCAAGTCCCAGTCTAATTCCACAACTGTTCACAAGCCCAGTTTGAACCAGAAAACTCTGAAATTGCCTCAGGGAAGCCTTGGAGGCAGCACAGAACCCAACAGCATGAGGACAAGTGTTTGCTTTTCGAGTAAGTGCATCTGTGATTGATGCAATAATGGAAGAAACCAGTTCAGGTAGCTACAAACCCCAAGTGCAGGAAGAGCAGCTGATATGCAAAATAGCTGCTGCAGCCCAGCACTTCTGGCAAGCCCCTCCAGCACAAAAGCCTGCTGAGGCCACTCACCTTTCCCTCAGATCCTCAAAAAACCTGCTGAGGCCACTCACCTCTCCCTCAGATCCTCCGCGCAGTGCTCACAGGGGTAGAACTTGGAGAAGAGGTTGATGAAGTCCCTCATCTCCTTCTGCTGTGTCCCGGAGGGCCGGTCAGGGTAGTAGGCGGCCATGGTGTGCAGGAAAGCCCAGGTGCTTCGGCCCAGCTGCTCGCTGTCCAGGGGACAGTTCGGAGGGGGCTCCTTCTCCTCTGTGACTGTCACATCCTGCAGCGGGACAGAGGGGTGTGAAGGGACACCAGGGCTTGGTGGGGGAACAGGTGAGAGATGAGAGGAATAGGTCCTTCGAAGCCTTACTGAGGACACGGCAGAGCCCCCCTCACACCTTCTGAGGGGACACTGCAGAGCCCCTCTTCACACCTTCAATCGGAACATGGCAAAACCCCCTCCACACCCTCAAGGGACAAGGCAGAGAACCTTTCACACCCTCAGGGGACATGGCAGAGCCCCCCCCTCAAACCCTCAGTAGGGACATGGCAAAGCCTCCTCACGCCCAGGGAGAAGATGCAGATCCCCTTTCCATTCTCACCGAAGGGAACCCTGTCCCCTGCTCCTTTACATCCTGAGGGGGACACGCAGCCCCATCCCACTTGAGGGGGCAGGATGGAGGGCTGAGGGAGCTCTGCAGGGACTGGGGGTCGCCAAGAGTTCCAGGAGAAGCTCCCGCCACCCCTCCCGCAGGAAAGCCGCGCCTCGCCTCACCGCGCCGCCCGGGGCCGCCTGCTTCCTCTGCTCGCGGAGCCAGCTCTTGAAATCCGTGCAGGCTCGGCACGGCTTCTTGGGCGGCTCCCCCGCCGCGCCGTGCGGGACGGTGAAGGGGAAGGGGAAGGAGCCGCTGTCGGTGCCCGGGAAAGGCGCGGAGCCACGGCCCGGGCGGCCCTCGCTGGGCGCCGCCATGTTGGCGCCGCGGTGCAGCACGGGCCGGGGCGGCGCCATTCGGCCCGGGCGCTGTGAAGGGGCTCGGACCCGGCACACAGCGGAGTGCCGTTCCTAGTGATTTTTTACAAAAAAAACAGCAGCAAACTCTGTGTTTAACTGTTGTATGTGAGGAGAACAGAGAGGGAGTTCCTTAACACGAGACTCCTCTCTGTGCTTGTTCGCTTTTCGCTTCGCCTCGCCCCTCGGGTGTGATGGGGCTGTGCTCACCTTCGGGGCGGGCACAGGGATCCCTTCAGCGGGAGGGTGAAGGTGTCATAAATAACCGTGTGTTTGTTAATCAAATCTTGCTTAAGCCAGGGAATAAATGGTTAAAACTGAGTCAGGAAGCTCACAAGTCTTTTTCTAAGCAAGGCCAAGAAAAACAGGTGTCTAAGCAAGAACAGAGAGAACGAAGTAAGGTCAGGATGACCTATATCCAGTGAAGTAAGCAATGTATGAGCACCCCCGAGGAAGACTATGGCCTTCAGCCTCACGACCGCCAGAAGGCAGAAAAAGACCCCCTGGCAACAGCCCGCTGCCGGCGCAGTTACTCTCGAAAGACATACGTGTACCGGAACAAGGAGGGTATAAAACCAGAGACATTAGAAGGGGTGGGTGCGAACCGTTGGCGGAGCGGAGACTCCCCAGTCGCCCAGCGCTGTTTTGCTTGCTGTAGCTTGCTCAATAAATCAAATTCTTTTAATTGGCCTGGCTTTTGTCTCTAACCTATAACAAAGGGTTCTCCGTCTGCTTCCCCTCTGTGTGAGGGGAGTTCTGCCGTGTCCCCCCTGAGGGTGTGAACGGGCTCTGCCATGTCCCCTCAGAGGGTGTCAAAGAGCATTTCGCTTAAAAGACCTTCCCAAATGAGCACAAAAATATGTGCAAATATATGTATATATGGGGTCTGGAGCATCTCTGTGATGAAGAGAGACTGCGGGAGCTGGGCCTGGTCAGTCTGGAGAAGGGAAGGCTGAGAGGGGATCCCATCAATCCATACAAACATCTCCAAGGGGTGTCAGAGGATGGTGACAGACTCTATTCAGTGACAGGACAATGAGCAATGGCCACAAACTAAAACACAAGACGTTCCACCTCAACATGAGGAAGAACTTCTTTCCATGATGGTGGCAGAGCCCTGGAACAGCTGCCCAGGGAGGGTGTGGAGTCTCTCTTGGGAGACATCCCAAACCCAGCTGGATGTGTTCCTGTGTCACCTGCTCCAGGGGACCCTGCCTGGGTGATTTCTTTCAAACTCAACTATTCTGGGATTTTGGGATGCGTAGATACCGTGTGTGGCAGAGCCCATGGCACACAGCAGCTCTCCTATGTGCCAGCAGTGCTGACGTGCACCTCAGCGTTATCTCCAGCACAGCCGTGCAATCAACAGGGTGATTTCATGGACAAACAAGTGGATAACTCCATTCAACTCATGCGCCTCTATAGCAACACGCCCGTATGAAATTCTGCATGTTTTTAACACCTGTCACGTGCTTGTAAATTCATATTGAGGAAGGATTTTCCGCTTTCCAAGAGCGGTTGGCACACGTCACGCCAGGGCTGGCGCTGCCTTGGGAGCGGCTGGGCTCCTTGGGGTGACAGAGAGCCAGACCTGGCCCCAATGCCTTGGTCTTGAGTGGATATTTGCCATTTCTTCTTTTATTCCCATAGAGCCGCCGGCTTGTGAGCACATGGGGGTGGTGACCCAGCTCCTGGGAGGTGGTCCAGCCTGGCATCAGACTTTGGAGCTTGCTCTTTTGCCCCTCAGAAAGGTTAATTAGCTGTGGCTGTGCGAAATTCTTAATGGGGGTCAGAGGAGCACAGACTTGCTCTTGTCCTTTTTGGCTTGATTCTGTCATGCTGTTAAAAGTTTGGGAACCACAAGACAAGTCTCCTACTGTGAACAATGTGAAGTTTGCATCCACTTCAACTTTTCTCCCCTTCATCACCTGTAGGTCAAGTGAAAAATATGATTATTTTGTTTAATACAAACAAATGTACATCCAGGATGGAGGTGGACCAAAATATCACCTTATATATAAATATATTTATAGGTGATTTATTTAACACAGTGTGGTGTAAGATGCATATTAGAAAAAGTATCATTTTAGAGAAATACCTGAAAGATTTGCCCTCAAAAATATTGCAACACTTGATATGTTTCACATGGAAATGGCTGAGCTGTTTCATGCTCTGTGGAGCACTGAGCTGATGCTTTGGATCTCCATCTTGGGGTCTCTATTTAGCAGTGCGCATTTATTTTTATTTATTTGCAATTTGCAAATTTTGCAATTTGCAATTCCTTTTATTTATTGCAAAAAAGTGTGGGCATATTTCTTTGCTGATTTTTGTGAGGAAGGGAGAAGATACATGCATAGGAACTACTGGAATGGCTTTGTCTAAAGCTGTAAACAACTATAAAGATAAATTTCACACACAATGGAAAGATCAAGTAGGGACAGCGACATTTTTATGTCTGTTTTCCTTGCCCACCAATAAATGTTTTACTTGATGCTCATGAGGTCATTCATTTTTATAAATCACGAAAAAAGAGAGCGAGATATCCAGGGAATTTCCTCCAGAGCTTTATTGTTTGATCTTCAAGCAATTAAATAGTTGCAGAGATGTTTCCAAGTCACAGCAATCTCCTAGTTTGGCAGTTAGCAGACTTTGCTTCCTTGAGAGTGATTTAATTTATGGAGTCAGTTAAAATATAAGCATTTTTATTGAAAAGGAAAAAGCTCATAGCCTGGAAGGAGGCTGTTGGTTACAGAGATTTGTGCTCCACGTTGCTCCCCTCACCCCTTTCCTGCTCAGCTGTAGGAGCAGGCCCAGCTCTTTAGGAAAAGGTCCACCCAATTTTCTCCACTTGCCCTCAGGTCCTGCATCTGCTTGGATTTCAAAGGAAAAAAAATTGAGAGATGCTCAAATTCAAGTCAGAGTGAGGAAATTCACTTCACTGTCTCTAAATAAGTCCAAGTGCAGAGTCAAATTAGTTCCATCCGAAGGAAGGAATGTGGTGCGGAGCTGAGGAAGGACAAGGGAACATTCCCTCCTGCTCCACCTTGCCCAGCCCTGACCCACCCAACCCTCTGCTCCCAGCTCTGATTTAGGAGCTGGAGTGTGGTGGAGCCTGTTACCAAACAAACTCCTCACACAGATTAGATTTTAGGGAGAAATCCTTCCTTGTGAGAGTGGGGAGGCCCTGCACAGGGTGCCCAGAGAAGCTGTGGCTGCCCCTGGATCCCTGGAAGTGTCCAAGGCCAGGCTGGACAGGGCTTGGAGCAACCTGGGACAGTGGAAGGTGGTAGGGTGGCACCCCCATGACGGGGTGGCACTGGATGAAATTTAAGGTCCTTCCAACCCAAAGCATTCAGGATTCTGTGATTTTTTGGGGGGGGAAGACTTTACCCTGTGCCTCTCAAGATCCTTATCAAGTGTTTTTGTGATGGTTTTTTAGGTAGTTCCAGCTGAATCCCTCTGCAGGGGAATAGAGCAGGAAGCTGTCTTGTGTTTACACGTAAGAATGTGAGCCTAAAGTCCGACCAGTGACAAGCCAGCACCAGGAATTAGTCACAGAGTTGTTTGAGAAATTACAGCCAACTAGGAAATAGCAACAACAACAAAAAAAAGACATTTATTTCCAGGTAAATGAATCACAGTGATCCTCTCTGCTTGCGTACAAGACTACATCACCTGAAAAATTTCCCAAAAGTATGAATTTATCCCCCAGATATCAGGAAGGAGCCTGCAGCCTCCCTGCCACGGAATGGGTGGGATGTTGATCTCGGTTCAGATCCATCCAGAGCTGTTGAAATGTGTTCAGATCAGTCTGATGTGTAAGACTGAGCACAAGGCACTGCCCTGCTCAAATGTGAGCATTTACACCAGACACTGAGTTTGGTCTTTTAAAGTTGGTGCCATTTTTATGTGTGGATCCTCTTGCTGATTCAAATGAGAATCCATGAGTAGTGGTGTATATATTGGTAATGGCAGGGATAGGGAGAAAACCAACTTATTTCTGCAGGTTGGTTCAGATGGTCCTGCTTATGTCGTTCTCCAATCTGTCTCCTCCTTCCCAGACCCGCTCTGAGCATCCCTGGAATCAGTTAACGCATTCTGAGCATAAATAAGCAAAACTGGGGGGTCCTTTTGTGTTCTTGAAAAATGAAGGACAAAATCTTCAGTGAGTAGCTCCTGTTCCTCTTGGCTTTGTGAAAGGAGAGCGGCTCCTGATTTGGGGTGATTCCTTTTTTCCACAAGGAGGTCAAAGAAATTCAACAGGAAGTCTCCTTCAGTGGAAGAGGTTTTCCTGAGGTAACAGTTGCTATGACAATATTTTGACTTATTAAGAATTAAACATTAATGAAAGAACAGTTCCTTCCACATTACTCTTTCCTACCAGGCTTTCGAGTGAAGACTGAATATTGTTTTTCCTGGTTTCTGAAGGGGGAAAGAAACACAAGTTGCTGTCTTTGCTTTGAAATACAGGTGAACTTCTACCTAGAGCTCCAGGTGCTGGTGGAATCCCCAGGAGAGATAAGGCACTTTGCATACTCTGCTCCTCAATGGGCATGCTGTGGGGTATGAGGAAAGAGTGGGATGAGAATCTCTGACTAATCTGGAAGGAACACAACGGTCTTGTCTCCAATCAATTTACTATATTTAGCATGAAGTAAGAACAGATTTTGCCCAAGTGAAAACGATATTTCTTCATGTTCACTGGTGCCTTCTATGCTTGCCATTGGCTGTACTGGTGTTGCTGGGATTTCCCCCCAGTGGATTTGGGCATGTGTAGGGCAGGCTGTGCACTGCAGAGTCTCAAACTCCCTTGGAAACTCAATCCTGCCTTTCTTCTCCCTTCACATCCCCTTCCTGGGTCCCAGCACGTCCACACATTGCTGGCCTCATACCATGCACTCATCAAACACAGCTTTATCCTGTAGAAAATTATTCAGGAAACCTGAATACCTTATAGAAGCTTAAGTTACATTCTCACCCTTTCTGGAAGATTCCCTCTTGAATCACACTTTTGTCCTCTGCATAACCTTAGGAAAACATGTCACTTTTACAAAAGAGCTATGAAATGATTGCAACAAGTGCTTGGTAAACATGAGCCCAGGCAGCGAGCAAACCTGTGACGGGCAGAATTCTCCCTGGGCTGGGTGGGGCATCCCAAGGGATTTGCAGAGGAAATGACCCCTCTGGACTGAGGTCTGAGGGAGTTTGATTTGATGCTGTGATTTTGTATCCTGAAATTAAGCTGCCTGTGAGGAGTGAGTGACTCCTGCACTGAAGAGGGATATGCACCTTCGGAAGCTCCCGTGATGGAGAGGGAAAGCACTGAGATGCTGCCTGGGCGCAAAGGGTTGCTGAATTGGGTCTGCCACAGAAAAATGCTTTAGTGCCTGCAGCAGCTGCTGAAATTAGGATGAAACTAAATACCTTCTTCTGGATTAGTTACTGCAAAATTTCTCATCCCAGCCTGTGTTAAAGTTCAACTGCTTCCTTTGTTCATGAGGTGAAGGAGACTTTTGTCAACTCCAGTGTCTGGGTTTTCATTATTCTTTTTAAATAAAGGTCTGATTCTCTATTTATTAAAAGTCTAAAACCTCTTTGTACTTTTAAAATCGGCTTTTAGCATCTGGGCTTTTCATTAAAGGTGCTGATAGGTCATGTGTCATCGCAGGTGACCTTCAAGAACAGTAAAGGGCAGGTTTTGATCCTGAAGGTGAACGAGGGAAAGATGAAGCTTTTCTACCAGCTTTGTTCCAGGCCCCCCTTGGCTGTGCCCACAACTCCTTTCTGTATCTCTCCCTCACAGCTGCAGTGTCCTGAGGGTGGTTTGAGGACTTTTCCTCTCTTTGCCTTTCCTGTGCTAGGCATAGAAGGAGAAATCCCTGATGCAGAGTCCCCACATCATCAGCCATGAGGGGCACAGGTCACTCACCAGCCCAGACACGACTTCTGTGTGTGACAAAGGATGTTCATAACATGGCTCCTCCTCTCCAAGCATTTGGGATGAGGCCGTTGCTTGTAAGACTTGGAAAATGGCTCTGGAAGAGCTGGAGAGGAGCTACCTTTAGCTGCTCCTGGGCATCTGTGTGCTCACACTCTGCTTCTGCTTAAGTTACTCCTGATCCACACTGAAATGAAAAGCAGAGCCTCAGCGTTGAGTTGTCATGGAGGGAAGCTGATCTTGGAATGGAGATAGTTGATGGGACAGCCCTGGTGACTGTGGGCCTTCCTGGAGTCTCTGGATGACCTCCTTTGTCTTCCTAGCCATGGGCAATCTGGGGCAGGCAGTCTGCTGTGACTCCCTGTGACAATACCTTAGTCACCTGCCATGGCACAAACGTGTTTCTGTCCCCAGGGCAGCTGTTTATGGCCGGAGGGAGCCTCCTCGAGCAGCAGAGGTGCTCCACCTTGGTGGGGTATGGGAGGTTCTCTTGGAGCAGACTGCAAAATTATGGGAGTTATTATGGGGAAAATCCCAGATTTCCTGCACCTTGGCAAAGCTGATAAATATTACCTGTTAATTTATGATCTCTTTGGTGCCTTGTAAAACAGCTAAAGTAAAATTAACTGCTGCCCTCAAAACTGTGTCAATAAATATCAATGATGAAACAGCAGCGTCCAGCAATTCTTGCTGAGTCTCACTTCTTCTAGGCAGACCCCTCCTACCTGCCATTAATAATTACCCATGAGGAGGCACTGATTTATGGCAGGATGACATGGAGGCAGTACACAAAGTAAACTTGATAGTGCCAGAAAAACATTTGTCTTGGTTTTTTTATCAGTGAGTTCAAATGCATTCAGCAGAGAAATGGAATTAATGGCTTCTTCTGGTCAGTTATCCATCCTTCCTGACAGGAATGGCCCTGGCCTGGCCAAGTGTTGCCAAGGAGGTTTGAGGAGCACTTGTGCCCATCCAAGGGCCTGGCTGTCCTTTCAGTCTCGCAGGTGGTGTCACTGCAGACATGACATGACTCATGAGGTCATTCTGAAGAAGTTTCGTGACATCACACTCGACACTGCCAGGCACTGATACTGCTGTGACAGCTGCAGAGCTGGAACTGAGCCTTCTGGGTGACTCCAGAGGTGTTGGTGTCTCAGAGAAGTTCCAGGCTTTTCCCCTCCCTCTCTGCACCTCAGTTCTGTGTCACAGTGACCTTTGCTTCCACAAAATGTTTTCTCAACAATTAATTATTGAGTTTTAAGTAGTTTTGCTCATATTTGGTTTTATACAACACCCCTGTCACCAGCCATCTCCCAATCAACCCAATCTTCTCCAGAAGATCAGCTCTCCAGACTGCATGGCTGGTCCTTCTGCCTCAGGTGACTTCAAACCCCTGTGCAGCTCCACCTTCCTGTTGTACCATTCTATTAGGTGTTTTCCACACCCTCCTTTCTGCTTGAATTCCCTGAGAATGGTGAAATCCAGCAAATCCTTTGACCAAGGCTGTTTCCTACTCCTTTGGTTTTTATGGCATCCTCAGATCAAGGTCATCTCCTCCTTCTGCAGCTCCTCCAAGGCTTTCCTTGTCTTTGGCTTTTCCAGTCAGGATAAACATGTTAAAACTTTACACTATTGGAAATACATTGTGGTTTGTGTTTGCTCTGAGACAGGAAACCAAGCCAAGGTGCTTCATTAGGAGTCTTGGTCCCAGATATTTCTGAGAGCCACTTAAAAAAGCCATGTGGGGGTGAGCTTGGCCCTGGCTGAGCTGCCAAAAAGCCAAGGAGTGCGGGTTTGAGGAACAGTCAGCAAAGGGTTTTGGTACCTTGGAGACTGGGACTTTCTAAATAAATTTGCTGAATGAAATTATTTTCTCTCACTCCATAAAATCCTCATGCTTTGGTCTTGGGAGATTTACCAGCACATGCTCGGGCTGGAGCCTTTGTGAACAGAGGGTTGGAGGGTCTGATTCCAGGGCTATGGAGAGTAAGGAGCTGCTTCACATCCCTTTTCCACAGAGCAGCTCCTGTGCAGCTTCCTGAGCCAGGAAATGCCCTGGAGATGCTGTTGGAGGGATTTTCCCACCAAAATCCACACCGAGCCAAAGTGCACTCTGGATAACTTTCCCTTTTTAGTGTAGGATAGCAGCAATAAATCCAACTGCAATAAACTCGCTTCCTTTGTCCCCAGAAACTGCCACCCTGCTGCGGGGGCAGCCACCTGTGCTCATTGAACACAAACCAAAACCCTCCTGACTGTATTTTCTGGCCATCCAAAAGGAATCTGGCTTGGCTCCCTATTCCAGTTCAGGGGTAGATGATAAATCCCCTGCAGCCATTGCTGAGGGTTTGAGGCACCAGGTGTAGCGGGGAAATGAAAGGGAGGCATGGCTGAGCCTCTCAGTTTGGGTTCCAATAATGATAATTATAGTGATAATGGTTCAATTGAGGCTTTATCAAAGAAAAGGCTGTTTGATCACACGGTGCCCATCAGCCCTGAGGTTCAGGGAGAGGACAGGCTGTCCAAGGCTGGAATTATCTCTCTTGCTGTGCCTCTGGGCAGTGGAGCTGGTCTTTGGGAACAGCTGGTGGGTGCCCTAGGAGGGTGTTGACACCTGGCTGGGTGCAGGACACAGCGCAGGGCACTCAGAGCTGAATCTCCACCACATATTTACATCTGAGGGGTTTTCAGTCTTTTTTGAGGAACGGAGTCCTCAAAACCCCATTCTGTTGGGGATGTGTCTGTTCATAACATCGGCATCTCCATGAAAATAATGATAAAACTATCATAAATCTATTTAAAGTAACTCAGCAGGTGGGACAAAGCAGGAGAACAAAAAGATTTATATCAAATATTACTCATGTTAAGTGGTGCCTGGTCTGTGTTTTACAACAAGCCGTGTTCTAAATAAGTTCTGGGACCGAAGTGAGCTCAGCCCGAGCTGCACGTAACTGTCCGTGCAATGCAGCCATAAAAACCTCACGTGTGGCCCCGGAAATATCTCGGGGCAGGTGCTGCTGTGCCAGTGACCTCCTCTAAACCAGGCTGGCAAACAGCCCCGGCTCCCTTCCCGGCACTGGTTCGTAAGGATGTGATTAAAAAAGGTGTTTCTCCTCCCCGGCTGCCTGAACTATGTCCCGCCTGCACCCGGCAGCATTTGCATGTTAAAGGCAGGGGGAAAGGTAAAAGGCACGCGGTAGTTTGCCAAATTACGGAATTTCTGCCCGGCGGCTGGGCGGAGGAGGAAGCTCGGGAACACCTCTGCCCTGCCTCCTGCTCCAGGGTATTTAGCCTCGGGATTCGGGGCCGGAGCCGTATTTCTGCTCCCTCCAGCTCTCGTTCCTCTAGCTCTCATCCCTCCAGCTCACATTCTTCCCTCACACATCCCTCCAGATCCCTGCGAAGGAGGAGCAGCCGTGGGGAAGATGAGCTGCAGCAGGTACCCCGTGGACATGAAGGCTGTTGGCTTCATGCAATGCAGAAAACAGAAGGTACTTTAATTTTTTACTCTTTTTTTGGGCTTTGTTTTCCTCCTTCAATGCGATTTACAAATTGGGAAACCAGAGGAGTTTCTCTTCCAGGGATATGTTTGCTCATTCCCCACAGTGTTGAGATTGGACCCTTGGGATCTAGGACAGTGGGACTTGTATTTTAAATGGGTTTAATATCTTGGATTTTGCTCTCTTTCTGTTACAATGCCATAAAATTCCCCATGTTTCAGCAACAATTATCCATTTGGAGCTCTGAAATGAAGAAAATATTTTTGTCGGTTTAATGTTTAATTTAATTTTTTAATGTGACATTAAAAGCCTCAACTAAATCACAGCAAATGCTGATTGCCTGAAAGCATCCAAACTTGAACATTGTGATTAAACTGCTTTTCTCTTTTCTTTTCCCAGAACTACATGATGTTTGTGTCTTGGTCAGATCAGAACAACATTCTCATCTACAGGACATTTGAAGATTTTAAGAGATTCCATGTAAGTGATTTTTCAATTCCTGAAATTCCAGGATTCACGTCCTGGGGAGGGGGAAGGAGCCCATCCATGTGTTGGGGCTCTGAGAAATCACTGTTCTCTCTTTCGCCTTGCTTTTAGAAAGAGCTGAAGAGAAAGTTCCCCACAGAGAGTGGGTCGCTCAGGAGTTTACCCAGATTTAAAGGTAAGGACAAATCTCTGATGGACCAACAAACATGAGAGTAATCAGGGACAGTCATAACCCATGATAGAGACTGAAATCTCTGAGTCTGACCTTCTTATGGAACAGATTAGGAGCTGCTTCCTGCTCCTGCCATGGCTCCAGTGGGTCACATCAATGTGCTTGGGTCTAGTACAGACTTCAAATAACCCAGAAAGGCTTTTTAAATAGATAATTGCACTTGGTGAACTAATGTTACACTTCAAATATTGGCCTAGAGCTTCTTGAAACTTTATGTGTGAAAAAAAGAGAAATTTTAGATGTTAAAAAATCATATCAGGAGCTGTTAAAAATGACAGGGAAGCAGGGACAGTGACTTTGTACAATTTGGGCTTGGGCAGGAAGGGTGGTAGGAGAGGGCACCGCTGTGTTCACGCAAAAGACGCTGTTCCCAATGATCCAGATCCGTTGCTGACCTATCCCAACTGTGCTTTTGTTATTTTGAAGGTATAATTATGCAACATAGGAAGGGTGGGAAGCTGAACAGGTGCCTGGAGATCCTGAAACTGCTGGAAACGTATTCCCAGGAGCTGCTGAAAATGGATGTGAAAATCTCCAGGGGTGAAGAGGTGAATCAGTTTTTCAAGGCACAGACTCAAGACCTTGATCCCTCCTTCCCTGAAAACAGGTATGAAATCTGAGTTGTATTTTTTCTTTGTTCATGAAACAGAAATATTATGGTATATGGGTAAAAGGGAAACACCAGTCACACTCCAGGGCTCAGCTGGGTTCTTTAATCCAGCTTTATGTTGTTTCTGATGCCTAAGGCTTTTCTCAACCTACTGCAGAAATTATTTTACCAAAATCAATACAAAATTCAGCCTTCCACATGAGCTTTTGACATGAGACTTTACTTTTCAGTGTTGTGATCATGCCATCAGTATTCAGAAGGGAGAAGAACCCCCAGGCCCTCTCCATCACCCTCCCTCAGGCGTCGCAGAGCTACCGCTGCATCGAGGCCTTTGAAACCAAAGACACAAAGAACAAACCTTTCACAGTGGCTCAGAAGGAAGTTGTGGAAGTGCTAATCAAGGACATGACTGGTAGGTTTGAGAGGATTCAGTGTCAGGGGTGGACAGGCAGATGGATTCATAGCTCGGCAAATGCTGAGGTAGTGTCAGGGGTGCAGGTGTTCACACTTGTGTCCTCACCTGGGGGGACAGTGAATGTCCCTCCTGTCTCTTGTGTCCCCTTCCCAAGGATTATTGTCATCTCTTGACTTTTAGGCTGTTAAAATCTGGGTATTTTTGCTCTTTGTAGGCTGGTGGCTAGTGGAAAATGCAGACAAGCAGATAGCCTGGTTTCCAGCCTCGTACCTGGAAGAGCTTGACACCCATGAGGACATCCAGAGTGCCTTTAGCTCCAATGAGGAGGGTAAGTGTTCCTCCTTCAGAAGATGAGTTCTGCAAAACCCCACCACTTTAGCCACTGCCTGGCGTCCCTGCCTGCACCTCTGTCTCTTATGGTCAGCTCTGCCACCACCTGTGGGTCATGAAACCATGGAATGGATTGCGTTGGAAGGGACACTTTCAAGGTCATCCTGTCCCACCCCCTGCCACGGGCCAGGACACCTTCCACTATCCCAGGGTGCTCCAGGCCCTGTCCAGCCTGGCCTTGGACACTTCCAGGGTTGGGGTAGCCACAGCTTCTCTGGGCACCTGTGCAGGGCCTCCCCACCCTTGTTGTAAAAAACTTGTTCCTTATATCCACCCTGAATGGATCAGACTGGGGTCCCTGAGCAAACCAGTCACTCTCGGGGACAGTTGCCCTGCAGCTGGGCTGGTCTGTCACTGGGATTGGGACATTTTCTCCACAAGGCAAATCCAACCTCTCCCTCTCTCTGCAGGCAGCCTGTACTTTGTGGTGAAGGCCTACGAGGCTCAGAAGGCAGACGAGCTCTCACTGAACCATGGGGTGGTCGTGGAGGTGGTCAGAAGATCCCACAACGGCTGGTGGCTGATCAGGTGAGAAGGCTTTCCCAAAGTCCTGGCTCCCCGAGGGAGCTGCTCACCTGCTGCAGGTGCTGCTTGCTGTTCCTCTGTGTGGGATGCACAGGAGCCCCCCTGAGCTGAATATCTGGGCTGGGGATGGTTTCCCTGTCCTCACAGCCCCTGTAGAGCACGGACCTGCTTCCCCCAGTGCTCTGCTCCCTCCCCTTAGCCCGAGCTGCTGGAAGGATCTTCTCAATGTTCTTTCCATCCCTGCCCTCAGGTACAATGGCTGCACTGGCTACATGCCCTCCCTGTGCCTCCGGCCCTACAAGAACCCTCACCACAAGCTCCAGACCATCATGAGCTGTGGCCTCAACACCTCCACCCCGAACCTCTGCTTCCCCCAGCCCCAGGGGGAGGCCGTGGCTCAGCCCAGGCTGCAGCCTGGCCCTTCCTTTCTCCCCCATGAAGAGGATGGGAGCTCTCAGAGAAGCAGTTCCCAGTCTCTGCCCAGGGCCAGCTCCACCCCAGAGCTGGATTTGGACACCTCCTCGCTGAGCTCGGGCAGCAGCGGTGAGGGGGACGTCCGGCTACCCTGGAAACCCGACTTGTCCCGATCCCTGCCTGAAGTGGAACAGGCCAGGAGCTCTCCTGCCCCAAGCCACGGCCTGGCCACGCACAGCAGCAAATCCCCACACCTCAGTGCCAGGGACAGGAACGATTCCGGCTTTGTGGAGTCCTCTGCAGCCGAGCTCA
Organism: Origma solitaria; assembly: GCA_013397895.1. Lineage (NCBI taxonomy): Eukaryota > Metazoa > Chordata > Aves > Passeriformes > Acanthizidae > Origma > Origma solitaria. Next base: position 1,521,071 of record VZRL01003210.1, read on the forward strand.
GCTCATCCCTCGCTGACCCCGAGCTGGCCACGGGTGTCCCCAAGGTGCCGGCGCGTCCCTCAGCCCACGAGATCCTGCAGAGGTGCAGCACCATCACCAAGCGTGCAGTGCAGCAGTCGGCTTCCCGGCCGGCCCTTCCCATCCCTGGCCGCCATTAGTGTCCCTGGGGAGGGGACATGGGGCCAGCCCTGACCCCCCACTCACCACAGTCCTGTGGGAGCTGTGGGCAGGGGCTCCAGAGCGTCAGGGCTTGGGACTATCCCTTCCCAAGGACTCTGTTAGATCCCAAGGAACGCACGCACATCCATCACCTCCCTGGGCAACACCATTCCTGCTGCAGCTTCCGCAGGGATCAGGGAGGTACTGGGAGAGGACTGAGTGGGGTGGAGCCAGCAGCTCTGGATTTGGAGGTCACTTGGAACTCAGCGAGTTCTCCCTGAGACAGGTGTTGATCCTGCCCTGCAGTACATGAGCATTTCACAGCCGTGGGTTATTCCCCACACCAGGATGAGCTGGCACAGCCATGGCCACCGTGGAGGGCAAAGGAGTGTCACCAGAGTGACTTAGTCACCCATGGCACCCTGAGCTGCTTACTGGGCTGGAACGGGATGGGATGATGCACCTGTGTGATGTCAGTTACCTGCACCCCCTATTTTATAGATATTTTTTAAACTCTTTGACTTTCGGTGTTGGTTTGGGGGTTTTTATAGGTTAGTGGAGAGACCATGAAATATAGGGATGGGCTGGATCTGCTTTATGGTTGTGGGAATAAAAAACCTGTTGGGGAGGAGCCTCATCCCTGTTCCCTCCAGCCATGTCTCTGGAGGCACAAGAACACAGCCAGGGGTGTCACAGCTTATGTCCTACCTGGGGATGGGGACAGAGGTCACTTTCGTGCACAAAACATTCTTTTGTGCAGGGGGTTGGGTATGAAACTCACCACGATTCTAATCCTAAACTCATTTGCTAGAATTGAGTTAGGAAAAGCTACAGGAAAATTAAGACTTTTCCATACATTGATGGCTTTAATTGTACTTAATTCTCCCAGGTACCTGTTAATATTTTTATAAACAACTTGTGAGGTGTTTGTGTTAGAATTTTATACATTTTTGTTTCTGAAATAAAATACATGTAAAAATTTTTGAAGCCTGCTAGTGTTTTATGCTTTAAAAACTTGCTACTTGGGGAATTTAAATTGAGCTTCTCTCCCTCCCAGGCACTAAATTTGGGGTGGGCACAGGTGAGACTCCTGCCTTGGTCCAGGCTGCTTTGCCCAAGCAGGATCCCAGCTCCGTAAATTCTTTAAATCCCAATAAAGCCCAACTGCGTGTTGGGATTCTGCCTTTTAATTCCAAACTAACTGCTGTTTGTGAGTCTGAAAATTCAGGGTGTGAAAACACAAACCCCAGCTTGGCCAAAGAAATTACCTTTTCCTCTCATTGAGCCCTGAGGAGAATGGATGCTGAACTTGGTTTAGAAATTAAAACATTTATTATAAAATACAGGAACTAAAAATCCAGCTGCCATCCTGGTGGGAAGGAGCTCTTTGGAAAGAGCAACTGGTGGGAGGGGGGGGTCACAGAGTCCCCTCGTCCTGCTGGGCCACATCTGCCAGCTTCATGTTCTGCCACATGAACTCGATGAACATGGAAGCCTGGAGCAGCCGGCTCAGTCTCTGGAAGTGACGCTCTGCAAGGAGGGAAAGGATCAGAGTCACAGGAGAGGCAGCAGAACCCATCCTTAGATTGTGGAGCCAGGCTGGGAGAGCTGGGATTGTCCAGCCTGGAGAACAGGGAGAAATTAGAGCCCTTTCCAGGACCTAAAGGGGCTCCAGGAGAGCTGGAGAGGGAGTTTGGACCAGGAATGGAGGGACAGGACATAGGAATGGCTTCCCACTGCCAGAGGAGTGGTTAGATGGCATATTGGGAAGGAATTCTTCCCTGTGAGGGTGGGGAGGCCCTGGCACAGGTGCCCAGGGAAGCTGTGGCTGCCCCTGGATCCCTGGAAGTGTCCAAGGCCAGGCTGGACAGGGCTTTGAGCAGCCTGGGACAGTGGAAGGTGTCCCTGCCCATGGCAGGGGTGGATGAGCTGAGCTGTCCCTTCCAACCCAAACCATTCCACGATCCCTGATCCATGTCAGCACCTCCAGCCCAGGCCTGTCCCCGCAGGGCCTCACCCGTGTAAGGCAGCAGGGACTCCACAGTAGATTTAATTCCCGAGAACTGCAGGAGGTTGTCCGGTGCCTCGTGCTTCAGGAGGGTTTCCATGACGGCCTGGGCCTCGTGGCAGTTTCGGGAGTTGGTGTTCCACGTCACCAGGAATGCCAGCACTGCCTCTGTGGGGGAAGGAGGCCTGTCCAGGCTGGCACACAGGAGAGGCCACACTGGAAAACATCCCTGGGCTCTTACAGAGAAGTTCAGCTCCCACGTCCCTGGAAGTGTCCAAGGCCAGGTCCTGGTCTAGTGGAAGTGTCCCAGCCCAAGGCAGGGGGTGGAACTGGAAAAACTTTAAGATCCCTTCCAGCCCAAACCATTCCAGGATTCAATTCTATTATTCCAATTTCAAGTGACAAAACAAGCCTCTGAGCTGAAAGCTTTCAGCACTTTGATCCTGCAACAAACCTTTCTGATCCTTGCGGAGCCGGACAATGTTCTCTTCCAGGCGCCTTCTCCCCTCAGGTTCCTTGAGGATGGCTGGAGAGAGAAACGAGGAGTCACCAGGGCTGAGAGCAGGGACACCCTGGGATATCTGGGGTGATTTCACTTAGGAGAATGGGAAAGGGAAAACTGAGGCTTTCAGACTCATTATTGGACTTTGTAGCCTTGAACCAGCTGGAAAAGGTGTTCTGGAAGGCAGGGAGGGCAGGAAATGCCTTCAGAGCACGCTCTGGACTCACCCTTGACCACTGTCAACACTGTGTGCGGCCGGTCCAGGGAAATTGCCAGGCCCAGAGCTTTGAGGTACCTTTTCTCATGGAGCAGGTTAGAAAGCTCTTGCTCTCTGCAAAACAAATCAGGGGCAAGAGTGAGACCAATCTTTGGGTGGTGGGAAAAACCACTACGCAAAAAGCAGCAGATCTGGCAATAACAGTTAAGAAGTCTGTGGTGCTTGTCAATAAACACCTCAATTCCCTCACTCCAATATTAGGATCAGATGGAGCTGGATGGCTCCAGAATGGACAATTTCTCCAGACAGTTTGCCTTTTACAGCTCTTTATGGCACAAGGATCAACTCACTTCATAATCTGCTCCTCCTGTTTAGCTTGTGCTTCTTTCTCCTCAATTTCAGTCACATCCTATAAAAAAAACAGGATAGAACTTTATCAAATCCTGCTTTAATACAGAAGATGGCTAAATTTGATTTAGCCATCAAGTGATGTGGAGACCAGTTTCTGCAGCAAGATCTCTGGATAAAGTAAATTCAGTGTTAAATCCAGCAATTCCCAACTTCCCTCCCCAGCTCCAGTGCTGGGGCCCATCTGCTGCTCCAGGAAAATACAGGATGGCCAAAAAGTAACCCCAAACCCCAAGGTAGGCCTTGCTGACCCAATTTCAAACTGCAGAAGAGGAGGCGAGCACATGAAGAACGAGCCACTGGGATGCTGAGCTCTCCAACGATCCTGATCATTAACCCAGGGAGGAACCAGGACCCCCCGTGCTGTACCTGCCACAGGGTGATGCAGGAGTCACTGGAGGCTGTCACAATCATGTCATCTTTCTTGTTGGAGTGAAGGCCCCAGATTTTATCTTCATGACCATCTAATGTTTTTACACACTCGTTTGTTTTAATGGTCCAGAGTTTTAAGAGACCGTCGGATCCACTTTTGGAAGAGAAACACAACAGAAAGAATCACTGGACAGATCCGTTCTTGCTCTGTCCCACCTCAAATATCAGATGAACTTGTCCCATTCCAACTCCTTCCAAACAGCAGCAGAGTTAACAAAAAATGGGGAGGGTAAGATGCACCCTTAGCTCTGTCAGCTGTGTTTGTCCCAACCCAGCAATAGCACAGCAGCTCCATGGAATCCATGGAATAACTGGAGAAGAGGAAAAATAAAATAACCTTTACAGAAAGCTTGGCCTAAACTGAGCATCTTCCTATCAGTCTTTCCAAAGATTCTTTGGGCACAAGACTGTTCCCTCTTGGTGCTGATGATCAGCTCAGATATTCCCTTAATTCTGGAATCTCCCCAGATGCCCAGGGCAGGCACGAACCTGCTGAGCAGTTGAGCCCCTCGGCTCACAAAGATGATCTTCAGCACTGAGGCATCATGGCCTTCAAAGGTCTGGAAAACAGAAAGGAAATTCAGCCGTGCCAGAGCCACTGCCAGGCCTTTGGAGAGATCCAAAGGGATCCTATTTACTCATAAAGGCCAAAGAAAAAAAGTTCAAAGTTTTTGAAGGATCCTTAACAAACCCCAAGGCTTTGCCCAGAGCAAGGGGCAAAGTTCTCATCACCTTCAGACAGCTGAAGTCCCGAAGTCCCCAAAGCTTCAGGGTCCCATCAGCCGAGGAGGTGGCCAAGACCTGATCCACGGGGGAGAACTGCACACACCAGACCCCACGTTTGTGGCCCGAGAAAACCCCCAGCAGGGAGCAGTCGGAGCAGGACCAGAGCTTGGCCAGCCGGTCCTGCGAGCCTGTGGCCAGCAGTTTGTCATTGGGTGACACCGTCACGCTGTTGATGTCCTGGGGAGGCCACAAGAGGAGGAGAAAGAGGGTCAGGCCTCAGCTCTGGCTGTCGGACATGGAGCAAACAGAGGGTGCAGCACAGGAGAGAGGCTGAAGCACGAAAAGGTCAGGTGCAGCTGTACCTTGTCATGGCCCCTCTCAGTTACTCTGGCATGGAGTGGTTCTGGACTGGAGATCAAGGCTGCTTTAGCTTTGGAAGTGAGGGATTCCGGAATGTTCCAGATCTTGATGGTGCAGTCCTGGCTGCTGGTCACCACAAAGCTTTCCTTCAGCCTGAAAGCAATGAAACCATCAAGTGCAGGGAAACAAATCAGTAGTTTCTACTCCCTGACTGGGATCTCCACACACTCAGCCACTGCTGGGACGTGGAACTGTGTTTTCCTGGCTTTCAAAGCTCCTTCATTTCAGAGTGGCTCCCCATCCCTGGAAGTGTCCAAGGCCAGCCTGGACAGGGCTTGGAGCAACCTAGGAGAGTGGATGGTGTCCCTGCCCATGGCAGGGTGTGGGACTAGATGATGTTTAAGGTCCCTTCCAACCCAAACCATTCCATGATCCCTTCACACTCAGGCACCACAAGAAGCTGGGAGCAGGGATGAGAAGCAGCACAGCTGGGAGGGTGGCAGCACCCCCCAGGACGTTGCCCTCACTCCCTGTGGTCACAGGGGGAGCCTCCCCCAGGCTGTGTTACCTGGAGCAGGCGACGGCGCCCACGCCATGGGCATGGCCCAGTCCTTGGGCCACACAGGTCACCCTGCCAGCCTTGCCCATCCGCCACACCCGGATGCTTCTGTCCTGGAGGGGGAGAGAACAGAAAATGCTGGGAAGTTTTCTGAGAAGTCATTAGTTTCCTGCACTTTTGTCACATCCCTGAGTCCAACTGGTCCCTGATTTTCCAGCTTGAACATTTATCTTTGTCAGAGACATGGACAAACAACATCAGCCTCCACTCTGGGGCTCCAGCATGGGAGTTTATTTCTGGTTGTATCAGAGCTTTATTTTTGGGTCTATCAGGGCTCTTGGCACCTTTTCTCCCATCAGTTTCACATTAACAACTTTTCTGAACTCTAACACTGGACCACGATGTTTGGAGAAGGAAACATCTCCTTCAGGTCAATAAAACACAACCAATTTTCCCAGTGACAACATTAAAAAGGAGTAGTGGGAGAACCTTATATTTAGGGGATGCAGCAAACAGGAATTGTACGAACAAAAAGTCCTTTCTGGAGTTCCAAAAATAATGTAATTTTGCCCACAAGGATCACTAGGAATGAAGAGTTTCATTAAATGGAGAACAGTGACACACCTTGGCACAGGTGACAAACATCAGGCCTTTTCTGAAGACGTCCACAGCCAGGATTGTTTCTAAACAGAAGAAATAAAAGCAGGTCGGTGCAGAGCAATACTGAAATGGGACAACAGAAATGACTGCGCTGGGACAACAAGAAGGGGTCAGGTAATAATGAGCCCAGTTGATGAGAAAGGGGACAGGTCTGGGACACAACACCCCCCGACCCTGTGGACTGAGCCTATCACACACCTACACCTTCAGCTCCAGTTTAAACTGATCTCACTGCCAGGGACAGGGACAATGGGATCTATCCTTTCTCCACACAACTCCCAAACCCACTGGGATGCTGCTCCAGAGAGAATTCACGGACTCTTCTCCACAAGAGTTCCAGGAAAAGCTGGATAAAGGAAGGGCTGCCCATGTTCCCCCTGGCCAGTGCTGTCACACACCTGTGTGGCCGTACAGGATCTGGCAGTGGGAAGTTGCCAGCTCAAACACTTTCAGCTGGGGGCTGTTGGTGGCCACAACAATGTGAGAGTCACCAGGGCCCACGAACTTCACATCCAGAACCTCCTCGTTGTATCCTGCGAGCTGGAATAGAAACAGTCCAACAGGGAAAAGGCAGCTGAAGGACAAGGTGAGAATGGCTGCTTTTCATTTAATACTGAGTGTAATTTCTACACACAGGAGAGATTTCTGGCTAAGCCTGTTCTGCTTTCTTGTTCCTGTGTTGCTCTCTGGGCAACATTCCCCAAAACCAGTGACATTCCCTGGCACCACAGAACAATTCCAGAACAGGCCAGAGCCAAGGGCACCCCTGGACAAAGCTCTTCCAGAAGCAGAGCTGATCCTGGAGCGTGGATAAAGGGAAAGGCAGGCTGAGGGCTGTCACCTGCTTCCTGAGCTGAAGGGTTTGAGCATCATAGAAGACAATGTTGTGCTCCACAGACACGGTGAGGATCTCGTTCCTGGCTGGAACAAAGCAGCACTGGGAGAGGCTGCGCTCGCTCGGCTCCTCCTGCAGCGTGAAGGGCACGGGCTGGGTGTGCACACAGGCAGCTGTGGCCACGTCCCACACCTTCAGGATGCCTGAAAAAAACAGGAGAAATCATGGCAGAGCCACTGCTTTACACAGTGGATGTCCAAGGAATGTCATCTAAAGCCTACTGGAAAAGCTACACAGCTCCAAGGCAGGTCTGGGCAGGGATCCAGCGGCAGTGGCCCAAAAAGTCTCAAAGTTTTGCTTCTTCAGTGAAAATCAAACTTCAGAGTTTGAAAATACAGATAAATGTATTTGGGTATTAAATGGATCAGAGTGTGCCTGCCCCATCCTGCCCAAGGAACTCAGGAGCAGGCCCTGCTCTCCAGCCCAGGGATTCTGCCACACAGAGAACACACATCCCAGGAATAACAGCAATGAAGTGACTCAAGTGCCACCCTTTAGGCTCCAAACGTGGCAGTGACACTCACCTTTGCTGCCAGCTGTGACAAAGTGCAGCCCTTTTTTCTTCACACCCAGCTGAGAGAAATCTCCCTCTTCAGGCAGCAACACAGCAGCTTCCACAGTCTGCAAGAGTCAGAAAGGCACAGAACCAGATCTGAAAACCCCTGGGAGAGGACAGAAATCTGATTTCACAACACACAGACCCTAAAGAGGGAGACCATGGCCTAGAAACTACAAAGGACCTCAAAGGAAGAAACAAAAAGCCGTTTCACCTCATAGACAGGGACGGTTCGTTTGCTCTGCCTCGTCTCCAGGTCCCAAACCATGCAGATCTTATCACGGCCAGAGCTGCAAATGAAAAGCTCAGTTTCAGTGCTACATCCGTTCAACTTGGGTCTGGGTGCAAATTTGGCACTGTGGGAGTTCAACACCTCTCTGGAGAAGCAAAGGGAGGGAGAGCACCAGCATTCCCTCTGCCAGCACAGGATATTCCCAGAAACATGGGCCAGGTTGGACAGGGCTTGGAGCAATCTGGGACAGTGGAAGGTGTCCCTGCCAATGGCAGGGGTGGGACTGGATGGGCTTTAAGGTCCCTTCCAACCCAAACCATTCCATGATCTCAATGTAGATGTGCTGACAGCCACTGAGCACTTGTAAGAGCCCTTCCCTTCAGAGCAGAACCCACCAGACCCTCCAGAATCCCCCAGTCCTGCAGGAGGTGAGCGGGATGGAGGTCAAAGCCCTGCCAGGAGGTACCTCAGGAGGGTGTTCCCATCTGCAAATGCCAGCGAGGTGACAGCACTGAAGTGCCCATCCAGCACTGCCACACATTTGCTGGAATTCAGGTCCCAGATGCGGATCTTGTAATCGATGGAGGAGGAGAAGAGCTGCAGGCGGGAGATGTCCGGGTGGAACTCGACCAGGCTGGGCAGAAGGAGAGTGACAGGACAGGAATAAACCACCCAACAGTTAAATAATGCACATCCTCCAGCAGGATGGGTTGGATGGGCTTGGAGCATCCTGGACTAGTGGGAGATGTCCCTGCCCAACGATTCTGTGATTCCATGGAAATTCTTAACCAAACTGTTTCCTCTCTGGAAAAAATCAGCCACAACCCTGCTCTCAAAATCCAGGAAGAAGAGTCCAGAACCTGCTTGGAATGGACCTTCACGTTCCATTGACTCAGGAATTCCACATCAATCCCAGTATCCCACCACAGCCAGGGACCGACAAACACGACTTGTCCTTACTGTACCACTCCAGATGATCCTTTCAGGTTGTGTGTGCAGTAGTGTTTGATCATATCCCAGATCTTAATGGTGCTGTCGCAGCCACCTGGGAAAAGAGGGACATCTGGGAATGAACTCTAGAGGAGAGAGTCATGGGAAATCCAACATATCCCCAGACCAGACATAGCACTGGAGCACTGAACCTCTCCTGACGCTGCACTCAGGAGGTCTCTGCCAAGGGAGTTATCCAGGAGGAGAAGCTCCTTTGGGTCACCCCCACTGTGACAGCGATGGCTCGTACCTGTGGCCAGCAGAGTGGCCGTGGGGTCGAAGGCCATGGTGGCCACGGGCGCGGTGTGCACGGCTCGCCAGGTGCGCTCACAGCTGGGCTCCCTCCAGTGCCACTGCCGCAGCAGCAGCGCCCGGCTCCCTGTCACCAGCACCTGAGGACAACAGGGCAAAGGAAACACCATTAACCACGAATTCACTGATTTGGTTTCGATTTCTGTTGGTCCCACACAGAGCACGGAGGTGCCGCTGCTGGAGCTCAGGCTCTTGAAAAGTCTGAGCCAGACCCAGAGGAAAGGGCCTGAGAAGGCTCCATGGGGATGTCTGGAAGCACAGAGGTCATGGAATACCCCGAGCTGGAAGGGATGCACAAGGATCATCGAGTGCAACCCCTAATTCTGCACAGGATAGCCCAAAATCCCCCCTGTTCCTGGGAATGCTGTCCAAAGGTTCCCTCAGTGTCTGTCCCAGGCTGCTGATGGCACCCAGCATAAACCCACCTCGTCATCAGGGCTGAGCACGAATGCAGTGACATCCTCTTCCTCATCCTGGGAAAACAGAAGGGAAATCCCACAGTTCAGCCATCCCTGGAGAGATCTCAGAGCTTCCTTCTCTGCATGGCTCTGCTGACACCAAGTACAGCTCAGGGACCACCCAAAACCCACGTGCCTGTGTTTGGGACCATTCCCACCCTCCCTGCACTCCTCACTCCTGGGAGCTTTATATCAACAGTGAGAAAACCCCCCGGGGAGCCTCGGAAAACCCTGAGGAGAGGCTGATCCCCATCACCTGCTGGAGGCTGTGCAGGAGAGCTCCTGTTTCCACATCGATGACGTTGACTTTGCTCCCACAGGGGCAGAACATGAACTTCCCATCGCGGCTTATCTGGAGAAAAAGGATCGGGAACAGGAATGTTAGAGCCGGGAGACGCGACATTCCCAAACTCTGCAGAACCAGGATTACCTGAATTCGCCCTCCTTTGTAAAACGGCTCGATCTTCCGCGTCACGGCGTAGCTGGAAGGGAAAGAAACGCGCGGAGCGGTGCCGTTAAAGCGGAGCAGCAGCGGCGGCCCGGGGGCTCCAGCCGCGCAGCCCGGCCCGGCCCCGGGCCCTCACTCGCCCTCGCAGCCCCAGCCCGGTCCCTCACTTGCTCTTGAAGCGCACGGGAGCGGCAGCGGCCGAGTCCGTGTCCGCCATGGCCGCGGCCCACGTGCTTCCGGCTGCACTGAGGAAACACTTCCGGCCCCGCCAGTGACGTCAGGGAGGGGACAGCACCAGCGCCACGGTCGGTGTGGGCGACGGGCGGCTCCGGGAGAATGGGATACAAATTCCCAATTCTCCGTGCAAGCGGCGAAAGCCCGGCCCGGAGCAGCTCCTGGGGTGCATCTTCTCAGCGACCCAGAGCAGCCTCCAGCAAAACATTGCCTCCCCGCCCCAAGGAAGCGACTTCCCGGGTCCGACCATCGCGTAAAGCAGGATTTTTAACAATCAGAAGAGAAACACTTCATCTTTTAAGTATTTAATCTTTTATTGCAGGTAAAAAATACAAAACCGAATCGTTTTCAGCTGTGACCCTGGTGTCGCCGTCCATCACAGCATCCTCGTGCTCTTCACAGCTCCTCCGGGGAAGGGATCGCCATGGCAGTGCCAGCCCAACCCACGGCGGAGCCGCGGTTCTCACCGGCACGGCAGGGGCACCTGTCACAGGAGAACAAAGCGCTCTAAGAAACAGCCATTCCAGCACGGTCACTCCCGGTACCCGCCGGGCACAGGCCTTATGGGAACATGGGTTTCATTGCCCACAGACAGCCGTGGGCAATAAGCTTAATGTTCCCGATGCTATGGGCGCTGTTATCTCACTCGGGGCCACAGCAGACCCCGAGTGATTTTCAGACCGCGCCGGGCGCTACCGCGGCCCCCGGAGAGCGTTCCGGGGACGGTCCCTGCACCCCACCCGGCCGGGCAGCGACATAACCACTTCTCAGCAGAGCTTTTTAAAGGTTAAAGGCGCACAAAAGCAGGGAGATGTGGTAGTGCCCTACCGCTCACGGTCATTTCTAACCCCTCACCTGCCGCCGCCACGGTGCTCACTGAGCGCTGCCCGCGTGTGCGCCGTTTATATATGGGGAGCGCAACCGCGGCTGCCCCGCACCCTGTATAGCTAACCATGAGCCACTCATTCCAGCCTGCGGTGTATTCTTCATTCAGATGTCGGGGCTGGCACTGCCGGGCACTGCTCTCGCGAGATGCCCGCGGAGTATAAATAGCGCGCGGCGCGGCGGCGCGGCCTTCTACGCTGAGAGATCACGTAAGTATGGCGGCAGCGATGGCGGCGGGGACCGGGCGGCTCCGGGCCCATCCGGCCCCATCCGCGGCCAGTGGCGCCCGGCTGACGCCCCGCTCTGTTCCAGCAAATGGCGGACGACGCCGGTGCTGCGGGAGGAGCAGGAGCGGCCCGCGGGGGCTTCCGTGGTGGATTCGGGACCGGGCTGCGGGGCCGCGGCCGCGGCCGTGGGAGAGGCCGCGGGAGAGGCCGCGGGGCCCGCGGAGGCAAAGCCGAGGATAAGGAGGTGAGTGGGGAGCGGGGGTGCGGGACGCAGAGCTAGATGTGCTGCCAGCCCCGAGGATGGGGCAGCTGAGCCGAGTCCGGTGGGTGCTGGCTCCTGGTGACTCTTGTCCATGGATTTCTTTCCCAGTGGATTCCTGTCACCAAACTCGGTCGCCTGGTCAAGGATATGAAGATCAAGTCTCTTGAAGAGATTTATCTCTTCTCGCTTCCCATTAAGGTGAGTGGCTGTGGACATGGAAGCGTTGGGTCAGGGAGATGCTCCAAGGGCTGGAGCCAGGCTGGGAGGGCTGGGGGTGTTCACGTGGAGAAAGGCCTAGGGAGACCTTAGAGCCCCTTCCAGTGCCTAAAGGGGCTCCAGGAGAGCTGGAGAGGGATTTGGACAAGGGATGGAGAGACAGGACAAGGGGCAATGACTTCCCACTGTTATGGGGCAGGGTTAGATGGGATATTGGGAAGGAATTCCTGTTAGTGAGGTGAGGCTCTGGCATGGGTTGGATTAGCTGACCTCTAAGGTCCCTGTCAACCCACACCATTCCAGGATTCCATGATTTCTCTGTGCTCAGTGCCTGACTCTTGCAGGAGTCAGAGATCATCGATTTCTTCCTGGGCTCCTCACTGAAGGATGAGGTGCTGAAGATTATGCCTGTGCAGAAACAGACCCGTGCTGGGCAGCGCACCAGGTTCAAGGTAATCCCCCCATTCTTTTGCATCCTCACGTTCACAACTTCCCTCCTGTAATTTTAATGTCATTTTAATCACTCCAAATCCCTGTTTTTGTCGCATCTAGTAAATATTCTGCTGTGAGGACCATTAGTAGTTCTCTAAATGTATTAACTTGAAAACATTGGTGATGTGTGCAGACACTCCATGAAGTAGTACTGGCCCAAAAGTTTGACTACAAGACTTTTAAATGTCTTTTTAACCAAACTATTCTGACACTGCAAAATTTAGTTGCTCTTGCATGGCAGTGTTGGATTTTCAGGGAGAAGTTTTGGATATAAAGTAGGAAATCATGGGGAGTTCTGACCACTGTGAGGCTGCAGCAGGGAATTAAATCCCAGTTCCTCAGCATTGGCTGACTTTGATTGAAGGATGAGCTCTGAGGGAAAAAATGAGTTTCAGGAACTGTGAGCTGTGCTGTCCAAGATTTGGGGGTGAGCTGTGAGTTCCTGCTGAGCACGCACCTGGTGGGAGATGCCACTGAGGGAGCAATGAAAACTCCTCTTCTGCCTGCAGGCATTTGTCGCTATTGGGGACTACAACGGCCACGTGGGGCTGGGGGTGAAGTGCTCCAAGGAGGTGGCCACTGCCATCCGCGGGGCCATCATCCTGGCCAAGCTGTCCATCGTGCCCGTGCGACGCGGATACTGGGGCAACAAGATCGGGAAGCCGCACACGGTGCCCTGCAAGGTGAGTGTGTCCTGCCAGCCTGGCCCTGGGGGCTGCTCAGGGGGTGTGTTCTGAAGTTGTGACCTGTTGTGTCCCTGCAGGTCACTGGGCGCTGCGGCTCCGTCCTGGTGCGCCTGATCCCGGCTCCTCGTGGCACTGGGATCGTGTCCGCCCCTGTCCCCAAGAAGCTGCTAATGATGGCTGGCATCGATGACTGCTACACGTCGGCACGGGGCTGCACTGCCACCCTTGGCAACTTCGGTGAGCTCTGGGGCTGGCATGGAGCTTATGGCCACTTTAGTCACTGATGGGGCACAGCATCTCCATTACAGTGTGTTGTGCCTCTAGTGATGATGCAGAAGCCGAGACTTCTGCTGACAGTGCAGGTTAGTCCTGCTGCAGGTGACCCTCAAGTTCTGTAAGATTTAATTACAGAAATTTCAGGTTTTGCACATTGACCACTCCAGAATCTCCCAATCTGCGCGATTGCACTTGTGTGCCGTAGTGTAATTGTCGTAACTGGAGAGAGAGAGAAACCTGAGTTTTGTGGGTTCACCAGAGAGACCCTCCTGTGGTCTCCCTGGTCCTTTCAAAATTCCACAGTTTTGTGACTGGGGGCTCTTTTGGAGCTGTGGGTGGGATCAGCAGGCTGGTTCTGCAGCATTTAATGGGCAATGTGTGACATTTGTCTGCAGCTAAAGCCACCTTTGATGCCATCTCCAAAACCTACAGTTACCTGACTCCTGACCTCTGGAAAGAGACTGTCTTCACCAAGTCTCCTTACCAGGTAAGAGTATTTTGGCAACCCGCAGCTCAAATCTTACCCTTCTTGCCCTAAAAATTTAGATTTCTGTACCCAAAGAACGGATAGCTAAAAAGTTGAGCTCCCCCAGCCTCACATGCACACCAGGGATGGGAAGTGGTGCTGAGGAACCCATTAGAGAGGTCTGAGGAAATAACCCACTGTTGATGTTTTTGCAGGAGTTCACTGATCATCTGGCAAAGACCCACACGAGAGTGTCGGTGCAGAGGACCCAGGCAGCTGCTGTGGCCACTACCTAAGTGGGTTTTGTACGAGAATAAAGTGATAAGAGAATGAGGAATCAGTGGTTGGTGTGATGGGGGGTGGGTTAAACCATGGAATGGGTTGGGTTGGAAAGGACCTGAAAGCTCATCCAGTTCCAACTCCTGCCATGGGACACCTTCCACTGGAACAAGTTGCTCCAAGCTCTGTCCAGCCTGGCCTTGGGCACTTGAGGGGCACATCATCTTTACCCAAACTTGGGGGATTCAGAGCCACGGCTAGGCAGAGCAGCACACAGTGTTCTGGTGGCTCAGGGAGGAGAGGAGAGGTCCAGAGAGCAAATCCCAATACTGGCAGCCCCAAGTGCCTGGAGTTGAGGGCTTGCAGAGCTCTTCAAAAAATAAATACAGATCCCAACTGTACAGACGTCTGTTTATTGTGGAGGCCAACAGCATCAGAGGTCAAGGAGGCAACATGCACTTGGATACCAGCACAATGGAGGGAGGAGCTATTTCAGCTCTACTCCTTTTCTTGTGCTGCTTTCCTCTCCTCCATCATCCTGTGCTTCTGCTTCATCAGGCAGTCCCGTGCATTGCCATGGTAACCCAGATCACCATCTAAAAAAGAAAGGAAATGTCTGAGCAGTGCCTCCCACAAGCCTGTGTTCCATGACAAGTGTGGGATGTGGTTTCAGACCCCCCTTCCTTGGCTTTAGGACCCTTTCCCTCTGTGCTGCTGCCATACTCACATCTGTCCTGGTAGGCCTTGGTGACCTGTGCCAGCAGCTCCATCTCCTTGGCACAGTTCTGGAACTGGTTGGGCCCTTCCCTGTGCCTGCACGCAGCCAGCCTTTCCCGGACTATCTCCACGATTTGCTGATCAACCATCCTGCAGGAAAGATGGTGATGAATGCAACAGCAGCCAAGGGATGACAGAAAAGCTGAACCAAGGGGGACACCCTGTGGAATGTCAGCTCTGAGATTTTCAGGATCCTGGTCCCTAATGCCACCCTGCCCAGGTGTGCTGCAGGGACATCCTGACACTGAGGTGTAATAGGGTGGGCTGGAGGTGCTGCCTCAACACCCCAACATCCAAAATGCTGCAGGTCCCAGAGTTGTGTGCTCAGCTGTGACCTCGCCTGGGGACAGTCCAGGGACAGCCATACCATACCTGTCCCTCCTCCACTGAGCCTCGGCCTCATAGTAGCACAGGTAGTCACCCTCCAGGCACTCGCTCAGGTCGGGCACGCGGCGGAACTTCTGGTGGTAGTAGTAGAATTTGTTCTTGCTTTGCAGCCGCTCGATCCAGTCTGCAGGGACAGCGTGGTCACACACCCCGGCCCCCAGTTCCACGGGGCAGCACAGCTCCTGTGCTGGCACTGCCCAGTGCCACTTTGCCAGGCAGCAGCAGTGGGTCCGTGTCTGTCCCTCTGCTGTGTCCCATGTCCTGTCCGTGCTGCTACTGTGTCCCTGTATCCCAAACCCCTGCACCTCTCCCGGTGTCCAAGCCGTGTCCCGTGTTCTGATGTCCCTGTATCTGTCTCAGGGTCCATGCTGTGTCCCATGTCCCTGTCCCACTATCAATAATACTGTGTTCCTGTCTGTGACCCATGTCCCCGTGTCCATACTGTGCTGTTGTCAACATCCCATGTCCCTGTGTGCCACTGTCGTGTCCCTCTGCCCATGCTGTTACTGTCAGGACCAGTGTCCGTGTGTCCTTGCGTGTGCCCTTTGCCTGCCGAGGTGCCCGTGTCTTCACGCCTTTGCCCCGTGCCCCGGTGTGCCCGTCCCGGTGTCCCCGTCCCCACGTCGCCGCTCAACTCCCACAGGGAGCGGGGGCGGCGGGTGGGGGTCTCGTCCCGCCGGTACCTCGGACGAAGGTGACGGGCGCGTCGATGACATAGTTGAAGGCGCTCTGGAAGAAGTTTACGGGGTTGGGCACCGTCGTGGTCCTCTCGGAGACGGGGGTGCGGGTCGGCGGCACCTTGTACGCCTCCCAGTTCGGATCCTCCGGCATCGCGGCGGCGGGGAAAAATGGCGGTGACCCCTGAAGGGGCGGGGGCGCGGCAATATGGCGGCGACCCCGAGGGGGCGGGGCCGACGGCTCGTGGCGGCGGCCCCGGGGCACGCCGGGAGTTGTAGTCCGCGTGTCCCCGCCCCGCGATGGGATCCCAAAATCCCGGGGTGGGTTCGGTTGGAAGAGCCCACAGTGTGTCCCGTGTGTCCCACCTCCCTGCTCAGCAGGGCCATCCCACAGCACACGGCACAGGACTGTGTCCAGATGGCTCTGGAATGTCTCCAGTGAGGGAGACTCCACGCCCTCTCTGGGATCTGTTCCAGTGCTGGGTCACTTCACGTGGATAAATATGAAGTTCTTCCTCACGTTCAGGTGGAACTTCCTGGGCGTCAGCTCCTGCCCGTTCTTCTTGTGCTATTGCTGAGTCCCACAGAGCAAAGCCTGGTCCCTGCTCTGAGCCTTCCGGCAGACAGGGACAGGCAGGGATGGGGTCTCCCCTCATCTGGGGCTCCTCTGGAGGCTGAACAGCCCCAGCTCCCTCAGCCTTTCCTGGGCAGGGAGATGCTCCAGTTCTTTCAGCATCTCAATAGCCTCTTATGGCCCTGCTGCAGGAGCTCCCTGTCCCTCCTGTCCTGAGGAGCCCAGAGCTCCATATGTGCTTCACCAGGGCTGAGCAAAGGGGCAGGATCACTCCCTGACCTGCTGGGAATGCTTCCCTCTGACAGAGGGCAGGGTTAAACGGGATATCAGGGAGAAATCCTTCCCTGTGAAGGTGGGGAGGCCCTGGCACAGGTTTCCCAGAGAAGCTGTGGCTGCCCCTGGATCCCTGGGAGTGTCCAAGGCCAGGCTGGATGGGGCTTGGAGCAATCTGGGATGGTGGAAGGTGTCCCTGCCTAGGGGACTGGATGGTTATTAAGGTCCCTTCCAATCCAAACTGTTCTTTTATTCCAAGATCTATTGTCTCAATCTCTTTTCCAGTCAGAATCACAAAGCCTTTTTGCCTGGACTGACAAAGAGGTTTTCAGTCTGTGCTGAGGGTACCTGGTGCAGGTGTTCACAGCTCCAGGTGTGTGGTACCCATTTGGAAACTGCCCTGATTCAGGAAACTGCCCTAATTCCTGCCATTCCCATTGGGGTTGTTCAGGAGGGAGAAGCGTAAACTGAGCCAGCAGCAACTGACCTTTATCACACCACAACTGTCGTGTCCAACCTGCCAGGAATGAAATGAATATCACAGCGGGTGAAGCGAGTGGCTAAATTTGTGTCTTCTGACCCATAACCATCTTAAGTATTAATCTGGGGAGGCACTTCCTGACAGCCTCTCTCTGCTGCTGCCCCGGGCTGAAGACGTCCCATGGTTGGTACAGCTCTGCTGGAGTCGCTTGTGTGTGGAGGGGCAGCGAGCAGGGCCGGGGTGTGCTCCTGGTGGTGCCGCTGGAATGGGGTCAGAATCCTCAGAGTTCCACTCAGGCTGCAAAATGAGCTTGGTGGAAGGTACAGCCGGGTGCTGGGACTGATCTGAGCTAGGAAGGAGCTGCAGTGGGTGCAGGACTAACCCTTCGCTGCTTGTGATTGGGGTTTATACATTTATCCCTTCTCATTTGGCTTCCAAGGTGCCTTTAGAACCTGTGCATGTTCCTGTTACCCATTCCTTTGGGCATCCTTTCCCCTGTTTCTCTCATCCTTGGCTGTGCTTGTTTTGTGCCATTTGCCTTGATGACACAAAGCCCAGGAATGCCAAGCAGGCCTTTTTGCTGCTGCAGGATACAAAAGAAGTTGTTATATTTAAGAGCACAGAAGGACAGACCTAGTAAAGAATGTATTTCTCCTTCAAAGTCCTTCAGTGGAAGCTGAAGGAGGGAGATCATGTTAGGTTTTTTATTTAAGTGGCATCATTTGTCCAGAAATTTAGTAAATTCACACTGACAGAGAGAAGATTTAGATTGGATATTAGGAGGAAAACCTTCCCTGTGAGGGTGGGGAGGCCCTGGCTCAGGTGCCCAAAGAAGCTGTGGCTGCCCCTGGATCCCTGGGAGTGTCCAAGGCCAGGATGGATGGGACTTGGAGCAGCCTGGGAGAGTGGAAGGTGTCCCTGCCCTGGCTGGGGTGGCACTGGATGAGCTTTCAGGTCCCTTCCCACCCAAACCTTTCCAGGATTTTATGGCATTTTTCCATGTATGTGATAGAAGCTTGAACAAAATCCCACCCTGCTACGAACCAAGGAAGAGCCCAGCATCTCTCTGTCATTCCCATGTAAAAGGGGGGATTTTTTGTTGTGTTTTTTGTTGGTTTTCCCTGTGCCCCATTTCCTGGGAGCTGAGGGTGAAGCCTCCCTGTGCTGTTCCTCTCCACAGTCCCACCGCAAGTTCTCTGCCCCCAGGCATGGCCACCTGGGCTTCCTGCCCCACAAGCGGAGCCGCCGGCACCGAGGGAAGGTGAAGGCCTGGCCCAAGGATGATCCCAGCAAACCAGTCCACCTGACAGCTTTCCTGGGCTACAAAGCTGGAATGACCCACACTGTGCGGGAGGTGCACAGGCCTGGGCTCAGTAAGCCACGGCCAGGAGGGAAAGGAGGGAACAGGCTTGTTGGGAAAGGCTGTTTCTAGAAAGGGGTGGTGGAGCCCACAGCTTGTAGGTTAAATCCTGGCTGTCCAGATCTTGGATGGTCAAAGGCCACCTCAGCATGGGCTGAATTCCTGGGAATCTCCACACTGGGATGGTGAGCGGTGGTTTGGGAGGTGGGAAGGCTGGGGCTGGCTGAGACCAAGCGTGACCTTGCCCCCAGCGCCCCCTGTGACAGCCGGGCTGTGAATCCTCCAGGGATTCAAGGAGGATCCTGATCCTGATCCCAGAGGATGCCGAGCACCACTTCCCTTTGCTGCCTTGCAGAGGTCTCCAAGCGGGAGGAGGTGGAGGCTGTGACCATCATCGAGACCCCCCCGATGGTGGTGGTGGGGGTCGTGGGCTACATCGAGACCCCCAAGGGCTTGAGGAATTTCAAGACTGTTTTTGCTGAGCACATCAGCGACGAGTGCCGGCGGCGCTTCTACAAGAACTGGTACGTGCTCCCAAAAAAGGGACATTAAACATTGGAGCTGCCCAGGGAGGTTTGGAGTCACCACCCTGGAGGTGTCCAAGGAACTACTAGAGGTGGCACTCAGTGCTCTGGGCTGGGGACAAGGTGGGGATCAGGCACGGGCTGCACTCAATGATATTGGAGGGCTTTTCCAGCCTCAGTGATTCTGGGATTTCCAGGGTGGGGGGTTTCCTGAGGGGCTGCCTGTGAGGGGTCTCTGGCAGGAATTCCACAGGCTCTCCAGGATGGCCAAACAGCTCAGCCGCTGTGGAGCGAAGCTGCTGCTTATTTAGTCATGCACAGAAACTCTGCAAACAGCCCGGTGCTGGGGAGCAGCATATGCATATGTAAATTTATTCTAATAGCCGAACCAAGTTAGCTCTCTCCACAATATCATATGGCAGGTTCCTTTTCCCCCGTGCGGCTCGGGCTCGGCGGATCCCCAGTTAACTCGAATTCTTGAGCTGAGGCACCAAATGGAGTGAAACCAGATTTGCCAGGGGGAATATTACGCAGAATGTGGCCCCCGGCCCTCATAAATATCAACTCTCCTCACCAGAGAGGGAAGTGGAAACACGATTTTCCTCGCTGGAGGAATTGTGTCTCCTGTAACAGTGCCATGGAGACCCACCCACCACAAGGCTCTGATCCCTGCTTTCTCCTGCCTCTGATTTTGTGCCTGTATTTTGATGGTGCTGAGTCAGTCAGTGGGAGACAACTGCATTCCTCATGCAGACAGGTTTGAATTACCCTTGAGCAAGCCCTTTTCACGGCTCATTATCCGCTTTCCTCTTCCCACCTCGGGGTCCTGAGGGTCAGGTGAGGCTCAGGTATCCACAGGTCTCTTGTGCCTCCAAGGAGCTGCCTGACAAGGTGACCTGTCCCCTCTCTGCACTGTCACAAGCCCTTTGTCAGCTCTGATGGATGTTAAACCACTTCTGTCCTAGGCACAAGAGCAAGAAGAAGGCTTTCACCAAGTACTGCAAAAAATGGCAGGATGAGGCTGGGAAAAGGCAGCTGGAGAAGGATTTTGCAGCCATGAAGAAGTACTGCAAGGTCATCCGTGTCATTATGCACACACAGGTCAGAGCCTCTCCTGCCGGGGGGCTCGGGGGCTTCCTCAGCTCTGAAGGACCTGGAAATGGGATCAGGGAGTGTTTTGGTGGGGTCACAGAGGCTGAGAGAGCAGAGGGGTTGAGATAGGGCGATGGGAGGTGCTGGCTGATCTTTCCAGCTCTCCTGACCTCCCAGTCCTGTCCCAGAGCTCCCTGCTCCAGGATTGCCGTGGGGGCTGTGGTTTGGGAACACTGCGGAGCCCCCACATCCCGATGGGAGCCCACACACCCCGTGGAGGAGAGCAGGAAGAGGGCAGAGCCTTAGCAGGTCCTGAGTCCTGTGTCAGCAAGGGACCTTGGGCCTCATGATCGCCTCAAATTAGCAACTGGTGTCAAATGTTTTGGGCAAAAATAACCCCACGGACAGGCACAGTTTGGCCAGATGCTGATTGCTGGATACACAGGGGCCCATTTTCATTCTGATCCCTGGAGTTAAGGGCTGCTTTGGGGTCTGGGGGAGAGCTGAGTTGGCTCAAGGCCAGATGGGGTCTCTGAGCTCAAGGACAAGGAGTTGGCTCCACGAGATCCCAGATATAAAGGGCTGCTGTCCCAGGGCTGCCGTGGAAGGGGGTGACTGTGGCAGAAGGTGGTGAAGCAGTGGCTCTGCTCACTCCTGTGCCCCTCACGAGTGGTGAGTGACCCAGCCCTGCTGCACCCTCCTGTCTGTGGGGTGAGGGACCACGCGTCACCCTAAAACACCGTGTGCTGCAGATGAGGCTGCTCCCACTGAGGCAGAAGAAGGCCCACATCATGGAGATCCAGCTGAATGGGGGAACGGTGGCTGAGAAGGTTGACTGGGTCCGGGAGAGGCTGGAGAAGCAGATCTCTGTGCACAGTGTCTTCAGCCAGAACGAGATGATCGATGTCATCGGTGTGACCAAGGGGCACGGGATGAAAGGTACAGGGCTTTGAGTCTGTCCTTCCCATGGCTTTGGGTTAGGAGAAAGCTAACCATGCTGAGAACCCCCAACTTTTTGTACAGGGAGCAGCAAAGAGCCTCGGGATCTTAAACATCACATCCAGTTCTGTTGTGGCAGTGCTTGGTTTCCTTAATCTCAGGGATTCCAGCAAGGGAAAAGTGCGACAAGGGCATCTCTGATGCAGGCACAAAGGAGCTGACAAGGTGGAAAGATTTCCCCTGAGATTAAGGCCAGTGAAAGCTGTGCTGTCTGCTGTGCCCAGAGGCTTCCCGGGAGGCTCAGAGGCACTGCCAGTACATAAAGCAACCAGGTCTAATGGGAGCTCTCCCTGCCCATGGCAGCAGCTGGAACTGGGTGAATTTTATGGTCCCTTCCAGCCCAAACCCTTCTGTGATCACGTGAATGTCTCACCAACCCACACGTGCAGGGCTGTGGGTGCTCCTGGGTGCGTGCATGGAGCACTCCTGGTCTGAGCAGAGCCGTGTGAAGTGAGAACAGCTCCTGATCTCCTGACATGGCCTCCTCTGGGAACCACAGGAGAACAATGGGACTGTCCTTCCCCAGCCCCAGTCCCTGCCCTGCCCTGCCCTGCCCGCTGACCCTGCCCGCTGTTCCCACGCCCGCAGGGGTGACCAGCCGCTGGCACACCAAGAAGCTGCCCAGGAAGACGCACAAGGGCCTGCGGAAGGTGGCCTGCATCGGTGCCTGGCACCCAGCCCGCGTGGGCTACTCCATCGCCCGCGCTGGCCAGAAGGGCTACCACCACCGCACCGAGATCAACAAGAAGGTACGGCCCAGGGGGCTCCCTCGGACCTCCCACCCTGTCGCCATCCTCCTTCCCGTGGTGCCCTCAGCTCCTCTCATTCTCCTGGATGTTTCCCTCAACATCTCCATGTCCTTCCTGGTGCTTTTCCGCTGCTTGAGGGCACACCTTGGTGAAAACCATGTCATGCCGTGATTCCGTGGGGAATTCTGTCACCCTGTGTGCTCCTCAGCAAGGGGCAGGAGAATCTCCATCTCTGCTGCCTGTCTGTTCCCAGATTTACCGCATTGGCCATGGGATCCACGTGGAGGATGGCAAAGTGGTGAGGAACAACGCCTCGACGAACTACGATATCACGGAGAAGACCATCACGCCCCTGGTGAGGGCTGAGGGGTGACAGGGCTAGGACTCTCCTGACTCTCCCAGCCAGCTCTCCTGCCCACCAAGCCCTCTGCTCTCCCCACAGGGTGGTTTCCCTCACTACGGGGAGGTCAACAACGACTTCCTCATGCTGAAGGGCTGCGTGGTGGGCACCAGGAAGCGCGTGCTCACCCTCCGGAAGGTGAGAGCACCAGGCTGGGATGGGCTGCAGCTCCCCAGGAACACATTCCCCACGTGGAGAACCCTCCAAATGCTGGGCAGGGAGGCTGGGTGGGCCCTTGGTGCTGTGTTGCACATGAGTGTGGTGCTGAGGCCATTGGCAGGTGTAAGGTTTGTGGAGTGGGCAGGTGGATGGAGCCTCTCTGGAGAGCTTCAAAGCTCTGAGGGATGTGGTTTATTTCAGAAAGGAAGCCATGGACTGTTGCAGAAAGGCTGACTGGGCATTGGAAGGGGCTGCCCAGGGAGGTGGTGGAGGCACCGGTGTTTAAGGACAGACTGGATGTGGCACTCGGTGCCATGGTGTGGGTGACAAGGTGGTGTCAGGTCACAGGTTGACTTGGTGATCTCAAAAGTCTTTTCCAGCCCAGTCAGTTTTGTGATTCTGTGATTCTGTGAGATGCTACATGAAGAGCAACTCTGCAAGCTCTCCACCACCTGAGCACCAGTGTGTTGCTCTGAAAACACAGATTTTTGTGGGGATATTTGTTCAAAGGATATTCCAAGCCTGTTTCCATGAGAGCAGCTGTCCTGGTTTTCTGTAACAATTATCCTGATTGTTGTGACTGTTCTTTCCCAGTCCCTCCTGGTGCACACGAGCCGCCGGGCCCATGAAGCCATCGAGCTCAAATTCATTGACACCACTTCCAAATTCGGCCACGGCCGCTTCCAGACAGCTCAGGAGAAGAGAGCTTTCATGGTGAGTTCCCTTGGGAGCCTACAGCTCATGGTGGGGCCAAAGCAACTCACTGACTCCAACCAAGCATCTTCCAGTGGGAGGTGTTCATGGGCAGGGAGGTGGAACTGGATGAGTTTTACATCCCTTCCAACCCAAACCATTCCAGGATTCTGTGATTCCACAATTCTATGGTCTGTTTCTCGATACAACAACAGTCAAATGAATGTTTGAGACTCCCTTGCCTAAAGACAGCCATGAATTCAGTTCACACAGCAGAAACGATGCTAAGGAAGAACGTGATGGTTGTGTCAGTGATCCAAGACAACTCAACCAGCAAATAATGGAGCATATGGACAACCAGTTCCCATTCACCATGGGAAGGTTTAAACAAGCAGTTAACTTGGCAGGCACTGTCTTGCCCATATGGTCCCTTTCACTTGGAATTGTGCACTGCTTTGATTTGTTTGGAATGATTTATAGCTTTAATGTTCTTAGGGGAGAAAAAGTTTGGGTCAAATTCAGATGCAAATTTGTGATTCTTCAGTCAGAAGCTTTCAAGAAGGCCAAGCAGTGTATTTTTTCTTAAACCCAGGGCAAAACTATACAATTAAATAATCCAAACACAGCAGGTTCCTGAATAGTTTTGCAGCCTTCACCAGGCTGGTGCAAGTCTGGGTGTGACATGAAGGAAGCGCTGAGTAAACCAGGACAGGGAGAAGGGAAAGAAACAGCTGCCTGGATCCCACACAGATGTAAACTGGGTCTGGATCTGGCCTGTCAGCCAGAAATGCCATGTGAAGCTGGCTAAGCCTCCTTAGTGCAGGCAGGGGGATTGGTCAGGCACTGCCTTTGCAGAGCTCTTTAGAGGTTAAGCTGATTTCCTTCAGCTCAGTGTCAGGAGCCTGTTGTGTCACTGCGAGCCCTGAGCTGCTGTGATGAGGAGCTCGGTGACAGGAAGAGGTTTGACCTGGCTGCAGCTCTTTTCTTTGCCATTTTCCCCCATGGATTCTGTGGTAAAACATCACATTTGTCTAGAAGCTGAGGGACAAAAGCAATTCCTTCCATCTGCTCCCATAGGATTGATTTACTGTGGGGCAACCCCAATTTTCAGCTGCTGGCCAGGTCCCCACTGCCCAGACACAGCCGTGCAGGCCAGGTCTGTGTGTCCCCAACACCAAACTCTCCTCTCTGCTCTCTTCCAGGGCCCTCAGAAGAAACACCTGGTGAAGGAGAAGCCAGGTATGCAGGAAGAGCTCTAAGGATGGAGATCCAAGGCTGCCTGACTGGGCACTCCCAATAAACAGGCTCCAAGCCATGCTTGCTCCCTGGCTTCCTTCTGGAGGGGTGTCTTGCCTGTTTCCAGGCTCCTCAGCAGGGTGGGAAAAGTGGCATTTGGGACTGGCCCACATGGACAGGGACTAATTGGGACAACCGAGTGTCTGCTCTGTCCTCTGGATCCTCCCTTTCCTTTGCCCAGTGAATTTTTCCCCACTCACCCAAACCACCACGAACACTCCCCTTCCTCTCATCCAGCAGAGAGAGGAGCACAGACGGGCACCAGTTTCCACTGGGAATACTGGGAATACAGGGCCTGCCCTCGACCTGCCTCTGCCCCAGCTCTCTGTCTCTCCCCTCACTGCCTCTCCCACGCACTCCCAGGCACTGCTTTTGCTGAGCTGAAGGTGCAACCTGGGGGCTTCTCCCTGCCGAATTCCCCCAATCCCGGCTGGAATCCTCAGCAGAGGTGGGGATGTGTGTACAACAAGAGGGCTGCTAGGCAGGGCTGGGCAGCGATGGATTTATTCACTTGGGACTCCTTTCCCACCCGTGCTTTCCTTGCAGCCCAGCTGCCTGTGGGGAGGATGGGATGCCTTGGAGATGGGAATTTTGGATCAGATATCATCCCAACTCCTTTGGTGCAGACCTGGCCCGGGCGTCCTGCACCCTCTTTGGGAACAAGACAGTGGGAAAGCCCAGCCCTCCACTGTCCAGAGCTGCCTGCTTGACCAGGAGTCCTGGGAATGTGGACATGAAATTCCTGGCTCAGCAGCAGCCTGGTTGTGCCCTGATCGTGTGCTTGCAGGATTTGAGGAGGCTCATCTGCAGAAGCAGAGGATGAGGATGAATCCAGGCACAGCCCTGGGTGCAGTCTGTGGCCAGGCCCTGGCTGTCACCGTGTCCCAGCGAGGTCCCTGAGCTCTGGGCAGTGTCCCTGCTCCTGGGGTTGTGCTTCAGAGCCTCCTGTCCCCCTTGGCTGGTGGGTCCCGGGGCAGTCCCATGCTGGGTGGCCAAGGATCCAGGCCAGAGCGCATGATGGGAACGATGAGATCGTCCATGTTTGGCATCACCAGGATTTTCTGAAAAGAGGAATCCAGAATAACTAATCAGTGGGTTTGAACACCGCAGAGACACTGCCTGGAGGTGGCTTGGCAGGAGCCACCCTTGGGTCAGATACTGGGGCTGTGAACTGGAGACCCCGGGCTCCACCCCGAAGCAGCAGCCCCAGGGTGGTCCCAGCTCTGGATATCGAGGTGGGGAGAAAGAGGAATGTTTTTTCTTTGCCCTGCCCACCTCTATGGCTACAGGGGTGGTCACAGCAGAGGGGAGGGACCAGCACTTCAAAGCCATCCAAATGGGTGGCTTTTGAGGGGGGCCCTAAATATCAATGGGGACATTTCTGCTCTTTGACCAGAGGTGAGAGGCTGAAAACAAACCCTTGGGAAGGTAAATCTCCCAAACGTCCCCAAACCAGAGCAGATGGGTGGATTCAGCCCTTCTGGGGGGTGTCTGCCTGGGACTGCCTGACACCCCAAACCCTCCCTGCTTGGGGCAGGGTTGCAGATGATGGGAGAAAATCACTTTTCCTCAAGCACTGTGGTGCTCAGAGCACCAGCCCTGGAGCTCGTTATTTGGCTTCTGTGTCTTCACTGTTCCAGGCTGGCTGGACCAGACCAGATGTTGGTTTTTTTCAGAAACAACTGGCCCAAAGCGAGGTTGATTCTCCCTGATGGCATCAATGCCCAAACTTCAGCAGCGTTTGCTGAGCCCCTGAACAGCCCAGGCACCTGAAATTCATGCTTCAGCTTCTTCTCGATCCACTCGGTGACATGCAGGAATGTCACCTCCCGCTCGCCCAGCTTTGGGCGCACCTTCAGCTCCAGCTGCGGTGGCTCGCGGAAGCTGTACCTGTGAGGGGAAAGGAAAGAGGCAGAAAGCATCACCTCCCAAAGATGAGGCACAGCCCTCATGGCCCCACCGCTGGGTTTTAGGGAGGAGGTGGCAGCTCTGGGTCCTCAAATCTTGTTTTGGCCTGGGTGGAGACTCAGAGAAATGAGCCTGAGGTCTGTGAGCCCCTCTGGGGAACAGCCCTGGGTTGTTTGTGCCCCAGATGAGCCCAAAGCCCTGGAGCTGGCTCCTTGCAGGGAACAAGGGGAGCTGGAAGGAGGACGTGCTTGTGGGGGGAAGGAGAGCTGGTACCAGACACGGTCCGTGGGTGGCGGGGGGATGTTCACGGCCAGGGTTCCTGCCAGCTCCTGCACCTCCACCGTCAGCAGCAGCGGCGTGTTGGAAACCTCCTCCATCTTCTTCTTGATGAACTCATTCTCCGTGGCCTTCTGGAAGTACTTGGACTTGGCGATCTTATCCACGAAGCGCAGGATCCTCCGGCTCGTGCTGTTGCCGCTGACGTGGCTAAAATGAGGGGGGCCCTGGCTCAGCCCTGCTGGGTTTTGGGGTCCCCCAGCCCTCTGCCACAGCACCCCACAGGGACAGAGTCCCCTCCGAAGGGCTGCCACGATGTGCTGTGTGTGCCCCGCTGGGGACACTGTCCCCAGGCCCCTGTGCTGATGTGGCACCCTGCATCCCCCAGCATGTCCCCATGCCCCCATGGCACAGACCCCCAGCACCCTCTTACCCCTCGGTGCCAGGTGGGGGGAGCCGCTCCCCCAGGGCTCCCACGGGCTCTGCAGTGGTGACATCTTCCTCATCGGAGGAGCCGGCGCTGGACGACTCCGCATCGCTGTCTGCCAGCAGGATCAGCCGTGGCCTGGCCCTGTGAACCCCAGGAGATCATGGGGTGCTCTGGGGATAGCAGCCTCACCTCACTCAGGCAGGAGGAGCAAGATGAACCCATCCATGGACAGATTCCCTACCCCTCTCCGCCTGCCTCTGTGGGGCCACTCTCCTCTGCAGAGCTCTCCTTCCCCAGCTTGCTGAGGTTCATCTTCGTCTCCAGAGTCATCTGCAATGAGCCGCTGTAGGTGACCTCCATGTCCACCCAGAGCCCTGCCAGGGAGAGGGACAGGCTGAGATCAGGTCAGCACCATGAGGGTCAGAGCTGCTTGTGCGCTGTCAAAACCTCCCAGCTTCAGGGACCAGGCTGGCAGCTCAGTAAAGCTGTCCTGGGGCCAGCCCTGGGGTCCCTGTCCCTCTGTGGGGCTCTTACCTCGCTCATTGATGGTGGGGTTGGAGGCACTGAGGACTGATGGGATGGATGTGCCCATGTCCAGCTCTGTCAGCGCCAGCTCGTTCATGAAATATGGGAGCTGATGGAGGGAAACCCCGCGGGGGACGGTCACCACAGCGTGGCACTTGCCATGGGGCCTTGGGAGTGGTGCTCCCCTGAGTGATCTGATGCTCCTGCCCCTCACCTTGATCTTGCTCAGCTTCTTCTGGATCTTGTTGGACACCTGCTCGGCCCAGTATTGCTCCCGGAGAAAGTCCCAGAAGATGCGTCCCACCAGGGCGTTCATCCAGGCCATGCCTGCCGTGTCCTCCCCAAGCTGTGGGGGGACAGCAGCCACCAGCCCCTGCAGCGAGGTGGCCCCATGAGCAGCAGGACCTGCTGTTCTGCTCCCCTGCCCCAGGGCTTGGCTACTCAAACAAACCACAGACGGGAAGTGGCTCCATGCAGGATCCATCAGCCTCTACTTAGCGCATGAGTCCCGCTCCCAGTGCTGGTGTCCCACTCACCTTTGTGGGCGTGGGGCTGCCCAGAGTTCCATGAGAGGGGCTCCGCTCCGGGCTGGGTGCCACCTGAGCTGGCACAAATCGGGCCATGTAGGTGCTGTAGTCCAGGTAAATCTCCTCGCCACCTCCCGACAGATCCTTGTCTGGGTCCGTGGATGCGATGTCCTCGGCACTGCCCCCACTGCTGCTGCCACTGCTCTGTGGAGCTGATCCCATGACTGGGACATGGAATCACAGAAACATTTAACTTGTAAAATGCCTCTAATGTCATCAATCCACTGCCCGCGTTACTGCTAACCCATGTCCCCCAGTGCTACATCCACAGGCTTTAAGTCCCTCCAGGATTGGGGACTCCACCCTTGCCTTGGGCAGCTGTGCCAGGCCTGGACAGCCCTTTCAGTGAAAGGATTTTTCCTATTATCCAATATATTAGGTCAGGATGGCATCAGGGGTGGCATGATGCCTGTCCACCATGTCAGTGACATGCCACCCACCCTGTGCTGATGAGGTGGACCCTCTTGGCTATACTTTGGGCTCCTTCATGTCCCTCCATGCTCATTGCTGCCCACCAAGGGATTGTGTTCTGGGATCTGTCCCGGGGCAAAGCAGAGGCCATGGTGGCTGCTCTCACCTGCCCTGGTGTCACCAAGGCTGCTGGGTGTCCCACGGGAGGCTTGCACAAGGTGCTGGTACCACTCCTCCTTCTCCCGCCCCGTCCGCCCAAACAGGTACAGGCACCTCTCCCTGCAGTCCCCCGGGATGTCCTGCCCAGACACTGGCACCTTCCTCGTCCCCTCATCCCCCTGCAGCTCCGTGTCATGCTCCTCGCTGCTCCTGCCCTCTCCCTCCGCTGGCTCCCGAAGTAGGATGCAGATGGGATATTTCTTGTTCCACGTCCGCTTTCGGGCCAGGCTGGGGGGGCACAGGAACACCTGCAGCACCAAGAGCGGGGTGAGGCCGGGCAGAAGGGGGGGTCCCGTGGGAGGGTCCTGGGCACCGCCAGGCTCACCTTGGCGTCGGTCAGGTCGTAGCAGCGGTGGCTGACAAAGACAGCGTCCAAGATCTCCTCCTCGAAGGTGGCTCGGCGCGGGATGTTGCTCTTGGGGTAGGACAGCTTGAGGGTGGCCCCGTCCAGCACGGCGAGCACCGAGTGCGTGAGCGACGGGTGGAAAAGCTCGGGGTCGTAGGCGTGCAGCTGGTTCATCCAGCCCTGGAGCAGGGGGAAGAGGGAGCCGGCTGCTTCCCGCTCACCATGGGCTCCTCCAGCCCCTCATCCCGGACCACCCCTCTCCTACCTGGAGGCGGAGGCTTTCGCGCGGCTCCGCCGGGAGCAGTTTGGGGCGCCGGCGGCCCCACGGTCCCCGAGCGCCCGGCGGAGCCTTGGGCACGAGGAGGAGGATGGCGAGGAAGCCCAGCAGCAGCCCGCAGAGCAGCCCCACGCAGAGCCCGGCGGCGTAGGGCGGCAGCGGCAGCACCAGGTAGCCGTAGGCGAGGAGGGCGACGGAGGCGAGGGCTCTGCCCGGCACGGTGCCGCTAGCCCGCGCCGGCGGCGGCTCCGCGGGCGGTGGCGGCGGGGGCTCCGCGTCCCTCTGCGCCACCTCCACCACCTGGATCACGTCCCCGTAGGAGCAGATCTCGTAGCGACAGTTCAGGGTGGGCTCCCAGGGCGTCCAGTCCCGCACCCGGCGGCCCCCGGCCCCGCGGCTGCCCCCGGGGCTGCCCCCCGGCTCCTTGGCGCGGGCCGTGGGGCTGCTGTCCTCGGCCATGAGGCGGCTGAGGCGGCTCAGGGGCTCCTGCACGGCTTCCGACAGCCGCCTCCTCGTGTCCTCCAGCCTGGCCTCGCGCAGCCGGAGCAGGGTGGCTCGGCTCTCCGATGGGGACACGCTGGGCGACGATGGAGCCGTGCGCGACTTGGCCGGGCTCAGCCGGGGCTGGCGGGCCCGCGGCAGGTCGGCCAGGAGCATGCCCCCGGGCTGCGGCGAGGGGGGACGCTTGGTGTCCCCGTCCGCGCCGGGAAGGAGCCCGCAGCCATCGCGCTCCTCCCTGGTGCCGCCGGGATGCGGCGTTGGGCCCTCGGTGTCCCCGCGCCGAGGCGAGCCCGGGGATGGCGCCAGGGCTGGGGAGGCGTCTGCTGCCACCGCAGCCTGGTCTGCCATCGCTCGCATCGCCGACGGCACTGCCGAGGGACGGGGAAGCAGCTGTCAGAGCTGGAAGAGCTCCGTGTCACCTCAGGGCGCAGAACATCCCTGCCCTGGCCCTGCCTCCCCCTTTGGCATCGCCCGGGGACATCTCCCGGGCCCCATCGCTCCGGGCTGGGCGCCTTCCAGCCTGTTTCGGGATGGGCTTGGGGCACGGAGCTTGTGGCTCTCGCTGTGCTTCCCGGCAGGGATGGATGCGGAAAGCACCGCGGTGAGATGAGCTCCGTGGCTGCGTGTGGGAAACCGCTTGTCTAACGAGGATCAGCCTCAGCCAGGCAATTAGCGACGGCGCTGCCGAGCGCTCGGAGCTGCCAGCCAGGGCTGCAGCCAAACCAGGGGGGTTTTCCGCACCAGGACATTCCGCTGATCCCAGTGCGAGTGCTGGGGCTGCGAGGAGGAATGCCAGGCCAGCGGGCAGGACTCCCTGACTCCTCTAAATGTTCATGGTTTGGCCCCTGCTTCAAGCACTGCATGAATCTAAAATGGAGCCAGCCCAAGGTGCGGCCCCAGTGCAGCGTGGGGATGCTCCGTAAGGACAGTCAGGAATCTCTTGGCTTTACTGGGGGGCACAAAAGTTTTTCTAACACAAAATTTCCATTGCCCTGAGGGGGTCCCTGGCCTCAACAAAGCACAGTCCTGTCCCCAGCAGCCACCACCATCCCTCATTGCTGCACT
This sequence comes from Origma solitaria, assembly GCA_013397895.1. NCBI lineage: Eukaryota > Metazoa > Chordata > Aves > Passeriformes > Acanthizidae > Origma > Origma solitaria. The sequence goes on from VZRL01003210.1 coordinate 1,552,002, forward strand.
TCTGCCAAAGCCATGGGCTGACCCGCTCTGAGCTGTGCCCCCTCTGTGATTTTGAGAGGAAGAAGGGATCTGCAGGACGGGTTCTGCAGGGCCACCACGGTGCTGAGCCAGCTCCCAGCGGGGCCATGGAATGCTCAACCCCACCCCTGCCCTCTTCCCCTCGCAGCATCCCTGCAGCAGGAGCAGCAATGCATCCCAGGGACCCTGGGGCTGCCTCATGCTCGAACCGCGCCGCCCTGGATCTTCAAAGCTCCTCGGTGCCAGGAATTAATTACAGCCTGTGCCGCAGCTGCCTCCAGCCCCCTTTATATAATCTCAGCTCTTGCTTTGCTTCTCCTTTACAGGAGCCACTTGTTAACCCCAAATCATCCACGGGTGATTGTCCCAGTGATCCCAGCTCCCGGCAGAGAGCCTGCCGGGGGGACTGGTGCCATCCAGCGCGTGGGCAGGGCTGGGGCACCGCTGGCACCACTGGCACCTGGCAAAGCACCGAAACAGCCACACAGCCAAAGGAGTGAACAGAGGGAAACGAGCAGTGGAGCTGGGCCTGAGAGGGGACCTGGTCTTGTGGAAGGTGTCCCTGTCTTCTGCAGGGGTGGTCTTTAAGGTCCCTTCCCACACAAAGCATTCCCTGATTCTATGATTCCAAGGGATCCCTCTGCTGAGGCGACAGGGCCCTGTCCACCTTCCCCACAAGCCCTGCAGCCCAGACGCCCCTTGCCCTTCATCATGCAGGGTTCTCAGTGGCCCCACATCACAGCCACTCCCAGTAGCCCCAGTACTGCCCATCACCCCTGGCTGTTCCTACCAGAATGCCCCGGGGCTGGTCCTTGGAGGCTCCTGTCTGGCCACTGCTCCCTGTCCCCCCGCTGGGTCAGGGGGACACCAGGTCCCCTGTGCTGGGCTCAGTGCTCTGCTCCGCCGTGCCCGGCTCTATGTTCCCACCGCTCCCGTACTCGTGGGTTTTAAAAGCTAAAAAAAAAAGGAAAAAAAAGAAGTCTGTTTCCTGAGAGACCATTAGCACGGTGGAAGACGGAGATAATAATAGCCTGGGTTTGTATGGGAGTTCTCCTCTGGCAGGGACGGCGAGTACAGCAGGGGCTATGCTGCTGCTGCAGCAGCCACCTCTGGGGAGGGGGTGCTGGAGGTGGGGTGCAGCAGGATAGACCCCACTGGGTGCCACAGCTGGACCACCAGCACCCCGAGAGGGAGGTGCAGCCCCCAGGGAGGCTTTGCTGCTGCCTCAGGCTTCAGAGAGCAAATACCAAGTGTGGAGGTGCCCTGACACCAACCCACCTCCCAACCTGGGGCTCGTCCCCAGCCTGTGGCCCTGCAGGATCAGGGGGATCTTTTTGCTCTTTATGGGATAAACTAGATATGACGGTCCTTGCAAGTGTTTTCATCAGTGCTGGGGGCATCTGGGTGGGCTCAGCTGGGTCACAGGGCAAGGGGGATGATGGTGGCTCTGGAGGTGCCAGCAAATAGTTCTCAGGGGGTGATCCCATCTGTTCTGGGACATCCCCGGAGGGGATTGGGGCGGTTGGGATGCCTGCTGAGGAGCACTGCTTGGGAGATCCAACCCAGGATGGTCACATCTCTGCAGGGCAGGACACAAGACCCCTAATGACAGTGTCCGCTCTCACTGTGTGTGGAAACACCAGTGAGCATCACAGCATAACCATCAGTGAGCATCTCCACTCGATCCCAGCTCCAAAATCCCATTCCATGCTCCCAGCTTTGGTTCAAATTCAGGTCTTGACATGACCTGACAGAGACAAGCTGCGGCCCAGCTTGGGCTGGTGTCTTGAAGCGTCTCCCCCTGAAACATTCCCTTCAGAGGGCCAAGGCAGCAGGAGGTGGCATGGCACAGCCTGGCACAGTGGGAGTTCCCCTGTGGGCACTGCCCACCTGGTGTTTGCTTTGGTTGTAGAATCAGGGAGTTAATTGAGATATTAACTTCATTAACTTCCCTCAGCCCTCTGTGGTTAATTAGGGTGGCAGTGGCACTGCTGGTGGGGACATGGCACCATGGCAGCACTTTCCTCTCCTGGCCAAAGGAGCTGGAAATCCCTCTCTAATTATTTGCACAAAACACTGTGACACAGCCTGGCTGTGATGCTGTCCCTGGAGCACTCTGCATTGTCCCGAGACCAGGGAGCACTGAGCTGGCTTTGAGGGAATTCTGCAAGCTCAGCACGTAACTTTTGGCAATGGGTTGGGCAGCGTGGGATCCCAGCTCCATCCTCTGCTCCCAATTCCACATTACATTGCTCCTTCTCAGGGGTTTTACTGGTGGGTACTGGAGTGGGTTTCGTGCTGCTGGGGGAGCATGGATCCAGGTGGGCTTTGGAATGCCTCCAGCAGGATGCTGAGAGCCAGCCAGCCCCAGGACCCACTCCCAAAGCCTCTACACCACCCTGTGCATCCCAGGGCTTGAGCCCAGCCCTGCCTTTCTATGGACTCTGCTTCACTCCCACGTTTCAACTATTCCCAATCTTTTTGCTCCTCTTCCCGAGACCTTTGCATCCCCCAAGGCATGGCCCCTGCAGCTCACAGGAGCTCTCAGCCATGGGGAAGGATGCAGCCAGTTCCAACATCACCCCGTTTGCACCGGCACAGCCTCACTGTCGGAATTCCAGTGAGCAGCACTTATCGGATGGATGATGCAGCCGAGACCTGCTGGCTTCTGCAGCTGCTTCCACCGCCTGGAGATCCACACCCCTAAGGTGTGCAGGGCCCCTGGAGTCTATTTGGAGCTTTCCCTGACATCCCGCTCCTCTGATCTCGGTGGATCTTACGGGAGGCGCTTATCAAAGCAGCGCATCCCCCTCCCTCCCGTGCGGTGACGCGGCGCATTCCCGGCTCCCCGCGCCCCGCGGTGCGGAGCCCCTTCCTCCCCCTGCCCGGGCGCCTGCCACGAGCCATCAATCCCTGGGGCTGGAGCGGGAGCTCAACCCGCCCGGGATGAAGCCTGACCTAATTCAAAGCGGCAGCATCCAGAGGGCAGTGGCACCGCCGGCTCCGGCCCCGCGCCGGGGTCCCGCAGCCCCGGGGGCAGCGCCCGGCCGCTGGACACGTCCCCTGGCATGAGGGAATGAGGATCCATCCAAGCGCGTCGCTGCGGCCGCAGGGCCAGGGCAGCAGAGCCAGACCCCAGTTTTTGTCCAAAGGGCACTAAAATTTCTTCTTCTTGCACCAAAGAAGGTGCCATTTCCACGAGATCCCAAGCCTGGGGACTCGTCCAAGAGGTTTTGGACAAACTACAAAAGAAGGGATTTGTGGTGCTGGTTTTTGGAAGGAGGATGAAGCTGCAGCAGCTCATCCCCTTTGGAACCTGCCCAGGTTCACCTTCAAAGCCCTCACCTTGCCACATGCCGGGTGTCACCTCCTCCTCTCCGGGACCCCCCGCGCCCACGACGGGCCCCGGTCAGACCCCGCATCCCGCCGTGGGAAGGTTCCTAGGGGTCACCCCGGTTCCGCTGTGCCTGCGCCCATCCTCAGAGCCCTGGGGATGCTTGAGGGACCCCCAGTCCCAACCGCCACCAACCCTGCTGGGGAAACGGGAGCTGCCCGGCCCCGCCGCCCGCCCCGGGGCCCCGCAGCGCTGGTACCTGCGGCAGGCGGGGGGGCCCGGGGAGCCGGGAAGGGTCGGTCGGTCCCGGTGATGGAGAAGGACGAGCAATGCCGGGGAGTCGGAGTGGCCCCAGTGGCTGGGGAGGATAATGTGGGGGTCAGTGCCGGTGGCGGGGGGGACCGGACGTTGTGCCGGGGAAGAAGAGCCGGTGCCGGTGTCAGTGCCGGTGATGGTGCCGGCGCTGGTCGAGGCCGGTCGGTCCTGGTGCCAGGATCCAAGCACTGATGTCGGTGCCGGGATAGCAGGGCCGGTTGCGGTGTCGCCGGCGGTGAAGACCCGGTGCATGAGGCTCCGTGGCGGTCCCGCTGCCGGCTGCGGATACCC
>VZRL01003210.1:1556315-1575262 GCA_013397895.1 Origma solitaria
GTGGGGGGAGAGGTGTTCAAGGACCACTTCCAGCCGGGTGAGGGGCTCCCCGTGCGATGCTGGGGTGCGGCCGGGGGGATCCCCAGCGGGGCGGGCAGGGGGTGTCACCCGGCAAGGCGGAACCCTTCGGGTGAGCGTTTGATGGGGGGGTTTGGGGGGTGTCCTTCTGCGGAGCAGCTTCCACCCGTGGGGACCCGCTGGGGTCCCTCCTCTGCGGTCTTTGTTTGGGTCCTCTCAATGGGGTGGGGGAGTCCTCCCCGATGGTGAGTGGGATCCTGGTGGGGGCTCAGGGGTTCGGTCCCTACAGGAGCCCCCTGGGGGGATCCCGCCCTGCAGGAGCCCCCAGGGGGGATGGGGGTCCTGCCCTTCCACCCCCCTGCCTGGCTCTGGGGGTTCCGGGGGCTCCGGCAGCCGCAGCTGGCAGCGACCCACGTGGGCAAAGTCCCACGCGGGTGTCTTAGCGCTTTCCTCTGCGCTGATCCCTGTCCTGCCCTCCGCAGGCATCTACGTATGTGCCAAGTGTGGCCATGAGCTGTTCTCCAGCCGCGCCAAGTACGAGCACTCATCACCGTGGCCAGCCTTCACCGAGACCCTGCGCGGCGACAGCGTGGCCAAGCGCGAGGAGCGCCCGGGGGCTCTAAAGGTGCCGATCCCCAAACCCTTGGGATGGAACAAAAAATAAACACCCCCCGGGCTTGTTCTCCATGAGCCCGTGGGAAAAGCCGGATTGCTGCCAAGCCCTCCCCTTGCTTTTCCAGGTGACGTGTGGCAAGTGTGGCAACGGGCTGGGCCACGAATTCCTCAACGATGGGCCCAAGCAGGGCCAGTCCCGCTTCTGAATATTCAGCAGCTCGCTGAAATTCGTCCCGAAAGGTACCAGCTGTGGCTTGGCAGCTCTCCCGTGGAGTTATTTTTGGGACACGCTGTGCGTGCTGCACTGCTTTCGGCAGGGCGGCCCTGGCCGTGCTGATAACGCCAAGGAGCTGCTCACGGACTAAATCAGGCTCCCGCCGGAGGTCCTGGATGTGACCGTGGCTCTCTGTGGGTTTGAGGGGTGGCTGAGTTTTGGGGGAGTTTCTCTGGGAGTGCAAAGTGAGGGCAGGGAGCCCCTGTGGTGGCACTGTGGGGCTGGGGGGCTTGCTAGTCACTCCTTGGGGAAGCTGTCAAAGAAGGGATTGTCAAGGAAGGGCCTCAGGAGGCCAAATTCCAGGCAGCACCTGAGCTGCTGTCCTGCTTGTCAGGCTGTGATGGTGGTGATGTTGTGTAGCAAAACCCCTAAATAAAAAGGGCTGGTGGTTCTGGAGGAAGAAACACGATGCCTGATTGTTCCTCCCCCTTTTTTAGGTAAAGCTGACAACGACCTGAAGGAGAAGTAAGCGAGCTGCTGTACCTGGCACTGTACCCTCGGCTGATCCTGCCTTTGCTCCTTGGGGTGCACCGTCCTGCCAAGGGGACCCACAGCAGGAGGAACCCCAAGGCAGCTCCTGGTTTCCCTAATCTGGTTCTCCCCTGGTTTCCCTGTCATGGTTCTCTCCTGGTTTCCCTAATCTGGTTCTCCCCTGATTTTCCTGTCCCAGTTCCCTGGTGGGTTTCCCTGTCACAGTTTCCCCCTGGTCTCCCTAATCTGGTTCTCCCCTGGTTTCCCTGTCACGGTTCTCTCCTGGTTTCCCTGGTCCAATTCCTCCTTGGAGCTGTTCCTCCTCCATCCAATGAGCTCCTGTGCCTGTGCTCCTGTCTCTGCTGAGCTCTAGGGAGGGTTTGCTGCTGACTTCAGCCAAGGCAGGACAGTTTCCAGATCCCAGCCAGGCACTGATGCAGTCCAGGGTCACTCCGCTGGCACTTCCAGGGAGTAACACGGGATTAGCCGAGGTCAGAGTCCGGGTTAATCCCTGGAGCTATTCTGGGCTAGGATCATGGTATGAATTGCCCTATATAAACCCTCCCAGGGTGCTGGGGCAAGGATGTTTTATGGTCCCATTGGGCAGCATCCAGGTGTTTTCCCCCTCTGCCCACCTTGCACATAGCAGAGACGGTTCTACATTCGTGTCCTCCATTCTGCTCTGGCCTTACACCTGATTTAACACTGTGCAATAAATTCCAGTGGCACTCAGGTTCCTCCTGGCTGTGCCCTGGTGGGAGGGAGGCCGGCATTGGGCCCACAGGCTGCGCTTGGCACTGCTCAGGCTCTGGGAGTCGCATCTGCGCTGCCTCAATGCTCCTAAGGGCTGCCACACTGATTCTTAATTCAGCACCTGATCTGTGGCCTTCCCTCCCTGTCCCAGAAGCCAAATCCTCCTCTGGAATCGATACACAAGGATCTTTAAAGATGGCAATGGCTGCTGCTGACCCGTGGGGTTTGGAGGGGCTGTGCTGCCGGTGCTGTTCTGGTGCTGCTGCACTCGGGGACACCTTGGGGGGTTTTCTCTCCGTGTGTTTTGCCTCAGTCCCACGGGTCCAAGGGCACCAGGGGAAGTTTGACATACCAGCTCATTCCCTGGAGCTCACTGCTGGTCCTGTACCTCTTTCCATACTGAAAATAAATCACTGATTCACTGTGTTGGAGTGTTAAACACGCTGGGAATGGCATCCCAGTGCCGTGGGTTCCTTCTCTGCTCCAGGGCTGCCGGAATGGGGATGCTGTGGGTTGTGTGTGGTGTTACCCAGAGTCTGTTCCCGTTACCCCAGGTTTTACCATGGAAATAGGGGTTGCAGATGCATTGGAGGCCTTTGAGCATTCCCAGGGCCAAAGCTCCACGGGAAGGTTTGTGTTTCCCTCCACTTAGCACTTTTTCCCAAGTGAAGCTGGTTTTAGCTTGTTCCAAGTGTGTTCTTTGTACTTCTGGGCTGTCAGGATTTTCTGGGCACAGGGAGCTGAGTTTCTCACAAGGACTTCCCCACACAAAGCTGTCTGCAAGACTGGAAGCTCCAACCCTCTGCCTCGCAAGGGAAGGGGCTCTTCACCCCACTGGAGCTGGATACCAGGTTCCTGGAGCCTGGAGGCTCGAGCTGGGCTTTGCCAGACTCCAGTTCCCTCCTCCAAGGGGCTGAAGTCCTCTCGGGAGCATGGGAGCCAGTGCCAGGTCTCCCTCCAGTGCCCTCACCTCGGGTCAATCCCTAGCTCTGAATATTCACCAGGTTCCGGTCTGAAGGTCCAAGTTGCCTTTTGACTGATTAATCCTTGGATTTTAGGATATTTGGGGGAAAATCTTCCCTGTGAGGGTGGGGAGGCCCTGGCACAGGGTGCCCAGAGAAGCTGTGGCTGCCCCTGGATCCCTGGAAGTGTCCAAGGCCAGGCTGGACAGGGCTTGGAGCAGCCTGGGACAGTGGAAGGTGTCCCTGCCCTGGCCGGGGTGGCACTGGATGGGCTTTAAGGTCCCTTCCCACCCAAACTATTCCAGGATTCCCTCTGGTCCGGTGACATCCACGTGAGCCCCAGAGTGCTGGAAGTGTGTAAGGAAGGGATTTTTGGAGTGTTTTCCCTCGAGATGCTGCAGTGGGTGGAAATCTTGGGACTGCCAGCAGCGAGGGGACGGCAGAGATTCCTCCTCATCGCGGGCAGCGTGTGCCAGGGGAGATCCAGCCGGGATTCCTCCCACTCCTGCTCTTTCCAGCAGCCTGTGCCGAGGGAATCCAGCTGGAATTCCGCGCTGCCTTGCAGTTTGTGGATACGGGCACGGGAGGGTGCAAGTGCCTTTCCTAACCCTTCCTGGGAGGGACGCGGAGAAGGAGGTTGCTGTCCTGGGATCCCGTGCATCCACCCCGGCAGCAACAGGGTAATATCCCCGGAGCCAAAATCCCCAGGATGGTTTAGACAGGGGCGCGATACTTTCATGGAAATCTAGCTGGAAATAGTGTTTTGACAGGAATATTAAAGACCTGAGGGTTGACGGCTCCAGGCGGCACATGGCGCTGTGGATTCGGGATGCAATCCCACAGGACAGATCCCATCCCATCCCATCCCATCCCATCCCATCCCATCCCATCCCAGCTCCCCGAGCACCCTCAGCCCTGGGCACCACAGGGTCCTTCCCCCTCCCCAGACCCCCGTGGCTGCTCGGGGCACTCGGAAATCTGCTCTCCCCTCCCTCACTCCATGGCCCGGGCATTCCCTCTGCCATTCTTCCTCATTTAATGATCCCACTAATGACAATTCTGCCTTAACGAGAGGATTTTGCTTAGGCGGGAGCAGCAGCCCCAGCCCAGCTTTAACGACACAAATTAAATTACGTTTCCCGGCCGACACAAACTTCCCTGATTGTTTAAGAAATCATTCATTTCCTCCCCCGTAGCCTCCAGTTGACCTCCCTTTTGAGTTTTGTCATTTTTTTCCCCACATGCCACGCACAGGACCTGCCCCTGACCCTCCTCAGGATGGCTCCAGCCGCCGGCAAAGCATCCAGAGCCCGCCGAGATTTAGATTAATTCTCTAATAAGACAACAAGCCCTATAGAAATTATGTTATCCAAGGAAAAGGAAAATGACCTGGAGGCACTCGGAAGCTCTAATTACCGCTATTCCTTGGAGCCAGTGCCTGGCTGCTCCTGCTCCTCCTGCACCCTGGAATTCTCACTCATGATTCCAGAGGCTGCCCAGCATCACAGGGATGGTTAATTTTAATTTTGCTCTTTGATCCACAGTTTTTCCCATTCCAAAAGCCCAAGACCCCAAAGCAGCGCATTTGGGGGGTTACCCATCGCTTGGGACAGGGAGCACAGCCAGGTTTGGGCTGCTCTGGCGCTGTTGTTCCCAGCAAATGTTACCTTCATCCCGAGCTGTGCTGGGTCCCATCCCTTTGGTGGCTTCTGGAGCATCAGTTTGCTTCAAAGGGATTATTTGGGTTCCTTTTGGGGCTGTGAAAATACCGGTTTTGTGTTAATTAGAGAAAATAAAAGGATGGAAATGAACAAAAGTCCTACCCTATCAGGATTTCGGGGTTGGCACAGGGTTGGCAGGAGGAGAGGAGCCTCCCATCCTCTCAGCTGCTCCATCCCGGATCTCACCTGTCCCTCAGCACTTCCAGCTGCAGCTGGAGAAAATCCAAAGCTTGTTCCAGTTCATTCCCCAATAACAACTTCATCTCCCTGTCCCAAATCCTGCCGTTTGCCGGGCACTGGCTGATCCCATTCCCGAAGTTTGGTTAATCTGACTGAACCTCCCCGAGCCACAAGGTGGGGAAATTTGTTTTCGGTTTGTGGCGTGTGTTAATTAGGGAGATAATGACTGGAGACATTCAGAGCCAGTCTGAGCACGCCAGAAAAATGTTTAGCCCAAGGAAAATTTTAATCCTTTTTTTCCCCCCCTTCCCTGGTTGTTGAGATCCGACTTTTTAAGGCAATTAGTGAGGGTTTAGTTGTTAATCAGTCATACTTAGACACTTGCTTTGGGGTTTTATCTCCTGCTCCCAAGTGAGCATCGCCTCTAATCACGAGTTTCATTTTTGATGTGGGAAATACCTGTCCCAGGCGTGTTCCTGCACCGGCTGCGCCAGGACAGGACATGGGTGGGTTAGATGGGATAATAGGAAATTTTTTTCATGGAAGAGGTCATAAAGCCTTGGAACTGGCTGGGGGAGTCACAGGGGCATCACTCCAGCCCTGCCAGCATCAGCCTGGCCCTGGGAGCACTGGGTCAGACTTGTGCCAGCACTGATCCAGTTCTGCCAACATTAATCTAGCCCTTCCAGCATTAATCCAACTCTTCCAGCACCAGTCCAAATCTGCCAGCACCAGTCCAAATCTGCCAGCGCCAGTCCAACTCTGCCAGCATTGGTCCAGCCCTGCGTCGATATCATCCCAACCCTGCGAGCATCGGTCCAGCACTCCCAGTGTCATCCCAGCCCTCCCAGCACTGGTCCAGCCCTTCACCAGCATCATCCCAGCCCTCCCAGCACTGGTCCAGCCCTTCACCAGCACCCATCCAGCCCTGTGGCTGCTCCTGTGGCCACCCCGATGTGCCACGACCCCAAACCCCCGTGGTGGAGGGCGATGCCCGGCCGGGGCTCTCTCCCCACGTGGCTGCTCTTTTAAGCAATCCACTTGCCTGTCTGCAATAATGATTTGTTGCTTGTAAAGCCGCCGTGATTAACTACAGTTTAGCCTCCTGGTTTCATGTCTTATCATGTTTCATCTCACACAAAAGACATTTATAGTCTATTTTCAACTTCAAAGCAAATGCTTCTTGCGTGAGCATTAAGGCAGGCAAATATTTAAGCAGAACCTGTATGGTATTAGTGTCTCTTGAAGTTCCCTGCTGAGTGAGGATGGATGGCTGCCCCAAAAGGCAGGTTTTTCCTATTGTTCTATGCACCAGTGATTAATATTTCATGTTCCCACTGTTATAGATTTGCTGGCTGGCACTGGCCTGCCCTGACAGTGCTTTCTTCGTGTCTTACATGTCCAGCTTTTGTGCCCTTGGATATAGGAAGTGCGACTCTTGGCAGGGTCCTCTGGGCCTATTGAAGCGTCCTGCCTGAATTTTTTGAATTAAGTTTGTCCTGATGAGGTTAGGGAGGGTGGTGAGGTCTCCTTCCCCACCCGCACCTCTGTCCTGTCCCTTCACGGAGCCCTTGGCTGCCCCAGATTTTGGGTGGGTGCTGTGCCCCCACTGGGATGGGAAGAGCAGGGATGGCACCAGGGGAATGGATCCTGCAGCAGCCAGAGGATGAGGCTGGATCCTGCTCTACAGAGATGTGGGGTACGGACTGGGGTGAGAAGCTGCTCCCATCCCTGGTGCCACCCTCTGTGGCACTGCCACCACAACCTGGCACTGCCCATGGGGCTTTGCTTCCCAGCTCCAGAGGAGGAAACACAACTCTCGCACTGCGCTCGCCACCACTTCCACACCACCATTCCCAAAAACCCCACCATGTTCCCATCCAGCTTTGTCAGGGCAGGATGAAAACAGTCCAGGACCAAATTCCTCTGCTTTGAAGCCACACTGGTTAGCATTTGTCTGAACATTAAATAGAATAAACCCAGGAACTGTAAGGGCCGGCTTTGCTTATCCTCCAGCCTGGAGTTCATCTAATTCAATTAGCATGAACAGTAAATAGAGCTCGTTTTAATTCAGATGCAGGGGTTGTTGTGGCTCGATCCTTTAATTTCAGGAGCAGGGGAGATGTGGGAAGATTGCCAAGAATTTCTGCAAAGCCCACATTTGCTCCAGCACCATGGGCTCCGGGTCTGGGTGCTCAGAGGCCACCTCCAAGTTATGTTTGGGATGAGGTGGGAGCTTCCCAGAGCACCTGGAGGGTACAAGGATTTTAAACTGCATCATTATTAGGTGGAAAATAAAGACTTGAAAGCCACTAGGAGGGAATAAGCGATGGAGTCTATTTAAAGAGGAAAAGCTCCGCTCGGGAGCAATGCTGGGGACATGTGTCTGCAGGGCTGTGCTCATTCCTCCCAGATTATTTTAAATTTGAGCATCTTTTCTGCATCACAGTCTATCTTTGTTCCCCTCTGACGTCTTGGGATTTTATGGCCGGGGTTGTTCCTGCCAGCAGTGCCACAGCTCTGCTGGAAATCAACTTCTCTGCTTTAAACCCAATCTCGTAAGCATCCAATTCAAAGCAAGGGTTCAAATTAGTTAATCTCGGATTAATTTGAACTGCTGGCTCCCATGGGTGTAGCACCAAGGCTCTGGCAGGGATGTAACGCAGGCAGGAGGTGCTGCCTCTCCCACCACATCCCATGTCTGTCCATCCGTCTGTCCGCCCAGGTGTGGGATGCTGATCCACGCAGCTCCCTGCTGTCTGTCCGGATAAACTAACCCCGGATAGTGGGACAGAAATGGGGTGCTGTGCTCTTTTCCCGGGAATTCTGGCTGGCAAGGGGCGGAGTTTGAGGGTGCAGGTGTGCCCAGGTGTGCGGTGTGATATCGGTGACGGGTCAGGGGCTGAGACCCCTCCAAGCTGAGGGAGGGGCGGTGCCAGGCCAGGAAGGGATTAAATGGGAACAAGGAGAGGCTAGGATTTGCCAATACCCGCCGAGGGGCGAGATGGATCAGGGCGAGATGGATCCTGTCTCCAATTCCAGCTGCTCACGTGTGTGACTCGCCCAAATATGTGAGGTATTTGTTTAATTTCTCCATTTGAGGCCAGCGCCGTGTCCTGATGCTTATCAAACCTGGGGCTTGGACCGAGGCTCCGGGGGTGACTTGTGCTCTCCTGTTAATCCAAGGCATAATTTAAATCCTCCAAATTTGACTTAGATTGAGCTCAGGTTTGTGGGGGTCACGGTTGGAGCAGGACTGTTTTCACCCCGTGTTGTGCAGGATCTGAGTTCGTGCTTTGTGCGACCGCGGGGCGAGCGGGAGGATTTTGGATCCCGCCATCCCGGGGAGATGGGAGCATTCAAAGGGACCTGTGACCACCTGATCCCAGCCTCGGCCAGGCTGTGAGTGACCCGCAATGCTTCCTAGGCTGTTCCCAGCATCCTGGGGACATAATTTGGCTGGCGCCGTGGTCCTGCGCCTCCCGCCCGGCTCTCCCCGAGGACCTGCGGCTGAGCCGCGCTGGTGCTTCCCGGGAGAGCTCTGCCCGCGGGGCTCCAGCCCACGGGGAAGCTTCAATGACTGCAAACCATAAAGGAGTCTGTAAAATTAGCGGCTAATTAGCAGCGACTGCAGGGCACATCACACCGCGGGGCCGGCCTCAGATTTGCATGCGCCCGTAGCCCAGAGCCACCACCTCGTAATTGTAAAATTAGGGCAAAACAAGGGATTTGTTGCTACAAACGATAAGAGGAAATGGAAACACCTCCCAGCAGAACTCTGGCAAGGCAACATCTGCCTCCGGGCGCTGCGGTCCCCAGGAGGGAAGGGAGAGTGGCAGGGCTCGGTCCAGCGTTTGGCAAACGCGTGGCACGGGATGTCGCCATGGGTGGGTGTGGGCTGGAACAGGGCCTGGTGTCCCCTGCCACCACATCTATTGTCCCCTGCTGCGGGGCGGAGGGACGGGCTGGCACGGCCCCCAGAACAGGGAGGGGGATGGAGCAACAAATAATCAACCAAGCAAAACAAAACAAAACAAAAATCCCACGGATCAACAAATAACCCCTGGACACGGGTTATTGTTGGAGAATTTGCAGGGCTGGGATTTTCCCTTTCCTCTGCTCCGGTTGCAGGCAGCTCCGAGCTGGGCAGCCGCGGAGGAGCCGAGGACTGTAAAGCATTTGCTGCAGAATCTGAAGAATTTGGAGTGAAACCCCCAAAGAAATTAAGGACAGATGGGTTAGAGGGGGAAAAAAGAAACCCAAATTCCTTCTGCTGCTCGGTGCCTGCCTCCAGGGCACTGCCTCATCCCCGCTGTGGCTGTGCTGAGGGGATGGATGGATGGATGGATGGATGGATGGATGGATGGATGGATGGATGGATGGATGTCTTTCATGCCAGGCAAGCACCGTCGGGAGACCAGAATATCTGCCCGGGGGATGATGCTTTTGCCGCACCCAGGGCCATTCCCGCTGTGCCCATGGCTGACCCTGATGGCCCCAGAGGACTCGGGGCTCCTCTGGAGGTCCCTGTGCTCCCATCCCACAGTGGAGCTGCTCCTCAAGCAGAGTAAAGACCGGGACATGGGAGGAAAATAAACCTCCCTTCCTGCAACCACCAGCTCCCGGTGAGGCTCCGGGGCCAGGCTGAGCCCAGGGCCTGCCCGGGGTGTGAGCCCCATCCCCACCCCCGTGTTTATGTGCCCTAATCACCGGGATTAGGAGCTTTCTGCTCGGGCTGGCGCTGGCAGACAGAGTCACCCAACACCTGCGTGCTGACTTCAGCACCTCAAATATTTCTGATGCAATTCCTTTTATTCCCCTCCTAAAGCAAACGCGATGTGTTAATGGGTAGAAATGAAGCATAATTGTTCCTTTGTGTGAAATCGCAGCAGTTTGGTTGCAAAACTGGAGCTGCAAACAGGTTGGGGTGGGGCCCACCTGGGCTTGGGATCATCAGGAGAAGAAAACTCCTGTGGAGCTGCTGGCAGGAGGAAAACCAGCAGGCAGGGATGGGGAATGGGGCACGTCCTCTCTGAAGGTGCTGTGGAGAACGGCTGGGGGACAGGGCTCATTGTCAGGGTGTGTTTGATACGTTCCCAAATGCCAGGCTGGGGTAAACGACATCCAGATGAAGGCACCGCTGGCACGGCCGGGGAGGGGACGAGGCCGAGTGTTTGCGGATGCAGCGCTCCAGATGCAAACAATAAGGCCAGCGGATCTTGATTTCATCTGTCAAGTAATTGGGCTGGAAGTCTGTGATGGTAATGACTCCACATCAAGCGCTCAGCGCTCAGATGTGACCCATCCCGGGCCCGTGGTGGCCGTGATGAATATCCCCCAGATGTTCTCCCCCAGATGTTGTCCCCCAGGGGAGGCCAGACCCACACGTGTGTTGTTAATAATGCCGAAGATCTGAGGTTAAAAATGACTACATGAGCGCCGGGACAGTGCAGCCTGAGGGCTGGGCTTGCTGGGGGGGGCTCTCCCCATGTCCTGGCTCTGTGCTTGGTGCTCGGTGGGGTGGGGGCTCCCAGCACTGAAGAGCCCCCTGACAACCCTTCAGGCAGTCCTGGATGTTTGGGGGAGGAAGAGGATGCTCTGAGGAGCTCTGACAGCCACGAGAGTCAAAGATGGGTGTGACACAAGAGGCAGGGATGCCCCGGGAGGCACATCAGGGCAGATCCCAAAGGCTTGTCCCAGTTCCAGGGATGACAGGCACTGAGCCCTGTATTTAAGCCCCTGACTGCCTTTAGGTTGTTGTCTCCAAAGCTCTCCCATGCAAACCTTGTCTGTGGATATATGAGATCCTGAGGAAGTGCCTGGAAAACATCCTGGTCCCCGTGCCAGGCTGCTCCGGTCCCCGTGGGCACTGCCATGGGGATCAGAGCCCTTATGCAGGAGGGAATTGTGGCACAGAGAGGGGCCTGGTAGGGTTTCGCACCTTGGGGGTGATCCCAATACCTGTTCCCAGCATTTTGGATTTAGGATTTTTTCCTGTTTTAATCTGAGCTCTGAAGCTGGGTCTGGAGGTGAGTGAGATCCCTGCGGTCCTGTGCTCCCTCCAATGAGGGCTGCTGGCTCTCCTCTTTCCCAAGGGCTCCAGTGGTTTATCCATGAAGATTCCATGGAGGCAGGGGCTGGTGGGGTTGGGATGTTTGGCAGGAGGGGGAGGAACAGGTCCCAGGTGGATGAGCCGTGCCTGGGGATGGAGCCTTCTGCCCCAGCTGATTCCAGTGGGGAGTGACAGGAGAGTCCTGGAGCACCAGCTCCCAAATATTGGGATGATTTGAGGCGTGGGATGCTGGTGGGTACCAGGAGGCCATGTGAAGCTGCTCTGGGGTCCCTGGGGTCTCTCCTGGGCTGAGGAACCTCAGGTTTCTGATGGCTTCGCTCCCATCTCCATTTGCTGTTCCTGAAATCTGTCATCAGCCAAACCCAGGCTCCTTCCCACAGCCCTGGCGAGTGCTGACCTGCCTTTTTGGGGAGGGGATGGGGCCCGGGGGTCACACAGCATGAGTGGGTCCTGGTCCCAGCTGCCCCCAGGGAAGGGGATCCTCATCACCACGAGGCTTTGGTTCCTACACGGGGCTTTCCCCGGGGGTGTGAGGGATACTCGGAGGCAGATCCCGGTGCAGGGAGGTGTGTGGGCAATCCCGGCACCTGCGGATCAGTGGAGCACAAGGAATGGCAGCCCTGGGGCTGGGGAGCCGAGCGTGCCCCACGCCCTCTCCCACTCTGGAGCCTTTCCAGCCTTTCCCTGCGGATTGCTCCAGCATGTGCATCCCAGATGATGAGAGATGAGTGGGATCGGCCCCGCCGGCTGGGTGAGGCTCTGCAGTTGGCCCCGGACCCTGCCCCCGCTGCAGCGCTCCCGTGCTGCTCCTCGCTCCCAGGTGAGACCCAAGGTCTGGTTGGAAAATGGGTGTTTCTCACTGGAAAATGAGCTCGTGGCTCCAGCAGGACCTGCTGCCCCCCGGGCTTGGTTTGGCAGCTGCAGCTCACAGTGTATCCACTGCCTGGGGAGATGTGTCACAGGATCCTGGCATGGTTTGGGTCAGAAGGGACATTAAAGCCGATCCAGTGCCACCCCTGCCATGGCAGGGACACCTTCCACTATCCCAGGCTGCTCCAAGCCCTGTCCAACCTGGCCTTGGACACTTCCAGCAATGAGAGCTCCAGGCTGGCCCAGGGAGTGGGGCCATCCCTGTCTGGCGGGGGTGAAAATTCAGGATTCTGACCTAAATTGGGAGCCTGATCCTGCTGCTGCTTCTGAAGTTCAGTCCAACTGAACACATGAAACTGTGGAATCTCCTTGCCCACAGAGGAGGTTTGGCTGGGGGTGCAGCTGGCCAGGGTTAGATCCAGTGCTGGGTTTTGTGTCCCTCTTTGCCACCACATTTTTTCCTGTTTCCAAATGCCACCAACACCTGAGAGAAGGACACTGGGAACCTCCTCAGTGGCTCCAGGGAGCCTTTCGAATCCCCCATTCTCCCTCCATCCATCTGAGACATTTTCCTTCCAGCCTCACTTTGCGTTTCATTATTGCTCGGCTCTGCTCCAGATGTTCCAGTCCTTGATCCCACACCTTTCTCTCCCTTTGGCCACTGGATATTTGGCTGAACCAGAGCCAAATGAAAGCTACCCCCCACCTGTGCATGGAATTAGCAGCGGGCACTCCAGAGCCCCATGGACTCGTAAACGTGGCCATCTGCACCTGGCAACAGGACTTTTTAAAGGCAAACAAGGAAAACACCCCCTACTCCTAAATGGGTTAGGGTTTTTTTTTTCCTCTGTTAAAAAAAAAATAATAAAGAAAATAAGAGGAAACTTCTAAATTATTTGCTTGGAAAAAGCTATTTCCCACAGAGATTGGGCACGGCCATGGGGAGCTCGTGGCTGTGACTCAGGGGAAGGAGGATGAGTCCCAGCTGCTCGCTGCTGGATCGGGAATAGTTCTCCATGCTTCCCAGCTGCTTTGGGCACATGGAATTCTCCAGCTCTGCCCTCCAAGGTTGTGTTAGTTTTGCTTAGCCCAGGTGTCTTTATTGCCCAGCCCCCAGCCCAGCAGCAGGGAAAAATGTCCCAGGAGCATGACCCTTCAGTTTTAGGCTACAGAAGTGGGATTAAACCATTCAGTGACCCTGTTGGCAGCCTGTTGTATATGTATTTTAAACAAGAAATTAGAGAATCGGGAAGTGCCAGAATGGTTTGGGTGGGAAGGGACCTTAAAGCCCATCCAGTGCCACCCCCTGCCAGGGGCAGGGACACCTTCCACCATCCCAGGCTGCTCCAAGCCTTGTCCAGCCTGGCCTTGGACCTCACCTGCTGTGTCCCTGTCCCTGATGTTCCCCTCCTCCCTCGCAGCTCTGCTGGTGCCTCATTTCCCCCATCCCAAATGACATTATTGATTTAGAGCTTCAAGTGAGCACCGGGTGTTGAAACAGCAGCAGGAGGAATTCCTGCACTCCCATCCATATTGATGGGCTGCTCCAGCCATTACTGGGATGCTTCCAAGCTCATTAGGAAGATGTCTGTTTGCCGTGTAATTAACTCTAAACGAGATCAGCAATGAGCATATCATTATGGTTCCGGGAGTTACTGAGCTTGTAAAGAGCAGGTGAAGAGCTGTCAGGACACCCCTGGCTGGTCAGCTGAGGGTCGTGGTGCTGAGAGATGAGCAGAGGTGCAGGAATAACTATCAGGATAACTGTGAGAGGTGCTGGAGAGGCTGATGAAGGTGAGACCTTGTTCACTCCTTGCCCAGGAAAGACAGAGGTGGCTCCAGCAAATCCTCAGTGACTGAACCCACCTCACACCTGGCCTTTTGGGGCTGTAACACCCCCCAGGGCATTAGGAACCTCACTAGAATTCCCAGTCCAGCTGTGGTCTGCAGCTGGATAGGCTCCAGGCCATCACCTTTGCTGCGTCCATCACCCACTGCAAACACAGATCCCACTGTGTGGCATCCCCTGGCTCCTTCCAAAGGGGACATTCTTCACTGGAAATGCCCTTGCTGCTCCACACATCCAGCCAGGAGAAAGAAACCCCTCTGCTTCCACAGACCTGCGTGCCCAGTCACAGGGTTACAGCAAATGAAACAAAAAAAGGCACTTTTGTGCCTCCTCCCATCCCTGTAGTTTTTTCACTCCCAGGATGATGCGAAATCTGTGTCACTCCTGTGTCCCCACCCAGGAGGGCACCACTGAGGGAATAACTGCCCCCAGGGTGTGTAAGATGGGAAATGAGGAGGGGACTGGGCTCAGGGCAGGGCTGGGACAATGTCAGAGTCCCAGGGATGGGGTTTGCTCAGTGAAGGGCTCTGAGCTCTGCGGCTCTGCCTGCCCCAATAAAAATTGTGCATTTCGTGTATGTTATTTTTTAAATTGAAGCTTTTAAAAACCCCAAACCAATGGGTTTTGGCTGCTTTATCCCCTTATTGGGATTATTTAAATCAAAAGCAGAAATGGGGGGGAGGCTCCTTTTGTGACTCCAGTTGGAAGGGAGCCGGCCACGGCTGCTGGAGGCAGGGGGTGGCTGGGGGTCCTGAGGTCCTGGGGGTCACTGTCCCCAAGTGCCATCAGGAGAATAACGCAGAGCTGCTGCACCCACATCCTTCTTGGTCTGACAGAGGTGCCCCAGCCAAAGCCCTCCCTCCTGGGATGCTGCTCCCTTCCCGGGCCAGCAGAGTGGGTTTGTCCTGTCCACGCAGGCTCCGCATGGCTCAGCCCCCAAATCCCCGTGGAGATGGGGCTGGAGCTGGGAGCTGAGGTGACCAAAGGTCCTGGTGGTGACAGGGACAGCAGCTTGTTGGAGTTGGGGGGTGTTTTTGTTGCGCAGAGCCCTCTGCTCCTCCGGGAACGGGGCTGTCTCCAGCTCCCTGGAATCGCTGTAGCTATGGGCAATTTTCTGTGTTCGAGTTTTGCAAAACCATATTAAGAAAAATCTCGCCCTGGTGCTGCTGGCTCTCCTCCAGGCTGGAAATTGCATTCCCCTGCTTGAAATTCCTCCCGGAGTTTCAGATGGAGAATGTACAACTTCACTTTCCATCTTGAGCTGCTGTCACACATTTTAATAACAGGGGCCGGGCTCCACCCCAGCGGTGGCTGCGTGCCAGGATTCTGGAGCGAACCCGTTGGAGCGGTTGCGGTGAGGCTCGGGATGGCTGTGGTGCTGCTGGAGGCCCCCCCAGCCCAGCTCAGCCTCTTGGAGCGAGGATGGGGTTTGTGGGTTGGTTTTTAATCCTTGGTGATGAGTTTTTGGTGTCTCCTTTGCCCCAGGTGATGGGGAACCGGGTGCGGAGGGGATCAGCCCTGTGTGCTGCACTCATGATCCGAATTATACAGATTATAGGGATTATAGAGATGTGATCCATTTCTCCTCCTTGCTCACATCTTGATACTGTGACCTGCTCTGGTAAGCTCTGGCCCTGATGGTCCCACCTGTTTTTTCCCTCTACATCCTGCCTTTCCCCACTGCAGGATCAGAAGAAATCCCTCTGCAACGTGACACTGATGATGAGTATTTTCCCCCAAATCCAGCGGATAAACCTCAAAGCTTGCCAGGTCCCTGGAGAATGGCCTTTCGGAGACTCTGGATGGGACTACAGAGGGGTGGCACTGCCAAAGCTCCCGGTGCCATCCCAGTCTGGGTGACCCCATGGAGAGCTCATGGTGGGGACCACAGTGGAGAGTGACCCTGGCTCCTTGGCTGGTGGGGCTTTAGGGACAGTCACAGTGCTGCTTTTCCAGCGAGTGTCCCTTGGGCATCCCTGGGGACAGGGCCACCTGCATCCCTCAGGACGGGGTTTGCCTCCCTGCCTCCCCTCTCCCCGAGCTGCCTTTTATGGGCTGCTCTTTGAACCCGAGCAGTTGTGCTGTATTTGTCCAACACTCGCTGCGATCAGGGAAACAGCCTCCCTAATTGGATTGGGACTGCCCGGGGTAATTGGCTGTTTGGGAGCAGCCGTTTCGAATCAAGCTGTGCGCGCCTTTAATAAGTTTGCTCGCCTTTATCAGCCTGGCAAACTGCGCTGTGGAGGTGACCTGCTGAATGATCCCCCGTGTTTCTAAAGCATTTTTCATCCCCGCTGATCCCCTGAGCCCTTTTCTTTCTTTCTTTGTAATAACAAACTCGGGGAAATCCCAGAAATCCCAGAGCACCCACGCTGCGGCTCCCGCCTGCCTGCAGTGGTGGGCAGAGCTGGGGTCTGGAGGAGGAGTCACGGTGCTGGGGGGACCTGAGGGGTGGCAGGGGTCCCATCCTGCTGGTTTTGGGTTGGGGTGAGGGGAGCACAGAGCTCACGTGGTGCCGTGCTGCTGTTGCTGGGTTTGGCCCCTGGTGGGATCCACTTGTCCTGGATCAGGCAGGACCCTCCCCTGCTTTGGGACGAGGATTTCAGCCCACGATGGGAAGGGCTGATCCCCCTGCTCTGACCAGGGTTTGGCCACACTCCAGTCCCTCCATGCAGCGTCTCCCTCCACGTGGCCACCGTGTCCGGGCTGGGCCCACCAGCTGGGCCATGGGGCTTCCCAAGGACCTGCTCATTCCTGCCAGGACCTGGGGAGTCAAAACAGCCCTTGTTGTCCTTCAGTGAAGACAGTTAGGGGTGGTGAGGCCCTGACACAGCCACCCCTGGGTGGCCACGGAAGTGTGAGGGTGGCCGCTGCCAGCCAAGGACACAGAGCATGGGGAGAATGTTGCAGGACTCCTTTGTTTCAACCAAAATATCCTGATTTTGCTAAAAACTTGTATGTGAGCTGCTTGTCCTCAGTTGTCTGGGCTGCCTGTCTGGTGGGGTCTGGGCTGAATCCAGGGACCCTCCTGCAGGGCTCCCCAGCACTTCCAGACGTGGGGCTGGGGCGACCTTGGGCACGTCCCAAGCCCTCGGCGCCTGGCCCCAGGCGCAAACTCAAGTTTTAAGCCTTTTTCCCAAATTTTGAAGGTGAGAAAGGAAGCCTCTGACTGCACTGGGAGGAGCTGGCGGTGCCAAGAGGCCCTGTGGCACCAGCCCTGTCACACCGAGGGCGAGTGCCCTGTGCTCCCCCTCCCGCCTTCCCAGCGTCTCCCTGGCTGGGTTTGGACAGAAGTTTGTCAGAATGGATCCATTCTTGCCAAACGTTTCCATTTTGACAAACTGGCATTTTCCAACAGCAACATTCCCCCCACAACCCAAACAGGGAGCTGGAGCCGCTCCCGCCCGGCGTGGAACAGCTCCCGTTCCAACCGCTTACATAAGCCCAACAAGAGCTGGCAAGTGCCACGGTTGGGAAGCGTTGGAGTTTATCAAACTGCTCCCGATAACAGATCCGCGTCCTCGGTGTCATCGTTCCTGCTCGCCTTTCCCGGGGGAACTTGGCCTTGGGACCTGGCAGGGATTGCCGCTTGCTCCCTCCCTCTGGAAAGCTCCGGTGTGGGACAAGCAGCTCTGAGCAGCCGTCGAGCGCCAGCCACGAGAGGGCACAAAGCCCTGCAGCCAGGCAGCGCTGTCACCCTGTCACCGTGTCACCCTGCAGCCCTGCGGCCATGTCACCCTGCAGCTCTGCGACTATATCACCCTGTCACCGTGTCACCCTGCAGCCCTGTGGCCGTGTCACCCTGCAGCCCTGTCACTGTCACCATGTCACCCTGCAGCCCTGTCACCCTGTCACTGTGTCACCCTGCAGCTCTGCTACCATATCACCCTGTCACCCTGCAGCCCTGTCACTGTCACCGTGTCACCCTGCAGCCCTGTGACCATATCACCCTATCACCCTGCAGTCCTGTCATTGTCACCCTGTCACCCTGCAGCTCAGCAACCACATCACCCTGCAGCTGTATCACACTGTCACCCTGCAGCCATGTCACCCTGTCACCATGTCATGCCACAGCCCTGTCCCCGTGTCACCCTGTAAGTTTGGCACCCTGAAGTAGTATCACCCTGTCAGCCTGCAGTACTGTCCCCGTGTCACCCTGCAGGTTTGTCAACCCACAGCCCTGTCCCTGTGTCACCCTGCAGGTTTGTCACCCTGCAGCACTGCCATCGTTCAAGTCCCCATTGGTGCCACTGTGGCCCCAAGGGACAATCACTAACCCCCAGTCCAGCTCTGCTCCACCCTCCCCATCCCAGGCTGCGGATCCCACTCCCCACCACACTCCAGCTCTTGGAAGGCTTGGGGGTTCTAATTCTAAAAAGAGTTAATTTCTCTAATAGGTTAATTAAGACAGCAGCCTGGTGCCTGCCTGGGATCCTGCACTGCTGCAGAGCCAGAGCCTTCCTCGTGAGACCCTTTCCAAAAACAGCCATTAGAGGCCCTGGAATGACGAGGAAGGAATATATAAGAGAAGAAAAATGGATGGGAAAATGTGGTGAAGCATGGAGAAATGGGGGAAATAATGGGAAAATGTGTGAAAATACAGGGAAATGTGGGAAGCATGTGAAAACATGGGGAAATGTGGGGAAGAGTGGTAAAAATGTGGAAAAACGAGGGAAAATATGGGGAAATATGGAAAAACGTGGGAAAATGTGGGGAAATGGGGGAGAACATGGGGAAATATGGGCAAATGTGGGAAAATAGGGGTAAATTTGGGAAAAAGTGAAAACATGGGGTAACATGGGGAAATGTGCGGTAACATGGAAAAACAAGCGGAAATATGGGGGCGAAAAGGAAAACACAGGAAAAACCTGGGAAAACATAGGGAAATGTGGGCAAACGTGTCCCCCCGCGTGGCAGGGCCGGGAGCGCTGCCCCAAGCGGGTGACACCCACGCGTGGGGAGCCCCTGTCCCCGCGGGGATCCCGGCGGTGCCCCCGCGATGTGCCGCGCCCTCTCCCCGCTCCCAACCCCTCCCTTCCCATCCCTCCCTTCCCCTCCCTTCCCCTCCTCGGGGCGTCGCCGCCCCACGCGCGTGTCTTCGCCCTCCCCCGCCCCGCGGGTGGGCGTGGGGGCGGCGCGGGCGGGCCGGGGCTGGGGGGAG
>VZRL01003210.1:1575760-1619681 GCA_013397895.1 Origma solitaria
GCTGCGGGTCCCGGGCGGGACGAGAGCGGCGCGGCAGCTCCGACCCTCGCCTGGCGTGGGGAAGGGGATGGGGGCTGCCTTTTCGGGGCTGCCGCGAGTGTGAAAAGCGCTCCCCGCGTCCCCCCTTGTCCCCGCGTCGCTGTTTTCCTCGCTGTCCTCGCGTCGCCCCTGTCCCCGCGCCTCCCATCCCGCATCCCACCCGGCCAAGGACGAAGCCGGCAGCAAAAATGTGCTCATTTCACTACCCAGGCTTTGCGATTTTAACCTTTAGCACTTTATCCTCAGCAGTCTCCCCGTTTCCCCACCGGGTTCCTTTAGGAACTGTTTTATTCGCGTGATTTATAAAAATAAAGGGAGCTCGGACCTCGGGCTTGGTCCTGGCTGTGCTTGGAGCAGGGAGCGGGCGAGGGGTGAATCGGGGGCTTCCTCGGTGGGTTTGTGGCAAAGGGCAGAGCCGGAGTGATCCAAGGAAGTTAGTTTTTTGAGGGTTTCGGTGGAATTGAGCTCTTCGGGCGATAAAGCATTCGGAGGAGCAGCTACTGTGCATGTGGAGTGGATTAAAATCCCGTCTCCTGGCCACCTCCGGAGCGGCAGAGCCAAGCGGAGTCGGGAGCGATAAGTCCCTTGAAGCCGGGGGTGGAATCTGCCCCGTTATTTTGAAGGCAATCCAAACGTGTCGATGTATAAAAGCGCCGTGGTGTTCTCGGAGAAACATCTGAAAATAATAAAAGGAGTAGCTCTCCCTGTCCTTCCTGCCTCTCCATCCCCTTCTCCCCGAGCCCCGCGGGAATACCGGATTTGGATTTCTTACGTGCTCTTAATGTTTTGGGGGAGGTTGCAGCTTCCCAATCCTCGCCAAAGTAACAACCTGTGAAAAATCAGCGTGCTTAATGGAAAGAGTAATTTTAGTGGTAATTTTACCCGCCGAGTTTCAGCTCTCTGAGCCCACATCTGGGCTGTAAAGTTATGACTTAACACACCTTCAAACCCCAGTAAGTAGCGGCGCTTATTTTTATGGCTGCATTAATATCCCCGTGATTTATGAGCTCATTCCTCAGCTCCGTTTGGGTCTGCACTGCTCGAGGAACAGTAATGATGATCACTAATCTTTTGGGGGTGAGGGCTGCGAGATAGCTCTCACTTGGCAGGATGGGAGTTTAATGACTGCGAGCACATAATTAAAGCGGGGAAGATCGAATGCTTTCATATCGCTCGGTGGAGCCCAGCGAGGCGCTTGCAGGACGGACCGCAGAGAGAAGGAGAAATAAATCTTCGTTTGGAGGGCTCTGGTGCGAGTTTTTAGTGCTGTAAGTGCTTGTAGGGAGCCTGGCCTGGCACCAGTTTTGAGATGATCCCGCATATGGTTGTGGTAAATTTGGAGAAACGGAGCGGGGAAGGTTTTTGGTGCAGGGAAGTGGCCGCTGGGCTGGGAAGAAGCCGCATCCTTTGGAGCGAGTCAAAAATCAGGAGATGTTTTGCTTTAACTCTGCATAGAGTAAGTGTGGTTTTAATCACACACACGCACAACTATTTCCCTTCGCTTCCTCTCCTCTCTGCCTCTTGTTTTGTCTTCTCACAAGACCTTGCTATACCGAGGGATTTCAATCCCGGGAAAGCCAGACAGAGCTAAATGTTTAAAGCTGGGATGTGCTGGAGTGGAGGGAAAGAGAAGTTGGACAGAAATTCAGGTTTTTCCAATGGATATCTCAAAAGTGGTGTAAACATTTTTAAAATATTTGAACTTGCTAGGAAACCAAAATTACACCAATGGCTTCTCACGCCAAGATATTTGGCCTGAAGGCACCTGTAGGTCGTTGCTTGTCTTGAGTAAATGTGGAAAAAAAATTCCCTTGGAAATATCACTCCAGAATTATTTTGTTCTTTCTTAGTAGCTCAGTCCCATAGTGATTTCCCTGCTCTGGCAGGAGCATCCCCTCATGAGTGATGAGTAGTTTGTTTTAAGTTACTGACTGAAATAATTTATTCTTACTGGATTGTTTTATTTAATTTAAATTTGAAATGGCCCAAAGCCCCTTTTTTTTGGAGTACTAGTGAAAAGAAAATGTTCTGCAAAAGCATCTCCTACAGAATTCCTTGAGTTACTACATCTTTAGTTAATTCTAAGAAGATTAAACACCTTTTCTAGGCTGCAGCATAAATGACTTAATAGCTAATCCAAGCATGATGGGATGTTTTCTCCTCAAGTAAAACACGATTTAAATTTTTTTGGCACTCAGTGCTGCTTAAAGGAAACCTAAATAGAAAGAAGAGGCAATGCTGGTGTATCTGCTGCCAGTTTGGGGTGTGTGTGGGTCCCCTGTGGGAGCCTGGGATGGTCTCTCTGTACTATGGGAATGTAGGTGAGGACAAATGTTAAAAACTGGATTAAATCCGAGATGTTCGGGGTGAAATTTAGAAATCCAACGCAAAACTTGGAGGAGCTGTGATGGTGTGGGGCCAGATCCTGCCCTTGCCTGTGGGGATTGAGGAAAACAACATTTGTGGGTTGAGTTGCTGTGGGGTGGAGGGGTTTAAGGGCACGAATCCCCTCGGTGTGATGGGAGCAGGTTTGGGCTCACAAGCGACATTTGGGGCGCGTTCAGACCTTGTATGGTGGGGATGGGACTGGGGGCTCCCCTGGGCTCTCTCTGCTCCACTGGGGACATCTCGGGGGCGTAGCGGAATCTTTGCATGGGATTGTTCCCTTTTTGGTTGCCAGAGCTGGTTTGGTTCCCACGCAGAGGTTCCGGCCGCGCCGTCTGCCTCGCACCGGAGCTTGGCACGGCCTCGGGGATTTGGGGGCTGTGGGAAATGGGGCAGGAGAAATGGGGGACAGCAGCTTTGGGGAGCATGGCAGTGCCGGAGAGGAGCCTGCTTCACATAAAAGGGAATTTGAGGGAATTCGTGTGGAGAGCTCTGAGCCTGATGCAGCTCATCCAAAGAAGTCTCCCCGACTCCATCTGCCAAAACCTTGTGGCAACATCAGCTCAGTGTGACACTTTTCCTCTGTCTTGTGTCTCCTTGCGTGATCTGGGATCCCAGGCCCTCTTTTCCATCTTGTCTTCCTGCTTTTTCCAAGGGCCAAAGGAAGATTTAGACAGGAGTGGTGCTGGGCCGAGGCTCCCACCACCCCACGGCTCCATTGGCATTGCACTCTGGAAGCTGCACACACTGGATTTTGTAGGAACTGTAAAGAATTCCCTATTTTCTTACAGTCCGGACCAAAAGTATTAAAAAGTACTATGGGATGCCTAGTGAGTGGCCAGGCTGGAGGGACACGAGGAGCTGGAATCCCCACCAAGCCATCCCAGGGCTCAGAGTCTCTTGGTGACCAAATTCAGCTTTTCGCTGTTGTTCTCCCTTCCCATCCAGTGCAGCACATGCAGGTTGGGACGAGAGGAGAGGAACTTTCCGTGGGATTCCTCATCCCTCCGTGCGCCTGCTGGGGTGTCCCAGCTCGGGAGCATCTCTGCATGCCCAGGGAAGGTGGATGGGGAGCAGAGCACTGCTCCCTGCCTTGTGGGGCTTCCCCCCTCCCCTTCCCCAGCCCCATTCATAGGAGCTAATAACGCTCTTGAAAGGCATCCAGGATTTCTTGAGCCAGACTTTGTTATCTCGGAACCTCGCAACCCCGACGCCTTTGAGCGACAGGGGAAGGACGCGGCAGCGGCGCTGCTCTTTTGACTTTTGCCGGGAGTGTTATTGGCAGTTGAAAAGTAGAGCTAAGTAGGTGCCTTGAGGGGGTTTTGTGTGTGTTGTGATTGTACAGACAGATCAAGACACTCTATAGCGCGAGCTGCTGAATAAAATCAGCTCCTCCGGAGCCACCAGGCTGCGTTTTGGCACCGCACTTGTGTCCCCTCGCAGGGCGAGCTTTTCACAGGCGCATTTTAGAAGCGCATAGGTGGGAAGAGACAAAGGAATCTCGCCGGAGTCGGATGGCGATGCACGGAGACCTGCTCCGGGACGTTATCTTTATTCATTGACACCGCTAATCTCTTCTCCTGATGGACTCGGTTTCAGCGCTCGGCGGCTCTGAGCGGCCCTTGTTTTCCCGGAGCATTTGCAGACACAGCCCTGCAGCTCCTCGCCTTCATTACTTTGCAATCTCTTCTCCTTTTTTCATTTCCATTCACAAGTGAGACCCTTCTGTCTCAGCTTCCCGGATCCTCACCCCCGTGTTTGGGAAATGAAACCTCAAGTACAAAGAAAACACGTGGGAAACCTGAGAAAAAGCTGATTTTAACTAAGAAAAAGATACATTAAAGCTTTTACTTAAGGCGTAGTGTTTTGGGTTGGCTTTTATGCAATGTTTTAGCCCTAGCCCTGCATTCGGGACCAGGCTTAAGCGCTGGGTGCCCCCGTGGCAGCCGGATGGGTCTCCCTGATGATGTGCCCCTGTTTTCTGCTCCCTGAGACACATCCAGCGCTGCCCGGGCTTGGGAAGCAATCCATAATACGTGCAAAGTTGGGTTTCTGCAAACTGCTTTCACGTGGGATTAAAAATAGCTTTTACTGCCACGATGAGGAATTAACATTTGAAACCATTTAAAGAGCTCCCTGACAGGGATTGCTGCAGGCAGGGGCAGAGAGAGGGGCTGTGCCTGTCCTGTTTTGGGGGGTCAGAAATGGGGTGAGGGGCACGACTCAACTCTCCTGCCCCCCATTTTCACGCTGTTACTCCCTTATTTCCACACGGACGAGTTTTGCTCCCGATCCCATGAAATGCTTCTTGCTGATCCAAGCAGGTTTGGGAGCCTGAATTTGAGCCTGGCTCAGCCCCCAGGCAAAATGAAGTCGGGTTCTTCCTTGTGCTGTTCCTCAGCGTCAGGCTCAAGTGATCGGAGCTGCTTGTTAATGTTGGCTGGGATTTTGGGGATAAATGCTGTGACTTGCAGGGTGGAACGAGCCGTGCTCTTCCCGGCTGAGGAATGCTTTCCTTGTCTCTGTCTCTGTTAAATAAATGGGGGGATTACACCCAGGCTGGGCAGGAGTAACCTGAGTTCCTAAAGGATTTCAGATCTGCCACTGCTGCTATCCCAGACTGCTTAAATACACCCAGAAATCATGGGGCTTGTTAAAAAAATATATTATTATAGAAATTATTACCTTTGGAAAAGGCTTCTTCATTCCTATCCTTTCTCTTTCGGTCCCCTATTTCTTTGTTGTAACCTCAGGGGCTAGAAATTGAAACATTGAAACATAGCTTTTTAAAAAAAAAAATCCACGTAACTCCAGAGAAGTTTTGAAATATGTCAAATATTGCCAAAAAATCCACAAAGAGCCAGGAAAGCTGCAAGGCTTCTGTTAGTGGAATTATTGAAATCTTGGAGAAATAATCATGGCAGTGTACAGGAAAGTTTGGGAGTTTCTTCTTAAAGGTATTATTTTTAGATTATTTTTAGACGGTGACAGAAGGTGGAAAAGGCCGGTGGATTTAGAGGGTGCTTTCATGCAAGGAGAGACAATTACTTAAGAGAGTTCAAAGCTTATTTATAAAACAGTAATTACCTTCCCCTGGGATGGAGACAGGCAGCTCGCGGCGGCAGGGAGGGGGTTACAGCACTTAATTGGCAAAGATGCTTAAAAGCTTCTTCCTGACCTTTTCAAAAACTTTCTGCTGCAACAGGCTCGGGCAGAGATTGAAAACCTGCCCAAGGAAAGGCCAGGTTTAATACCAAGACTTAGCTCTAAATGGCTTTTCAAAGGGCTGTGGAAATCCTCCTGCTTAGGAAACTGGCGGTGTCAGTGTCGGAGGGATGGATGGATGGATGGATGGATGGATGGATGGATGGATGGATGGATGGATGGATGGATGCTCCATGTTTGCAGGTCAGAGCTCCAGGAGTGGCGTGAGACCTGAGCCTGGCAGCTCCCTCCCCACATCCGTGCTCTTGGGATGGCCAAAATATTAAAGTGAGGAGCAGACGGATGTTCTGAGAGGCTTCTGTGGACTTGGCAGGAGCCTGGTGTGTGGGGTGGAGGCAGCCAGGGTTGGTCCACGCTGGACATTGTCAGGGCAGTGGTTTAGGATGAGTCTTTCCTTGCGAGAGGATGCACAGGCTGTGGGAATTCATGAAAAGATGGAATGGTTTGTGTTGGAAGGGACCTCAAAGATTCATTCCACCCCCTCCCATGGGCAGGGACACCTTCCAATATCCCAGGCTGCTCCAAGCCCTTTCCAGCCTGGCCTTGGACACTTCCAGGGATCCAGGGGCAGGCACAGCTTCTCTGGGCACCTGTGCCAGGGCCTCCCGAAATTCACCGCACGTGAAGCACAGTCCAAACCCCCCAAATCACACCATGACAAACACGTGCTGGTTGCAGCCCTGAGCTTTCCCCATGGCAGGGTTGAGGTCTCGGCTCAGGTGTTCTGGTCAGGTTTTACACATTCACCTTTTGTGGTGATGGTCCTGCGTGGAAAATTTGCAGCAGCTCCTTGGATTTTGCCTCCTTCTCCCTCTGCTTGGAGATCACAGGAATCTTCAAACTTATTCATGCATCCCTTAAGTGAGTCACTCTTGAGCTGAGGACTCGTTTGAAATGCAAATGGGGATGTGGCAGGCAGGGCACTGGGATGGTGACCAGGGCACAGGGGCAGCTGTGCCCCCTGAGGGTGATCCTGCAGGTCATCCCAGGGCTCGGGGCTCGGGGGTCAGCGTCCAGCTCCGTGTGATTCCAGGGCTTGTGGAAAGCATG
This sequence comes from Origma solitaria, assembly GCA_013397895.1. NCBI lineage: Eukaryota > Metazoa > Chordata > Aves > Passeriformes > Acanthizidae > Origma > Origma solitaria. Next base: position 1,582,460 of record VZRL01003210.1, read on the forward strand.
GATGAGCCAGGGTTTGAGATGGTCCAGAGTGATGGACCAAAAACAGCATCCCTGTTCCATCACGTTCTGCTGGTGACATGGACTGCCCTGACCTGGAACATGTGGAGTGCTGATCCCAGACTGAAATATGGGGGGAAATGGCTGTAATTCAGAAAACGTTCACTATTTGAGCTGTTAAAGCAGCAGGACGGAGTATTTCAGGTGGCCTGGGAGAACAGCAGCACTTTGGGAGCTGGGCTCCTCTTGGGAGTGATTTGGGTGTGCTCCACCAAGGAAAGCCCACGGCAGGCAGGGACACGAGGGGAATAAAACTCCTCTCTCCCCATCCAGCAGCTCCACAGTGAGGGGTGGCAGGAGCATCCCAAGCCACCGGGGCTGCTCTGCATCCTAACACACAAAATTGATCAGGAGCAGGAGAGAATTACATTAATATAGTCACTTGTCACTGATGTCTTATTAGGAATCTCCACTAATTAGTGCGGAGAGAATAAGGATGTGACCTTGTTAACGTCCTTGGGCAGTGAAAGGCTGACTGACCACTTTGCTATCGATTTATCACTTAGCCCCTGAACTGTACGAGCGTGGCCGTGGCCCTGGGCACACCTGGCCCTGGGCACACCTGGAGGGCTCTCTGTAGCTGGAATGAAGAACTGGCATTTCGTCCCCTGCCCCGTCCACACCCTTCAGGCTGATTCAGCCGGGAATTCGCAGCTGCGTTGTGCGAATAGAAAATAAACAAATAAAGGGACGCGCGGGTGATTGATGGGAAGAGCCAAGGAAAGTGGCAGATCCCGTCCCCGGAGGCCACATCCCGGCGCTGCTCGGCGGGCGCTGCCGCAGCCTCCTGCGTTGTGCAGCTTCCCAGCTGCTCCAGAGCCGCTGCATCCCAAACCCCGGGGCTGGGGGGAGCTGCTGCCCGCCCCCCTCTGCTCCCCACAGCACAGCCGGTCCGGGGCAGGACGGACCCGCTGTGGGTGCAGGAGGACTTGGCTCAGGTCCTGGGGTCAGCCTGGGGCTCCTTGTGGCAAGGACGACATGGAAGGGCTGGAGTGTGTCCAGGAAAGGGAGTGGAGCTGAGGAAGGGCTGAGGAGAAATTGAGGGAGCTGGGAAAGGGGCTCAGCCTGGAGAAAAGGAGGCTCGGGGGGACCTTGTGGCTCTGCACAGAGACAGGATGAGAGGGGACATCCTCAAGCTGTGCCAGGGGAGGTTCAGGTTGAATATCGGGGAAATTTCTTCCCCAAAAGGATTGTCCAGCCCTGGCTCAGCTGCTCAGGGTGGTGGTGAAGTCACCATCTGTGGAGGGGTTTAAAAGCCATGTGGATGTGGCACCTGGGGACATGGGGCAGTGGTAGCTTTGGAGGAATGGGTGGACTCGATGATCTGAGAGGGTTTTTGCAAACATAATGATTACATAATTCCTTCTGTGTGTGAAATCAAGTCCCCAAAAGGGCAGGATCCCAAAATGCCTCTGCCATCTCCATAGCCCTACATCAGATTATTTAATTTTATTTTATTTCACCCGCTCTGGAGGCTCCTGTCGGTCTGATGGTGCCCCAAATATTCCCCTGTCTCCACCTGCCAGCTGCCTCATCCCGCTGTCCCCATCCCGCCCGAGCCGCCGAGCTCCCCGGTAATTCCAAGTGACAACCCCCCCTCTCCACGGACACCCTGCCAGGGAGGAAATGTCGATAAAGTGGAAGCGAAAGAAATCCTCCAATTACCGGGAGCGCGGAGGGGCTCGATAAGTGCCATTGATCAGGCGCCTGTCAGCGCGATCGCTTATCGCTGCCACTGTCAATACTGGAGCCGGGGAGGGGGGACGCTGCTGTCCTCGCGGTCCCCGGCGTGCCGGAGCCTCTCCAGGGCTGCCGCTGGCTTTTTCCAGCCCCTCGGAGCTGCCCGGCAGCTCCATCCCTGCGAGCGCCAGCGCGGCGGGACGCGCAGCCGGAGGGACGGGGGGTTCATTCTTCCCCCAGAGCCATCGGCCGCTTCCTCCGGCGGCGGTCCTGCTTCCCAAAGTCATCTTCCGAAAGCCACACAAGCCTGAGAAAAATTTCGAGGGGCCGCTGCCAAGTACTTTGAGCCGAGAGTTTAGGTTTTGTTGAGGGAAGGCATGGTTTGTCTGCATGAAAAGCCGGGTTTTGGGGGAGGGCCGGGCGGAACGTCCCCCCGCGGTGTCGGAGCCCCAAGCGTGACAACCTGCATCCGCTCCGCTGCCACCCGCGCGGGCGGAGCCGCCGCCGGAGCCTCTCCCGCACAAAGGAGCAGGCGGGCAGGGCTGGGCTGCTGCCAGCAGGACAAGGGAGAAAGGCGTCCCCCGGGGCCCGATCCCGCTCCGTGGGCTGGATTCGAGGGGCTGGGGGTGGTGGTGGCAGCGTCCCAGCGCCCTGATCCCCGTGCAGGAGTGGGATTTAACCTGCTGTGGGCACCGTCCTGCCCTGGCACCCTGGGTTTTCCTGGCTGCTGTGGCTGAGCTCGTGCTTTGGTGTTTCTTTGGAGCTGGTGTGAACAGGGAGGTTTGCAGGGAGGATGAGCTGTGTCAGGTTGAGTTCAGAGTTCATTGGGATGGATGGAGGCACGGTGGGGTTTGGTTCTGCTGCAGTTCCGTCCTGGTGTCACCCCTGGCAGACAGCTCCAGGTCACTCGTGTCCCCCAGGGCTGTGCTCGTGTCTCTCTGGGTGTTTGCATCCCTCCCTTTCTCCCCATCGGTGATGAAGGTGTCCCCAGTGCCTCCAGACTCCATGGCTGGTTTAGGGAACCACCAGGGACAATCACCCCAACCTTCCCCAGCCTCTGAGACACGATGGCAGCAGGGACATTCCCTGTGCTGAGCTCAAAGCTCACCGAGTGACAGAATATCCCAAATTGGGAGGGACCCATGGATCCAACCCACCCTTGGTGATGAGCCCAGCCCAGAGGGAAGCAGAGGCAGCCTCAGAGCCCCCCAGCCCGGGGAGGGGATGGGGCTGTGAGCCCACTGTGGCCCCAGCAGGTCACCCTCATTAGCCTGAGTGTGACACAGTGGTTAATTGCCCGCTGTGCCATCTGAAGGGACGTGTGGGGCCGGCGTCACTCAGCCACTGCGCCCTTGCCCTGTTTGATCCCCCTCTCGTTACAAGGCAGATAACGAGGGACAGCCTTGTTCAGTTTTGATCTGGGTGTAAATATTAAAAATTCATATTTCCCTGCTTTGAGGAGTATTGGGAAGCGTGTGAGGGTGTCCTGCATCCACAGGGCTGAGCAGGGATCTCACCCAGGCCTCTGTCATGTTAAAGGCTCATAAAACTTGAATTACTGAACAGGAACTGTGAAGGGGAGATTCCTTTCAGCATTAATCACTCTGGTGGTGCAAGACTTTTTCTAAACACTGTTTTTCTAGGCAAAATAAATTCCTTCTTTAAATAAAGGCTTAAAGGTTTAGTGGCCACCTCACTCCAGCTGTGTCCAGCTGTGTGAGCCTCATGTCAGCGTCGCAGCCCAACAAGCTGCTGGAAGTGTCAACACACACCTTGTTATTGGGGGTTTCTGGTTTCAGGACACTGAGGGCTGGTGACTTCCACCCTCAGCTCTGTGTGTGTGTGATGCATCCAACTCTGACCCAAAACCAGCCCCCAAACTTCCCACTTCTGTGGGATGAGGTTGGAGCTGAGTTGCTGGGTGAAGAGGAGGGGTGAGTAGTGCCCCTTGGAAAGAAATCTGCCTGTGAAACCCCCCATGCTCAGCTGGGAAGCTCTTGGGGACAGATCCTGCTCTTTGCATGCATGAACATAAATTAAAGCACGGTCTGTGCAGAGGGTGGGGTGGGAACTCCTCTGATTTTGTCAGGAATTCCCAGAGATTTGATGATTTTTGAGTCATGGAGTCTTGGCACAGGGAGAGTTTCAGTTCTTGCTTCAAGCCAGCGTGTCCTGAAGACAAGAAAACTGTCCCAGGGTGCAGGAGAACCACGGCCCATGTGAATGTGTTTGAACACAACCCCAGTTTGAGCTGGAATTGGGCTGGAGGTGGCTCATGTTCTAACCTAGAGCAAAACCTCAGCAGCAGAGGCTATGAAACCATTTGGAGATGTAACCACATCCCAAGCCATCTCCCTAACCACCTCCCAAACCATAAAATTCCCCAACCGTGCCGGCAGCCGGTGAGGGATGGTGGCTCCCCACGGTTTGAAGATCTCAGCAGATCAGACGGAAGCAGCTGGGAGCAGCAGGAGGTGGAAGGTGCTGGGGCAGGGGCTGGGTGTCCCCCCACGGCCAGGCAGGTTTGTCCTGTGCCAGCTGTGTCACCTCATCCCGCCGTGGCCACAATGAGGCACCACATGTGCTGTCAGCTCCCCCAGTCACCGTGCAGGACGAAGAGGAACAACTTTAGAGAACAAGGAAAGCTGTTGCCACTTCAAAACTCGGCTCGGAATTGATGCCAGGCCTCCAACAGACTGATGCTCCTTTCTTCTCCTGTTAATTAATTCCTTCGCCTCCAGTGAATTTCCATCTTTTCCTTGTGCAGTAATCAAAGGCTGCGAGCAGCGAGGCTCACATTAGGAACAGACCCATCCAACCTTTTTTTAATCTTCCTGTATCAGTCCCTCGCCTTTCCCTCGCGCTGCCACGCTGCAGCTGAAGCGCAGATGCCAAGAGATGACTTTGCAGGAGGAGAGAAGGGGCACGCAGACCCCCGGAGTTTGCTCCCAGCAGGTCTCCTTTGCTGCAGAGAGGAGGAAGAATCCCAACAAGTTTTGCTCAGAGACACAAATGGGCAATTACTGGGTCACCTGAGAAGCGCCTGGTGATTTATGGCGTTATTAAAAGGTGATGGTAAAAGTAAAGAAGATTTGTAGCATCTGCATGGAAACCCTGTCCCTGACCCTCACACCCCAGATGCCAACGGATTAAATATCCAAGGAGGCCTTGAAGCCTGGGGATCGCTTTGAGGGAGAGCCCTGCACATCTGGTAATGCTTGGCCTGATACTTAAGCCCCTGGCCCATGTGTAATGAAATGTAATTCCCTCCTTGCCCTGCTGTGGACTGGGAGAGGCTGCTCCTGCAGGAAGGGCACTCGTGGCTGGAGCCTCGTGGAAGAGGAAGGTGCAGCCAAAGTGGATGTGAAGGTGAAGATGTGCTTTGCTGGGGGTTGTGGGGAGCAGGGTCCTACTGAGGGAAGTCATCTCCAGTGGGGAATGAGTCAGGGCTGGGATCTTCCTGCTTGGTGGAAGCTCAGCCTGATCCCAAAGAGCAGCTCCAGAAGAGCTTCAGGGCTCATGGGTCTGTTCCCATGTCCAGCACAGCAGTGACAGCCCTGGCTGCCCTTGGACAGGCTGTTGGGTCTCCTCCCCTTGCCCTTGGAAGCCTGGAGAGGCCCAGGGCGATGCTGTTGGCTCAGGTGGTGGGATCCTGTTGCTGGAGCAGTGCAACATTCCCATTTCTCCCTTCCTATCCTGATATTTGCCGTTCTGGCTTTTGGTCCCCCTTTGAAAGTTCTGCTCGTTAGAGGAAACAAATCCTAGCTGGAACTGGAAGGTGGGAGGAGCGGGCTGTTGGGAGAAGATGGTGTGAGGTCCCACACCTCGACTGGGATAGCCTGGATGTGTTATCCCATGGGTTATCCCATGGGTTACCCCCTGTGTCGGTGTCCAGCAGAGCCTGTATGGTGTCAGGCAGAAAAGTGTAGAATTTGAGGGAAAAACTTCTTTTTTGGAGACTCTGGTCCTCCATGGCTTCCCAGCTGGAGGAGATCTCCCATCCCAGTCCCTTCCTGGCAGGATTCAGTAGGATCCTCCTGCCTTCGGTGGAGTGATGCTGCTTTGCAGCAGCGGGGCTCCAACTTGGAATTACATCTCACTCTGCCTTGTTTTGGGCAAACAGGGTTTTTTAGGGAGAAATCTGCTGGTGGAAGCAGCTCCGAGGGCCAGCTTCACTTGCTGGAAGCTGAACCCGCAGCCTCTGCTCAGAGCTGAGCTGGGAATGAGCAGAGAGTGGAGGGTGCACATGTTTTCAGGGAAGAGGGGAGAGCTGGCAGGGGTAGGGATAAAAGCAACATATGCCTGATTGAGTAAGTGGAGAAATGCAGGCCAGATGGCTGAAGAGACTCAGAGCTGGGGAATAATTTCCAAAGTCTTTGCTCTCCAGAGCAAGATTAGGGCACTTGCAATCTCTTGCTCTCGGCTCAATTTGCCTCCCGTGTTGGCTTTGGGCAGAGCCCTTAATGCTGTTTGTGACCTGCGGGGATTTGGGGAACTGTTGGTGTGAATGTTGAGTGTCTCTCGGGGAGCAGCCGATGGTTTGTAGGGATGAAGGATTTGGAAGTGTCCCCATCCTGTGTTATTACAGGGTCTGAACAGGAGCTCAGATAGGTCCTGGGGGAGGCTGGTCATGGATTTATGGGATCCCAGACTGGTTTGGTTGGAAGGGACCTAAAAGCCCATCCAGTTCCATGGGCAGGGACACCTTCCACTGTCCCGGGCTGCTCCAAGCCCTGTCCAACCTTGGACACTTCCAGTGACCCAGGGGCAGCCACAGCTTCTCAGGAATTCCGTCCCAGCCCCTCCCCACCCTACCAGGGAACAATTCCTTCCCAATGTCCCATCCATCCCTGCCCTCTGGCAGGGGGAAGCCGTTCCCTGTGTCCTGTCCCTCCATCCCTTGTCCAAATTCCTCTCCAGCTCTCCTGGAGCCCCTTCAGGCACCGGAAGGGGCTCTGAGGTCGCCCTGGAGCTTTCCTTTCTCCAGGCTGAAAAAGGACATTTGTGGTTTGTGGGAAATTAAAAATTGTAAATTTTAGGTGATCTTTATATTAAAAAACCCAACCAAAATTAGCTGGTGTCCTTTGAGGACAAAGGCATGGTAGGAGCAGAAAATGCAGTTCCATCAAGCTGGAAATCCTAAATAATCAAAAATTCCAGGCTGCAGGTTTGGAAGTTGCTTGCTTTCCTTGTACAATGAGAGGGAGAAAAAATAAACTTCTGTGTAAACCCTGTTGCAAGGAAATGAATTGCAAATAAGAAAAACAAATTCAAGTTAATTCCTCTTTTCCAAGCACGGCTCCATTCAGTGTTTTGGGAGTCAAGGGATTTAGGGATCTGGAGATAGCGTTAGTGTTTTTGGGTAACAAGTACAAACTGTAGCAGCTTTTAAGGCTTCAGAAGCTGTTTCTGATTAGGATCTTTTCTTTTGACAACTTTTTTTTCTTTTCAGGAAAAAAAGGCGGGGGGGGAGGAAAGGGCTTTTTGTAACACAGTTGGGTTAGAGATGACGGAAAATCTGTTTGAAATATGCAGAGACCTGAAAGCAAATCTTGAGTGAATAATAAGTTTAACTGACCTTAAAATATCCCATTGCCATGAGGGATTTGAGAGTAATACTTCAAATGGATTTTTGATGAGGCTCTGCAGGCTGTGGGGAATTGAATATTTTTACCCAACACGTTTTCTGATCTGAATTTGCACAATAACTGGGGGAAAACTATTTGGGAATGCCTAAAGAAGGTTTGAGGTAGTGTTGTTTCACTTTAAAGCTGCTACTATGCAGGGAAAAACCAATTTACTGCAAGGTCACTTTCCAGAGCTACCTTTATTCCCCAGCACTGAATTCAATCCTGGAGCAGAATTCCTGCTGGCTGCCTGTGTGTCCCTGTGTGACATCCTCGGCATCCCATGGGGACATGGTGCAGCATTAGCAGTGCCCACTGGCACAGGGTGTGTGTCCCGAGCCTGGCGCCAGCCTGGGGGCTCTGCTGGGACCCTGCTGTGGTGTCACTGTCCCCGGGATCCCCGGCATTCCCAGGATCCCAGCGGAATGCCCAGGCCGGGGGACAAACAGCCGTGGGAGAAGCCCCAAATCCCAGGACAGACCATCCCTGTGGGCACTTCTCCCTCAAAGAGAAGCAAGCAGCACTTCCTGGGCTGTCCTGCTGCCTGTTCATCTGTCCATCCATCCGAGGGGACAGTTCCATCCTAAAGGAACGAGGGATGTCCCGTGTCCCCGGGGCTGTGGGGCTGTGCCAAGGGCTCCATTCCTTCCCTCCACCCTGGGGCACAAAGTGGCATTGTGCGGGTCTCTTGTCCTGAGTGGCAAGCCTCAGGTTATGCCAGGGGAGGTTTCGGTGGGATATTAAGGACGATTTTTTCATGGAAATGCTGCCCAGGCCTGGCACAGCTGCCCAGGGCAGGGGTGGGGGGCACCATCCCTGGAGGGATTGAAAAGCCCTGTGGATGTGGCACTTGGGACGTGGGGCAGTGGTGGCCCTGGCAGTGCTGGGGGAGGTTGGGATTGGTTCTGGAGGTTCTGTTGGTTCTGAGAAGGGTCTGAATTGGTTCTGTTTCCAACCGAAACAATTCTGTGATTCCCACTGATGCTCTGCACCATCCGCTCTGATCCTGAGGCTTTCCCAGATCCGTGTCACACCCGAGAGCAGCCCCACAACTTCCATCCCCCCTTCCCTCTGCTGCCCCAGGCCTGGAATGGGAAGAGCAGAGCCCAATGCAAGCCCAAAGCTGGGGGATCGGGGGGATAATCCCAGCAGGTGCCTTCCCCCAGGGGACAGGGACAGCGGTGGGAGATGTCCCACGGCTCGGGGGGCTGTGCTGGCTGCCACCAGCGGAGGGGGGGCTTTGGGAATGCTCCTGTCAGCCCCAAACGTCCCCCCTGCGGGAGTCCAGCAGCAAACAAGCTCCCAGTGTCCTCCCTGCCTTTCCCGAGCAGCCGGAGGTCCCGGCGTGGCGCCGTGGCAGGAACGCCTCTTGGCCTCCTGCCGCTCCCGGAGCTCCAAACAGCCCTGGATTTTCCCTCCCTTGTATTCAAAAAGGGGAAAAAAGGGAAAATTGTGGTCCTGCAGCAGCTGCCGGGGCCGTGGGCTGGGAAGATCCCTCCTCCTCACATCCCAGGGACGCAGAACACGTGACAGTCCTGTTTGGGCACTGCCTTGGGCACTTCCCACAGAACCGTGGGATCATCGCCGTGCTCCTGACTGGAGTGGGGTTGGAACCATTTAATCATGGAATGGGTTGGGTTGGAAGGGACCTTAAATTCCATCCAGTGCCACCCCCTGCCATGGGCAGGGACACCTTCCACATTCCCAGATTGCTCCAAGCCCTGTCCAAGCTAGCCTTGAGCAATTCCAGGGATTCAGGGGCAGCCCCAGGAAGCTGTTGCTGTCCGTGGCTGCTGCCTGGGGATGTTTTTGGGCTGGCTGTTATCCCTGGCTGCCCAGGGATGCTGGGATCGATGATCCTGTCAGGCCACAGGCTCCCATCCATCATCCCTCTGCTCATCCATCAGCTCCAGAGCCTCAAGTGTCCTGTTAAGGGTGGAGATACTGTGGGAAATGAGGAATGGATTCAGCCTCCTGGCTGCTGGAATTGCTGGAATTTTGGTTCACCAAACCACTCTCAATGCTGTAGAAGTAGGGAAATTAAGTGTCCATGGCCCTGTGCTGGGCTCAGGAGGAATGAGGAGCCCAGGGGAATACGGATTTGCCTGATCCCAGGGTGTTTTCCTCCTTTAAAGAGTTCACACTGTGAGGCTGGGATGTGCTGGACACTTCCTCACTGTTTTCCCTACGGAAAAGGCAGAGTGGGGACAAACCAGCAGAATCCCTGGTGCTTCCCTGGGATGTGGGGTGGATGTGGGGTGGATGTCCCATGCCCCAGACCTGGCAGAGTCCGGCCCCTGGCTCCAGGGAGAGCTGTGGTGCTTGGGAACAGTCCCTGCCCGCTGTGGGGACAGGGACATCCCAAAGGGCTCTGCCTGGTGCTGCTTTTTGGGAAGTGAAGTAATTCCAAATTCTCCAGAGGGGATTTCGGTGCAAAGGGTGGATTTCTCTTCCCGGCACAGCACTTCCTGCACAGACACATGGTACTGGGGGGAACTGGGGAGCCTGAAGCCCAACTGGTGGGACTGGTGTGGACTGGGCTGGTGTGGGTGGGGCTGCTGGCTCTAGGCTGTGCTGGAGTTGCCTCCCCCTGAGCTGTGGGCAGTGGTTGGGGTCCTGGCCACCACTCAGCTTTCCACGGAAATGTGCAAACTTCCTATTTTTGATCCTCATCCTCCATCAAACCCGGCTGGAATGGGCCGGTGGGATCCGCCAAGGCTGGGGAAGACGGGCAGACAGCTGGACAGACAGACAGACAGACAGACAGAGCGTGTGATTGCTCAAGCCACATTTCCTTAGGAAACCAGGCTAAAAATAAGCAAAATCCAGTTCTTTCCCGCAAACAACTCCAGTTGCCACAAACTGAGGCTTTTCCAGTGAGAAAAAGTGTTTTGTTAGAGGATTCCCAGTTGTTCCTGCTGGAGGGAGGGAGGAGGGGAGCACTGACAGGATGGGTGGAACCCCCATCTCCATCACCTAGGGGTCCCCCAGAGATCTGGGAGCTGCCCCTGGCTCAGGAAGCCGGAGAAACCTCGGGATCATGGAATGCCAGAGTGGTTTGGGTGGGAAGGGACCTTGAAGGCCATCCAGTGCCACCCCTGCTATGGGCAGGGACACCTCCCATGATCCCAGGTTGCTCCAAGCCCTGTCCAACCTGGCCTGGGACATTCCTGAGCCTTTCCAACATCTCCACAGCTCATTTTTCCACGGCTGGAGGAACAGCTTTCCTTCCTTTTGCAGCAAAGTGCGTAATCCACCCCCAGCTCCCTCCTCCGTGGGGCATTTCCTTCGCCTGGGGACCAGCTGAGGCACAGTGCGAGGGGGAGGGGGCTGCCAGCAGCATCCCCAGCATTCCCAAGCCTCATTGTCCAGGATTTCTGAGGCTTCCCCCGTATCTGTGGAGGAAGCAGTGGTGGGGTCCCGTGCGAGGGGCTGCAAGGGGGCCCTGCACACACACGTGGAAGTGGCTGAGCAGCTTGGTGGAGACAAGAACCACTGGCAGCTGCTCCGTGCTGGGGCTCCTCTCCCAGTTCCCTTCTCCTGGCTCCTACCACTGGGTGGGATGGCACAGAGAAGTTTGGGGATGGTGGCTCCCATCCCTGCCATGCTCCAGGCGAAGCTCCTCGCCAGGAAACGAGGCTTTTTCTGATAGTAAAAAAAAAAAAGAGCTAAATTTGTTTCCCATCTTCCCCCAGGCTGGATTACAAATTTGACACAGATGGGGAATCTTTGTTGTTTCTGTGGAAAACTGGATGCATTTTCCATCCCAACAAGAGCAGCATGACAGCATCGGACCCGAGACAAACAGCAAAAAACCCCAATTCTGGGTTTGTGGAGGAGGGGGGACAGATGAACTCCTCCAGCCCAAGAGCCATCCCGAGCTGGGACGCACGTGGGATGTGTTTGTGGAGAGGCAGAACCTGCTCTGGGGGGACACAACAGCCGAGTGTGGAGGTGGGGACCAGGACAAGGGGGATTTAGGCTGCAATTTTCCCTGTGAGCCCCCAAAGCCGAGGAGGAGGCTCTGAGCTGTGGCACTGGGATGGAGGGGTTTGGCTGATGGGGAGGGGGGACAAGGGGGTGGCTCGTTCTCACCTGAGGGCTTTTGGGGACCCAAACCTCTCTCCTTTGAGGTGCAGTTGCGGCTCCTTTGTCCCACACAGCCTGGAAAGATGCAGTGAGGAGGACTGGGCAGTCCTGGCTCCATCCCCGGATCCCTGCAGGTGACTCTCTCAGGGGATCAGGAGTCACTGTCACCCTTGCGGGGGATGAACCTGGGGCCAAGCTGGGGCTCTGCAGAGCTGCTGCCAGTTCCAGGCCATCAGGTTCATGCCAGGGCCAGGCAGCAGCAGCCTCTCCATCACCTGCCTGAGCTGTCAAAGGCATTACAGCAGCACTGGGGAAATGGGAATGCCTGGATCCTCCGTGCCTGGGGACCAGGGCTCTGCCGCTGCTGCCTCAGCACATTTCAGCCCCTCCAGCCCGGGTGCAGCTGTGGCATGGCTGTGCCCCATCCCCCTCCTGTCCTGTCCTGTCCTGTCCCACACCTGAGTGCTCAGATGTGCTGGGGGACATCTGCTCCCTTCCCTGGACCCCACAGCCCCACCGAGGGTCCCTGTGCCCAGCCAAGAGCCAGGGCTGCAGATGCCAGCCCTGGAACCCAGCCCGGGCACCCACGGGGGTTTGGCTGAACTCAGGTAATTGCTCCAATATGGAACTTTCCCTCCCTCAGGCCAAACCCCACAGCTCCGGCATCACTTTGGGATGTTCCTGGAGCTGCTGCTGGTCACACAGAGCTGGGCTGCTCCAGCACCACAGGGTGAGGGCACTGCTGGCTCTGTCCCCTCTCCTGTCCCCCCAGGGCCCCTCCTGCTCGGCCGCCGATCCCGGGTGTCCATCACAGCAGGGTGTTGGTGCTGGGGGGCACGGGGTGTCCCCAAACAGAGGATGATCCCGGCAGGATGGAATAGAGGGAGGGAGAACTGAGGTTCAGTTCCCCTTCACGGGGGGATTGAGGTGCACAGTCACCAGTGACCTCGATGTTCCCAAATTCCTTTGTGGATCTGGCCAGGAGAGCTAAAAACTCTCCCTGGAATTGGTGATGATGGATCCCCACGGCTCTGCTGCCAACCTCAGCCCGGGCTGCAGTTCACAAGCGAGGACTGATTTGTGTTTGCTGAGGTAGGAATGAGGCAGATTTGGAAGTATTTCAGAACAATTCATGGTTGGTTTGAAGCTGAAGTTTTGAGCAGGATTTCAAGCAGGACTCGGTGCTTGTTCAGCAGGGCAGAGCCAGACTGGGAAAGTGTTTTTGCAGAAGCCTCCATGAGGTGAAGGCTTTGGACTCATCAGATCAGCGTGGGGAGCTGGAGGAGTTGCTCTGAGGGCAGGGATGGGCTCACCCCTCACATCTCTGACTTTTTAGCATCTGATCCAACTATGATTCCTTCCTTCCCAACATCTGAACCTTGGTGATGCCAGCAGGACCTGGTGGCCTGGCACATGGCATCCAAGCCCAGGAAGCACAAAGTGCTCCTTTTTGTCAATTTGAAAAAGGAGAAACTGGATAAATGACTTGAAAATGTTGGAGTGAGTTAGGAATCATGAGGCTGGGGGGGATCTTTTTCTATGCCCTGAAAGCTGTTGGGGAGCCCCTTTCTCCTGCCCCTGGCTGTGCAGGAGGAGGGTGAGGAGCGGGAGGAAGAGCTCTCTGGAGGGGACAGCCAGGGGACAGCTAGCCCTGCCTGAGGGGACAGCCAAGGGACAGCTAGCCCTGCCCGAGGGGACAGCCAAGGGACAGCTAGCCCTGCCCGAGGGGACAGCCAGCCCTGCCCAGGGTGGCCTTGAGCCATCTGGAGAGCCTGGCAGCCCCTTCCCCACGGCTCTGCGAGGGTCTGGGCTTGGCGGCGGGGCCACCCCATACAGAGATCAAATAAACACAAATACCCTGAAATTATTCATGGCTCTGGGGACTTGTCTGATGCCTTGTCAGCAGCTGCTGATCAAATCAGGGCAGCTGTCAATTGGCCGGCAGCGGGAGGGGCTGGCTCTGGCAGACATGTGTGGATTCCTCTTTCCTTCCTTCCTCCTTGCCGAGCTCCCGCTGCTCCTGCACCTGCGGCAGGGCTGGGACCGGGGATGGCACGGGGAGCAGGATGGGCAGGATGGGCAGGAATTCTGGGGATGCAGCCCGGGATCGGGCCAAGGAGTGATCCCAGGGACCCAGCGCCGCAGAGGAGGATGCGGGTCCTGCCACCTGCGCTTGTGCCCTGGTTAATTAGCCTGGGCTAATTAGCTGAGAGCTTGTGGCTCAGGGAGCGCTGCCCATGGGTTGGGACTGCCTGCAGCCACCGTCCCATGGGATGTGGCAGGGAGCGGATGGATGCGCTTGGAATGGTAGTGACAGGACAAGGGGGAATGGCTTCACAGGGACAGCCGGGGATAGATGGGATATTGGGAATTAATCCTTCCCCGCGAGGGTGGGGAGGCCCTGGCACAGGTGCCCAGAGAAGCTGTGCCTGCCCCTGGATCCCTGGAAGTGTCCAAGGCCAGGCTGGACAGGGCTTGGAGCAACCTGAGACAGTGGAAGGTGTTCCTGCTGAGGGAGATTGGGTGAATCTGAAGGTCCCTTCCTTTTCCTTTTGCTCAACCAAGGATCAGGAAGGGGAAGAATTCCTATTTCTGCTGTCCACGGAACTTTAAACCTGTAAAAACCCATGATTTTTGTGACCTTTTTATGCATTTTCTGTGCTCTCCTCGACAAAGGTGGGAAATCAGGCAGTTCCAGCCCATTGCTGTGAGGGGACAATTTAGTGAGAAGTAATGAGTGTCATTTTTTAATTTGTAATTGAAAACAAGGACTTTAGACATGCTTAGAGCAGTCTCAGGCTTTTTTTCTCTGTTTTTTTTTTTTTTAACCTTGGGATAGTCGGGGTTAGTGGGGTCCCCTTCCCTCCCCAGCAGCTCTAAGAGCAAATTTTCCTTATTTGTTGGTGCTGCCAAGGATCCCACTTACCAGGGGGATAAAATCTGTCACCAGTGTCTGTACTCCAGGTTCAGAGGAGGGTAATTTGTGTTTTCCCCTGCTCAGGCAGCAGGTCAGGTCATAAAGCACCAGATCCACGGTGGGGAGAGAAGGTGTTTAAAGGCTGCCTGTGCTGAAAGGTACAATAATCCGCCGGATTACTTTCCGGGGGAGCTGCAGGAAAATTTACTGCCTTGGAAAGGGATTATCCCAGCGCTGCTGCCAGAGGATTTCTTCCCTTTCTTCCCTAAGAGGAAGGAAGCTTTTCATTGAATTCCTGCTGCTCGAGCCCGCGGGAGCTGCTCCCCCCAACCAGCGCAGCTCTCGCAGCTCGGGAGGGAAGAATTCCTCCCGACAATGCCGGGGTCTATCCCGGTCTCCCCTCTCAGGTGGGAGAGGGAAACTGGAGCCTGGCTTGGAATTCAGACGAAGTTTGCAGCGCCTTCACTGCACAGAAGGTGCTGAGCTGCCGGAGGGGTCGAGTTTGCTCCAGAGGGATGAACGGGAGGAGGAATGAACAGGAGGAGGGATAAATCCTCCCCCGGTGTGGCTCCAGCAGCATCTCCCAAGCTCCAGCTGCAGGAATAGGCTTTGTACTGGGAGCCACGAGGACTCTGACCCCGAACATCCCTTCCTGCCTGGGGACCAAACCCAAGGGCTCCATCCCCCGTTACAAGCAGAGAATGGAGCTGGAGCAGCTTCCCAGGCTGGAGCTCAGGGCCACTGCTGCCCCGAGTTCCCAAGTCCTTCAGCAGTGCCACCCCCGGGGCCAGGGCTTGGCGGGGGCATTCGGGGGGGTTGGTTTTGTTTGATTTCCTTCCCCTGGAAGGCGGGGGGGGGGCTGGGGCAGCCAAGCCCTTTAATTGTGTGCAATGAAGGCTGACAGTGCCGAGGCGCAGCCTTTAAAAGGGGTACTGAACCTTTAATTCCTGAATAAATCATCTCCAGTCTGTTGCTCCTTCATCTGCAAGCTGTTTGAGCGGGATACACAGGCACTGCTGGGAAGGGTCATTTGGAGATCAGAGCCCTCGATTGACCCGGGTCACAGGCAAGACACCTGCCACAGGCTGTCCCCTCACCCCGGAGCCGGGCAATCAAAGGGACGCTGGGGAGCCGGCCAGGAGAGGAGGTTTCTAATTGCTGCCACGCAGAGGGGCTTCATTCCAGAGGCATGGAGAGCTGGGAGTGCTCCTGGCATCGCTGTGCTCGCTGCAGACCAGCCCTAGCACAGCTGGGCACGTGCCAGCCCCCGTCTTCTGAAGGGTTTTTGGGGATTCACAGACCTGTTCCGTTCCCCACCTGTTTTCACCCAAGCAGTGGCTCCAGCTGCTTTTTCACTCACAGTTAATCAAACTCCGTCAGGGAGGAGGAGTCCCTGGGGGCTCTTTTTGGACTCCATCAGGGAGAGATCCAGTGGTGCTGGCTGTGAGGGGTCCCTGGCAGTGTCACTGGGGAGTTCAGCTGGCATTTTTGGGCTGACCCCATATATTGTAGCTGCTCCACAGTGGAGAAGGTTGAGGAGGGGCCATCTCCAAACTCCATTAACAGACCGAACAGTCTTTTCTCCAGTGCAGGGAAGGAGCCGTGCCCTGATTAAGGCTGATTCCTGCTCTCCGTAATCCCATGCATCCACCAGAGCCCTTTCACCCTAACGACCCGGCTGGAATAACCATGCAAGGAAAACACTCTCCAGGGCCCGGAGCTGTCCATAATTGCAGCCTCTGCCCATCCACATGAACAGGATGGCCATGAAAATGCGATGGAAATGCTGGACAGGGGGTGTGTGGGAGCTGGAGTGGCTGTAGGGACTGCAGGGCTGGGGGGGACAGGGCCTTTTCCTCACCATCCTACCAGGAAACTTGGAATACCAAGGGGTCTGGGAGACTTTACAGATGGGAAAAGCAGCCGTGTTTCCCAGGCGGCCCTGGTTCTTGTGGGGGTTAATAACTGGGTGTCGGGTGACTGCTGAAAGCAGCCGCGCCATTAGAAATGCAAATGTTGGCTCCAGCTTCTCCCCTTTCCCTCACTCCACATCTCCCAGTTTTTGATGCCACGTCAAACACGAACCTCCCTGGCTCCCAGCCCTTCCCAGAGCCCCCCACAGACCCCACTGCTGCCAGCCCCGCAGGTGGGGGAACCCCTCGGGGAGTGTTTGGGGGCTCAGACCCTCCAGGGACCAGTGGTGCCACAATCCATCGCATTTTCCTCCTCTGAGCCTCTTTCTCCACCTGAATCCCAGCCCAGGGACCCCATCCCTCGTGGTCTGGTGGTGGGAGAGAGCTCTGGGGTCCTTTGTGTGGGCTGGAGACCCCCCAGTCGCAGTCCTGGGCTGTTGCTCCGTGGGTCTCAGGGCTGCCAGGGGGCATCGGGAGCTTCTGGGGGGCAGGAGGAGCCCCTGGGGACGCTCCAGCTGGGAGCACGACCCGCCGAACCTCCTCGCTGTTTCATGTATCAAACTGTAATTAGGAGCAAAGGGCAGAAGGGTGCAAAGGAGCATTAATAAATTATCTGCCGGGTTGTTAATTGACGTGTCTCAGTCAGCCCGTGGTGGAGCCCAGGGCTTGGCTCCCCTTCCAGGCGCATCCCAGGCTTGTTACTGCCATCATTAGCATATTCAGGTCTCCCTGCTTAAAGCCAATTAGCTCCCGGCCAGGCCTGATTGGGAAGCCGCGGCCTCATTTGCACATTTTTGAATTGGTGAAAGAATCAAAAATAATGGAGGCAGCTCGGGGCTGGGGAGCGCTGGGGGGGCTCTGCCGGCTGGGGGGCAATGGCAGGACCTGCTGGGGAAGGAGAGGGGGAATTGCACAGTAATTAGGAGTAAAAAAGAACACGGGCTAATTTGGTCCCGGGCGGCTCGGGGAGTTCATCCTTCCCAGCTCATCCTTCCCAGCTCAGCCGTCCGTGCCCTGCGTTGATTCAACAGATGCCCGGTGATGCCTCCGGGAAGAAAGGGGTCACGGAGGGGCCTGGGATGGGGTGAGCACGGCTGCCCACCCCTTTTTGGGGAATAGGGGGTCCGCCGTGTCCCCCGGCAGCGGGAGCTCCTTGGCAGAGCTCCATCCGCCCCTCCCCACATCCCGTCGCCTTCCCTGCCTTCTCCCCGCTTTTTCCCCAGCAAAGGTGCAGCTATTTGAGCTGCCTGGAAGGAAAAGGCGCTATCTCCGAGTTTCCAGAATGGCTCCAGTTTAACAACCTGAGAGCCGCGGCGGGGCCACAAAGGCAGCCTTGTCCCGGGCTGAGATAAGCCCGGGGGACGATTCATATGCAGATCCGGGTGGTACCGGGTGGCTGCCGCCGGAGGATAAATCTGTCCCGAGCCTCGGCCCCCTCTCCCGGTTCCAAACTGTTTTACATTTACACAAAAACGGTTCTGTCCCCCGGCGAGCCCCGTCCCGGCTGCCTGTCACCCTGCCCGCGGGGGGGTGTCCCCTGGAGCCGCGGGGTGTCCCCTGCCCGGCCTGGGGCTGTCCCCGCGCTGAGCTGCGCTGGTTTTGTCCCCAGCGTCCCATGGCCCGTCTCAGTGCCTTCAAAGAGTCACTTTCTTTGCCCTGCAGAAAGCTCTCAACCATGTCCCTCCTCCAGCAGAAATCCCTTCCTTTCACTCCTTTTGTCCGGGCTTTTTTGTCAGGGCTCATTTTTTTAAAATAGTGATGGAGAGGGGTTTCTTCCCCCCTTTTTTTCTCCTTTTGGTGATAACATAGAACCTGCAATCCCCTGACCCCGTGGCACCCATCACTTCCACCTGTGCTTGATCTGGGGTTTTGGGATCTCCCATCTCACTCCCGGCACACACTGGACCTGTATCCACACAAAAGATTCTGCCTGGCATTTCAGGGCAGAAGAATTTAGGCAGAGTCTGCCCAGCTCTCATGGTTTGGGCTGGGATAGAGTTAATTTTCTTCCTGGAGCTGCCGTGGGTGATAACTCAGGGATGCTTTGGGCTGGAGACATTTTTATCTCCTGAGAGTGCATCCCCTGATCTCGCGGCCTGGTGCTGGGAGGAGTTCTGCTCCAAAAATCGTCAGAAATCATGAACCAATTAACTCTGGAAAGTTATGTTGGCCCAGTTTTTGAAGTCTGCTTTGATTCCTTGCCTGCTATGACTGTTAATCACCATTTAATGCTGCTTTCTGCATTTTTATCATCATTTTATCTGTTGTAATTTATTGTGTGTTACCTTAACAGAGGAAGCATTTTCACATACTGTCTCCACGTAGGAAATCCCAGCTCCGATGACTCTCAAGTGCCAGCTGCTTTATTAATTAAAAATGAAAATTTATCAGCTTAATAGAGAGGTAAAGGAGTTTTATCCCTCCTCCTGGGCACAGTTTCCTCTTGAAATCCCAATTCCTTCCAGGGCTCTCCCACTGCAGTGTCTTGTACCTGCAGGCACTGCTTGGCATTCCCACGGTGCTCTCTTGAGGTCAATAAGAATTAACTGTAAATTTAATTAAAGTTCCTAATGTTTGTGCTAAAGTGGGGCATAAGAAAGCCTGCTCTGCTCTTTGCCAGTTTAAGCCAGATCTGGAGGGAGCTGGGTGTTATCAATAATTAACCGGGGTAATTTAGGGGAAGTATTAGGGAGTTAATGAAAATGTGAAATTCGTAATTATCGTGCAAGTAGCTGGAAGAGCTGGAGCTGCTGGGGAGGAGGAGGTGTTGCACAATTAACGCTTGGAGGCTGCTGGTCCCAACAGGATCCCGGGATGTCCCTGGGATGGGGCAGTTCAGGGACTGAAGGTCCCTGCACCCCAGCACTGGCTCGGAGCAACTGCCTGAGCTGGGAGCCCCTGCCCCAAAATGTGCTGTTATTAAAACTTCGATTAATTACATTGTAATTAAGCCATGGATGGTGCGGCTGGAGGTAATTAGTGAGGTGCAGCTCCTCTGTGCTGAGGAGCCCTGGGATGGGCGCAGGGAAGGTGCTGGGATTGCTGCTGGGGGTGAGTGGGGTCCTGGGGGGTCCTGGGGGTCCCTCTGTCCCACAGACCCCTTAGGGGCTCACACTGGGGCTCACACTGACCCTCGATGTCCTTCTGCAGGAAGGAGGAGGGGGACAAAAGAGAGGTTTTTCCAGAGGGATTGTGCCTGCCCCATCCCTGGAAGTGTCCCATGCCAGGTTGTGGTTTAAGGTGGACTCTCCAGGGTCTCCCATCACCTCACCCCAAGTGTTTGCTGTCAGTAATAAACTCTTTATTAACAATAAACAATTTATTGCCCACTGAGGAGAGGGACTGGTCTAGGCCCTCAGCCCAAGTTTGCTGAGAGGGTTGGGGCTGGGAGAGGATGAGGAAGGAGCTGTTCTACTGCACAGAAATCCTGGTGGCGTCAAGGGAAACACCGCAGGGGTGTCTCAGCAAGCTGCCAGGAGGAGCTGGTGAAGCAGCCTGGAAAACCCTGTGGCACTTCCTGAATGGAATTAAAGTTAAGGATGCTTGGCTGGCCAGGAAGGCCCAGCGGGAGGGTGGGGCTGTTCTCCCTGCAGATCCGGAGCTGTGCCATTGGGTGTTCCTTGGCTCTGGACGAGCACAGGGAGGGGACAGGCATGGCTGTAAGGGTCTAATCCTGGTTTGGGACGGTGCTTCCCAGCAGGAGCTCTGTCACTCAGCGTCTCTGGCAAGTGCTGTTATTTGGGGTGGGAGAGAAAAAGTGCAGGAAAGAATGGGAAGAGCACCCGTGGCTGTCCTGAGATGCTTGGACCATTGAAGGGCATCCTTCTGGTGCCAGAGTGGCTGTGCTGCCAGGTGAGGACACCAAGGAAAAGAAGTGGCTCTAAAAACGCTGGCACTGTGCAAAAAATAAAATAAAAGCTGGGGGGAAAGCCACAAGTGGCTTTTTCCTCCTGTTTGGGGGAGGGAGCTATGGGGGCCCAGCGTCACTCGCAAATGCTTTTAATCAAGTGTTCTTTCCTGCGTCCAGGGGAAAAATCCCAGAAACCTCAAGCTTTTCCCATTACATAAGGACCAGATGCTGCTGGGCAGAGCCCTGAGTTCCCCCCAGCACAGCCCTGTCCCCAGCCACCGTGGAGACCCAGCTCCCTGCCAGGCACAACCCCAGAGCAGTGAGATGGTGATCCCAGAGCAGCTGTGGCTGCCCCTGGATACCTGGCAGTGTCCAAGGCCAGGCTGGATGGGGCTTGGAGCACCCTGGGATGGTGGAAGGTGTCCCTGCCCATGGAAGGGGGTGGCACTGGATGGTCTGTGAGGTCCCTTCCCAAACCATTGCAGGATTCTGTGGTTCTCCTTGGAGCTGGAAGAGGAGGATGTGGAGGGCAGTGGGGCAGGTGCCTGTGCTGGTGGCAGGGAGGACCCGTTCTGTCACACAGGGTGCCGTGGCTGGGTAATTTCTGCGGCAATTAATGCCTCATTAAAGTGCACGAGGGAACAATCAGAGCAGTGAATTTTACCCAGCACAATGGCTGGGCCCTCAGGGTTTTTCTGCCTTTCTTTTGAAAAGGAAACAGTCTTTTCCTGGCTTTAACTGCTCCCTGTCTGGAGGCACAGGAGGAGGGAGCCTTGGTGGGCATCTCCACTCCCAGCTGCTGCTCGGACATCACCCCCGTGATGGGATTTTCCTCTGCAATCCCAGGGGGCAAGATAGAACCTCCGGGACTTGAAATCTGGGATGAAAACCAGTCGCTGGTTTTGTATCAAAAACTGAACCTGGGGTGGAGGAGAAAGGAGCAGGAGGGATTTCCAGGGCTGGGAAAGGGTTGTGGGGGAATTCCAAGGGGGACCAACAGCCTGCAGGTGCCCTGTGGATGCTGCTGGTGGGACAGAAGGATAGACCCTGGAGGGGACGAGGGGAATGCTGAGATGGCAGAGAGGCTGGAGCATGGGGGCTCCTAGGAAGGATTCTGAAGACAAGGAGGTCACCAGTGGGGTGTGAGAAGGTGGGGCAGGAGGGAGAGGAGAGAGGCGGTAGTGGTTGGGAAGTCCCTGAGCACATCTGGCCGGGTTTTGTGGCTTGTCCCCACCCATTGTGGCACCAGGTGGGAGCAGCTGAGCCCTGACCGTGTCCCTCTCTCCGCAGGAGCCTGATGCCACGGACACTGGAGGGCCAGATCACCATGGAGAAGACCCCCAGCTACTTTGTCACCAAGGAGGCCCCACGGCGCATCTACAACATGTCCCGGGACACCAAGCTGATCGTGGTGGTGCGCAACCCCGTCACCCGCGCCATCTCGGACTACACGCAGACCCTCTCCAAAAACCCCTCCATCCCCAGCTTCCAGGCCCTGGCCTTCAAAAACCTCAGCACGGGCCTGATCGACACTAGCTGGAGCGCGGTGAGGATCGGGATCTACGCCAAGCACCTGGATAACTGGCTGCAGTACTTCCCGCTCTCCAAATTCCTCTTCGTCAGCGGGGAGAGGCTCGTCAGTGACCCTGCCGGGGAGATGGGCCGAGTCCAGGACTTCCTGGGTCTCCAGAGGGTGGTGACGGACAAACATTTCTACTTTAATGAGACCAAGGGTTTTCCCTGCCTGAAGAAGCCGGAGGGGGGAAGCAGACCGCGCTGCCTGGGGAAATCCAAGGGGCGGCCGCACCCCAAAATCGACGGGCAGGTGGTGCAGCGCCTGCGGGAGTTTTACAGACCCTTCAACATGAAGTTTTATCAGATGACGGGGCAGGATTTTGGGTGGGACTGAGCCATCCACAGGGCACCTGGGCTGCCAGGATTGCAGGCCAGGGATGCTCATGGTCATCGTGGTCCAGGGATGCCCTTGGCCGCCCCGCCAGCACCCTCCTCCCTTTGTTCTAATTTATATCGGACCTTTTCTGGCAAGAAACGGACTTTTCTGGAGTAGAGAGAAATATTTAAGAAATAAAACCACAGATGAGCCTTCTCCCCTCCCTGACCAGATTAAATATTCTTCCATATAAATCTTGCTAATCTATATTAACTGGGAGCGTTCCAGGGGGCAGGTGGAAACGTGTGATTGTGTGCGTGGGGATGATGGATCCACCATCCATAATAAAACCTTTGGAAACCACTTGGCCTCTGGGGCAGGCAGCCAGTGGGGTTTTGCTAAATCGAGTTCTGGTGGTGACACAGTCACTGGTGGCCTGGGGAGGGCTGGGCAGCGAACCCCAGTCCTGGGAGATGTTTTGCAGATGGAAAAGAGTCTGTAGGAATTTCCCAGTTGAGCAAAACAATGAACAGCAGCAGTTTTGAATAAATGCCAGGTCTGAGTTTAGGGGGAGAGAGTTGTGGATCACCTTCCCATGTTCCTTGAGCGACCCAGATGATAGAGCAGGGCCTTTCTAACCTTTAGGATGAAAATTCCTGCTTCTCCCGAATTCACGCAAACTCTGCCCTTTCAGTTCAATAATCTCAACAGTTTTTCAAATCTGCAGCCATTGAGGGTCATCAGGGGAGGCTGCAGAAATTACTTTAATCTGCACTAACTAATTTTCCCTTAATTAAAGATGGGGAAAACATTTAATTAACCTCTAAGATCTTATTAGTGATTTGCATTTGTCTCTTTAATGAGCTAATTATGAGTTTTGAAGGTCCCGCAGGCCCTGCGTTGTTTGCAAATCTGCTTTGGCTGTGGTTTCTTCCATCATGCAGCATCCCAAACCTGCATCCCAAAGCTGACTGTGCTGCCCAGGTGCCTCCTCTCCTGGCTGCTGCTGCCAAGGCATGATAAGGGAACCAGGTACCATTTCTGGGATGTACAACTGGCCCCATCCCATTTCCTGCCAGCTCGGAGGTGGGTTCACACCCCCACCTGGTGCTTCATCCCACACAGCTCTCCCGGGTCCTCGCACACCCCTTGTGCCCCTGGAGGTGATGTTTGTTTCCTGTCCCACGCTCCGGGCTGCAGGTGAGGTCGGGCACATTCCTGCTCATTCCCGGGACGTGTGCAGGGACGGGCTTCAGGTGATGTCGGAGTGCGATGCAAACAAGTGCTATTTCTGTGCGGGGAGAGGCCACTGCCGTGCCAATCCCTCGGGCCTTTAGGAACGGCACCGACTGGGATATTGCCAAGGAATAGTGAGAGGAGATGAAACCAGGACTGGTTTTCCGCTGGTTGAAACCCCAGAGCCCTCGGAGTGACGCGGCTGTCGCAGGGATGGGCTCAGCATCCCGTGCCCAGCGCGGGGTCCCCCGGCCGTGTCCCCCCGGGTCTGTGACCCTCGGCCACCGCCCCGCCGGGGGTGGGATGTCGGAGCGGCTGGAGCCCCTTGTCAGCCTCGCTGGCAGCTCCGCGTGATGGACTGCGCTCTGCTTGTTTAGGTTTTGTTTCCAGCCACGACATTCGACCAAATTATTCTCCACGAAGGGCTTTAAAGTTTCCCAAGTGCCTGTGAAAGCCTGGAAACGCTGATAGTGATCCTATTTCTCAGCTGAGTGACTGCATTCAGCCCCAGCCATATTGATATGCAAAACGTTAAGGGTCCCGGCTCTAAAGATGGTTTCTGTCTGCCCTGTGAAAGGGAACCATACTTTTTTAAAGCCCGGCCCTTTCTAAAGCCGCACAATACCATATAGACTATGCCATTTAAAGCATCTGAAGCGACCCAAAATGTATTGAAAGCTTGCTTTGCAGACTCATTAAGACTACTCAATAGGTTCTGGCAAATACCGTGCCAGGGCTGACCGCACGGATTAAGACTTTTGAAGTGTTACACAAACCCCCTGCTTAAACTAATTGCTGCCCCTCAGCTCATGAGGTCAAGTATTTGTATTCATTGCCTCCGAGAGGAGCCACTTATGGCTCTGTCCAGGTGAAGTCTGCACTTCATTAGATCAAGACAATAAAAGCAGCTTTGGTAGGAAGGGGATGAAATCTCCCGGCTCCTGCTCTGAGCCAAGCAAAGGCTTAAGTCCACCTCGGCGGAGTTTGGGGTCGTTTGTGGTGCTTTCAAGAGGTCCAGTGGAGCGATGTGCTTCCAAAAAAATGGTTTCAGTGCAGGATGGTGACAGCACCCGCGTCCCACTCGTGCTGTCCCTCCCAGCGTCAAGGAGGGTTCAGCTTGAGCAGAGATTCCTTGGAATTCCTTGTGCAGTTCTCCACTGTGACATTTCATTCTCTGGGGTCATGGAATCCTAGAAAGGTTTGGATTGAAGGGATTAAAGCCCATCCAGTGTCACCCCCTGCCATGGGCAGGGACACCTTCCACTATCCCAGGCTGCTCCAAGCCCCATCCAACCCAGCCTTGGACACTTCCAGGGATGGGACAGCCACAGCTTCTCTGGGATCCCCATCCTGGGTGGAATTGCTCTGAAACTCCCACAGAGACTCAGGGACAGGTGTCACTGCTGGATCTTTCTGCTCAAACCTCTGGAAATAAAGTTATGACAAGAGGATGCTGAGCTGTGCTGATGTTTTCTGGGACAGAGGGAGTTTGGGCAACTGTTTGCTCAGGGGACAATGGCAAAACCCCCTGTGCTCATGGAGCTGAAAAAATGCCTCTGGAGCACCAGGTTAATTGGGGAAGTGCCAGAGCAAGAGGATGATGGAGATCCAGCTTTGCAGCCAAGTATGAAATGAAGTTTTCATCCCCATCTCAGTTAACCAAAGTTTCCATTTCTAACCCCAATTATGTTTTGAAAATCCAGCTATCTGAAGTTTTGTGGTTCCTATGCTCTGGGCCTCCCTCTCCATTCCACTCCATAAGCCAGGAAGAGCAGGGCTGGAAGAGCCTTCCAAAATTTTTTATTTACTCCTTTTTCTGTTAGACCAGATTTAGGAGGACAGAAGGGAAAGAACAAAAATAGGGAAGGAAAAAAAAAGCTCCAAAAGCAAGAAGTTAAAACTTCCCTGCTTTTGCGTGGGTCTGGAAATAAGGAGAGCAGCAGGGCTGATTTTCAGTTCCACATTTCATCTTGAATGTTTATAACCTGTAACAGGGGAAGTCGTGGTCTTCCCTGGAAAGGCCCAGCCATCCCCATTGCCATTCCCTGCTGCCATGGGTGTGGCCACACCTGTTCCACCCCAGAGCCCCCAGGTGAGGCTGGTGCTGCCAGGGTTGTGGGGCATCTGTGGGTTATAAAAGCTGGGAGGGGGCACTGGGCCCTCCCTGTAGGGTCTGCCCCAGCTCTGGAGGGGGCAGAAGCTGTCCCGGCTCAGGAAGCAGGAGCTAGCACTGGTTGGTAAGTGGGGGCTGCTGCCAGGGGTGTTGGGCATCCTTCCTGCTGGTTTTGGGGGCTGCAGAGCCATGGTGGAGTTTGGGGATGGAGCAGTGAAGTTGTGTGCAGGCATCATATGCAAATGCCAAATTTATGCTCTGATTGGAAACAGCAACACATTGCCTCAATTAATTAATTTGTATCACTCGAAAGAATAAATTGATGCCTTTCTGGCAAGATTCCCCTGGCAGGAGGCATGCCCCAGGCTCTAACTGTGTACCCCTTATTGGTATGGGGTAGAGGGGGACACATGGGATGGGCACTGCTCCTTCCCAGGGAGTGGGGACACGTGGAGTGGGTGGGAGGAGCGGATGGCTGGAGCCTTTGGGGCTGGCTCATGGTGATGCCACAACTCATTATGTGAGGGCTGGTATTAGAGGAGAAAATGGAGCTGTAAGGGCTGATCCAGCCCCGTTTTTCCCAGATTTCTGTGGCTGGGGAGTGGTGGTGCAGATGACGAAGCCGATGCTTCTGCTGCCGGGCAGGATCAGCTCTGCCCCAGCACTGCCACACATGCTGGCAGCTGCGCCTGGAAATCAACAGGGAGGGAATTTTCCCCTTTTTTTCCCTTTTACTCCGAGTTTAAACTTCCATCTGATGGCTGATTGCTGAAGACCCCCCCCCGGCAGCCGCAGCACACTGCTGGCAGATGCCAGCGGGAAGGAAAGTGTGAGGGATGGAGGGCAGCGGGAGAGAGGCCGGGAAACTGGGAAATGCTCCTGGTGGGGATGGGAAAGGGGCTTGTGCAACAGCCAGCCTTTAATTAAGGGTCTTTAAAGAGCTTTCCCAGCTGGTTAACATTGCCTTGCCATATTGGAATGGTTTAGAAGCAATGCTCCTCGGGAATGGCAGCCCTGTGGGTGTGGGGTGGGTTCTGGTCCCTCAGCCCTTTGGAGAAATGGGGCAGAGAAAAAGGGGTCCGTGCCTCAGTGGAGAGGACAAGGAGCCCTCCACCCTCCCAGGGAAGAAGCTCGTCAGGCGTCACCAGAGGCTGGAGGGGGCAGTGTGTGTCACCCAGCCCTCAAGAGCTGGATTGGGAATGTCTGATCCAGCTCTGGGGTGGATATAAGTGGCAGGAGCCAGTTCTGGGCTGTGAGGAGGTCTGAGGTCAAAGCCAGGGTGTTTTGTTCCCCCTTTTGTAGAAAAACATCCCCTGACCACCGGAGCAGGGAACATCCCTGCAGTTTGCTCTCCATCCAAGTTGGGGCTGAGGGATGCACGGTTGAGCATCCTCCTCCTCCTCCTCTGCATGTCCTGACCTCACCAGAGCATTCCCAGCTTGAGGTTCCCCACTCTGTCAGCTCCAAGGACGTGGGTAGTGCTGGGGCTCCCTCTGCTCCCACAGCCTGCTTTTATCTCTGGAAAAAATCATAATAAAAGCCAAAAGGCAACTTTAATATTGTAATATTAGAGAGGGCTGGGAGAGAAAAGCTCCTGCCTGGGGCCATGGCACTGCTGGGGTCCCAAGCAGGGATCCACGCTTCCATTTAGGGATGCACAAGGAAAATGGGGGAAAAATAAATTAAATCAGTATTTTCTAGGCTTGGCTGATGTGTGCTGTGCTCAGACAGGGGAGGACAGGGAGGGGGTGCCAAGGCAGGACTTCCTGTTACCTTTAGGACAGGTATTGGGATTACTGTGAGTAAACCCCAGTTAAGAACCTGCTTGTGGAAGATGTGATCCTTGGGATCCCGATGCAGCCTGCCCAGGGATGGGCACCCCTCAGCACAGGGCACAACCAGGCAGTAATATCCAGCACAGGCTCAAGTAACCAGCGGAAAACATTCCAAGTCCAGAGAGGCTTCGCAATAATTTCCACATTCCGTAATTTTTCTCAAGAGGGGAAGAGAGGCAAGCCTGGAATAATTACCCACACAAGCAGCCATTGAAATGTTCTGTGCTGCGAGTACTGATCATTTGCTGTACTTCACAAGACAATTTTGGCTCTCGGAGCATAAAAGCAAGCAATGATTAAAGCTCTTGTTTGCAGGATCCCTGAGCCAAAGCACAAGAGTCTGTTGCTAAATCCAAGTCTGGACTTGGCAAGCAGCTCCTACATGGGGAGTGAGCCAAGGTGGTGTGGCTGTGCTCAGTGTCTGGGGGGTTTGGGGTGCTGGTTTCCCCATCCTGCTGATTCCAGGTGTGTGGGGGTGACTTGTGCTGCCAGCCCTGGGAGTGAGCTGGAAGATTTTGCAGGGAGTGGAAGGTGTTGCAGATCTTTGGGGCTTGGAGAGGCTCCTTGGTGGTGGGAAGGAGCAGGTGCTGAGCTGGAAATGGGGCCAGTGGGTGTCTGCTGCTGTCTCCCTGTGTCCCTGTGGAGCAAGAGGATATTTGGGAGGAGTCTGGGAAGGCAAAAGGCCCTGGTGTGTGCAGGCAGTGCTGCAAAGTGAGGGCCTTGGCTGGAGGCAGAGCTGCTGGCCCCTTGTGCTGCCTGGATTTGGGGATCCCAGGCTGGGGATTCCAGGTTTCCTGGGTGTCTCAGACTCCAGCTAAACTGAAGGAGCTGTTCCCTGGTGAGAGGCTGTAGGGATGTCATGATTGCCCACGGGTAAAAGTGCTGAAAGGACCTTTTGTGCTCTGCTGGGCACCACCCTGCTCAGAAATGCTGCCCCAAGATGAACTGGGACCAGCAGGGCCAGAGCTCACAGCAGCACTGGGGTGTTACTGCAGTATCTGTGTGTGCAGCCCTGGTTAGGGACCTTCTCCCAGCCTGGCTGCATGGCTGATACAAGGTTATCCCCTTTGGGAAGTGATTTTTGGGCAGCAAAGCCCAGAGGAGCTGCCTGTGTGTTCCAGTCAGTCCCACATGTGCTGTGTAGTGCTGAGGTCTCCCCTAAACCCGGCCCTGGTGTCCTGCAGGGATGGGCAGCCCTGGCACACCCCGGGGAGGGTCTGCTGCAGCACAGCCCCTTCTGAGGGGCTTTATTTACCCAGAGGGTCTTCATGCTGCCGATGTCAGTGGTGCAATGTCTTGGTGTGAGTGTCCCAGGATGGAATCTGAGTGTTGCTGTCCCTTCCTGGCTCTGCCCTGGGAGAGCAGGTGCTGGGATGAGCTCTGCCTGGAGTAGGCAGGCAGCTCCAGCATCGCTGGTGGCAGAGAGAGCTGAGAATGGATTTGAGCCAGGGCATTGGCTCCTTGCTGGCATAAATCATCCCTGTTTGGTTCAGTGCAGCTGTGTGATTGAGCTCAGGTCAAGATCTGGTTCAGATCTTCCTCCTCTGCTTGTTAAACTTCAGTCCTTGAGGATGGTGTGGGTTCACCTCGGAGGGAAGATAAATGAGTCCCAGTGCAGCAGCACTAAATCTATTCAGCCTTGTGCTGGGCTTTCCAGGGCTCTTTGCTGCAGGACAGGGAAATCCTTGGGACAGCTGAGAGACCCAGGTCTGTATGGAAGCATCATGTGGAGTCCCCTCTGGCCTTTCCCCTGGAAAAAAAGCAAGAATTCAGATGTTGAATAAATTCCACAGAGATTACCTTTGCTAATTGAGCGACTGCTTATACAGGGCTGTTACTGCTGTCTTCTCCTCAACCATCAAACCAAAATAGGTCCTTGCAGAGAGCTTTTATTTCAAGCAGTGACCTCCCGGCTGTCCTGGAGTGCTGAGGGAGCTGTGGGGATCCAGCTCCTGGTGTGGCTGTGTCCCTTGGGTGCCTCTGCTCCAGCTTGGGTGCAGCTGAGTAGCTGCTTTCTGTTGAAATCCTGGCATTAACTGGGAGCATCCCATGTCCTCAGGGGTGTCCCTGCAGCACTGGCCATCCTGCCAGCCCAGGGCACAGCTGCCACCAGGACCCACTCAGGAGCTGCGCTTGGCTTTCTTGGCTTTGTTTTAGATGGAAAAGAGCATTTCTGGAGCAGATCTGGCAGTCCTGTGCAGTTTTGGCAGCCCTGGAAGGGCCCTGGCAGATGGGCAGCCTTCATCCATGTCCCTGCTCTCTTGGATGAGTTGTGCTTGTTGGAATTATTTACTGCACCGATTGATAAACACTCTGGGCAGTGGGCTGTATTTCATGAACACCACACTCTACATGTGCCTGCTGTTATATTTCAAGAGCATAAATAACAGTGGGGCAGCAGCAGAAATTAAAACCAAACACACAGAACTTAGAACGATTTACACCCAGAATTTTTCAACACAGAAAGGAAGGAAAAAACCACTCCTGGGCTGTGCCCCTCACTTAAACCTTGCTCCTGCCTTTCCCGGGGTGCTGGTGCCTCTGGCTGTGCTCCTGCCTCCAGCTGAGGGGATATTGGCTGTTTCCCACCAGCATGGGAAGCCACCTGCTTTCCCCACATCCCCTTGTGTGTGGGGACACAGTCCCAGGCTGGCTGGTGCCACGTGCCATTCACGAGCCCCCCTTGGCACATCCCGCCTGCCATCGGCGGTGCCACCCTGGTGTTTGTTTTCCTAGCGAGGGAAGCATCCAGCAGCATGTGCTGCAGTCCCCAGCTTGTTTGTTTTCCTTTAAAATGCAATATAGACCTAATTATTTGAAAACAAACTCTCCTGAAGAGCGGGGTTATTCAGAGCAGGCAGCCAGGCTCCGTTCCCTTCCCTCTGGTAGCGTTTAAGTGTTTCCCCCGCATCGGTGATGCAGCCGTTCCTCATAAATCAGCGGAGGTAGGAGCACATTTGCTCCCCTGGCTTTGAAGAGGCGTCAGATCTCCGAACAGAGGCTTCTTGCTGGGTGATCCTCTGGGGCTGGTTCTCATTTCCTTGTAGGAGGTGGGTCTGGAGCCCATTTTGTGCATTTGGGAAGGCTGGCGGGGGGGAAGGGGAGGAAAATGAATGACTTTGCTTTGTTGACAAAAAAAAAAAAAGCCTTGACACCAAGAGCACTGTGCCCCATTAACGTCCCACTGACACAATTATTTACCAGGAAGACGCAGATATTGATTTGGCAGGAGCTGCACGTGCCATAGCAGGGCTGAGGCTGAATGGCTCCATAAACTGGAAGTGGGCTCCCTGCTAACCTAGGATTAAGTCTGGTCCTGCATGGGTTAAGGCTACATCCCTTGAGGTACTGCAGTGGCTTTCACCCCTCTGGTGTCACTGCTGGCTCTGCCATGTGCACAGAGCCATTGGGTGATGGCACTGAGGGCTGTGCTGGGGGCGCTGGGAGCAGTTGCTGGTGGTGAGGGATGTGGAATGGCCATGCTCCCCATCAGCTCCCGCCTGTCCTTGGGCAGATAAATCCTCAGTGCTCTGCTCAGCCTTTGGAGGCTTCACCAAGTGTCAGTCACTGTTACAGAGCTCTGTCAGTACTTGTGCATTTTAATGGAAGAAAAACTGCCAAGGTGAGCCATTGAGTGCCCCAAAAATGGAGGTTTCCTGTTCGGTTCTGCCCTGGTTTTATGCCTTGAAGAGAAGGTATTAATACACACCAGTGGCACAGGACATCTGTTGCTGTCCCAACCATGCTCATACCCCTCTGAAATCGCTCCTGTGCCTGCATTATCTGGGAAGGGCTCAGAGATGTGTGCCTGCACAAGCCTCAGCTCTTTGTTAGGGCAGGGTTGCTCGAAAATGAGGCATTTCCATCACCTTTGTGGCAGCATCTGGATGTGCCTGAGCTCTGGGGAGCTCGGCACTAATGTTGGACACCCTTTGGATATGCCTTTGGAGACACTTCCACCTGGAAATGACTTGGGTGCTGCCCTGGGGGAGCATTGCTGGCCGCAGCCAGAACCACCACGGTCATCCAGGCAGCGAGAAACTCCCTGGAAGGATTTTAAGGAATTCATCTGGCAGGTTTTGAAAGGTAATTGTAACAGGAAGGTGGAGCTGGAACATTTCTGCTGCGCTGGGCCGTTTGCAGCGAGGAGCTGGCAGCAGGCGAGCTGCTGAGTGAGGAGCAGGCGCTGCCATATGGAGCTCTGCTAACGAAAAGCTCCGCCGGGGCCAGGGCTTGGCAGCCCTGCTGCACAGAGCCCCTGTGTGGGAATAAATGTTACTCCTCGGCATTATCGGTGCTGCAGGATCTGGCTGCAGGCACAAGGAGCTGTCTTTGGGCCCTGCTTCAATGCAGCTCTGCACGTGAGCTCAGGGAGCAGCACACGAATGGCCCTGGTGACTGCCCGGCAGAAATCTTGGGCTTAAACTCGCTCTCTGCTGGGTCTGAGCTTTCATCTGACTTGACTTTTGTGCCTTGGATCGCCCTTGGCTTTCCCAGTGGAGGCAGCCTCCTGTGCTCCATTGAGTCTGGCTGAGACAGGAGGTTTGTGAAGGCAAAGTTGGGATTTGCTGAGGAAGGTGGCAATGGGGAGGATGAAACAGGTTGGCAGGGCTGGGGCTTATTTCTGGTGATAAGAGCAGGGAAGGGGGAGGAAGAAACTCACAGAATTTGGAATACTGGGCATTTCAGAATGATAAAGCAAAAAAAGCCCAACTAAAACTGATTTTCTTTAACCATAAATAGTCTGTGGCAGCTTGTAGTGTCAGGGTCCTCCAGAATGTGAGTGAGGAAAGCATGAGGTGCAGGAATGAAGTCATTCCACTGCTGCTAAATGGGAGATGCATTGGAAGGGAATCAGAATCGAAGTCTGGAAGTCCCAAGCCCATTCCTTGCATCACAGCACAGTTCCCTGCTGCCTTTTTGAAATCATGGGTTTGTGGCTGCCCATGCCTGGAAGTGTCCAAGACCAGGTTGGACAGGACTCGGAGCAACCTGGGATAGAGGAAGGTGAAGGATTGGAATTGGATGGGCCTTGAGATCCCCTCCAACCCAAACCATTCCATGACTGATCACGAGATGGGATCCTGAGCTGGAGGGGTTTTCACCTGCACAGTGACAGCTGCTCCTCTGCTCCTGCCCCAATCCTTAATCGAACTCGAGCTGCAGTGGAGCTCCATCAGGGACACATTTGGCCTCCAGCCTCCTCACATGCAAGTGCCAATTTCCCCTTTGATTTCATAAACAAGGAGTTAAGTGCATTGGGGAGCCCTGTGACTCAGGACAGCGACCATATGGGAGAGCTCCAGAGAGGAAACACTGCTGGAGAGCGAGACAAGAGCAAATCCAAAAGAACAGAAGAAACCCCTGTTAGATCCGAAGTGTGGGGCTGAGCCAGTGGGTCTGGAGGTAGTTAGAGCTGTACAGCACGCAGAAGTCTGTAATATTTTATTCCAGGGATATATATTTCCGGGACAAGTCGTTAGATTGACCTCTAGTGTTCATTTTCTTAAGGGAGAATTTTGTGATCCAGTCCTGTTTTGATCAAGTCTTGTACCTTTACACTTTGAACAGGCTTTGAGGGGAGGTTTTGTTTTTCTAATGGATAAACCCTCCAAATGTCAGTGTGGGTCTGCCGGAGTTTTCTAACAAGCTGCCTGACAGGCAGCCAGGAGGGCTGTGGAAATGTTGACACACGATTACCTCGGAAGGGCTGGATGCAGTCCTGGCTCTCGGAGGCAGCGGGAGCCTTGCCACCGCCACGCCGGGGCCAAATGTTCAGCCAGGAGATCAAAGGTGGATTTGTGCTGGAAAGTTTAGCTTGGATGGGCCCTTTGGATTTCACTGGTGCTCCCTTCACTGAGTTCTGTGGTGAGGGAAAAATGTTACTTACTCTAAGATCCCAGTTTTCATTTACAGCCATCCCCATATGTCTTTGGGAATTATATCGCAAGTTTTCGTCTTTATGAACTGCTCATGCAGGGGTCAAGTTTTAGACTTGGTTGGAAACTGGAGCAACTGGAGGTTGGAAGAGTTTTTTCCCAGTATTGTCACTGGGAGATGCTTATCCCGTGTGTCCTAATTGGTACTGCTCAGTATCATGTGTCTCAAACTGAAATCCAGATACAATTTGGGTTTGGTTTCATGGATTTGAATGGCTGGAAGTGTCTGAATAACAGCCAACAATGCTAAATATCTTCTTTTCTTCCCCCCTCAACGCATTCTTCCTCTGTGTCAGGGAGCTGTCACTAAAACTATTTTTAATTGTTGCATGTTTTAATTCATGATGTTTTGTTGGAAAATATTCATCACTTGTTTGCTCAGAGAGGGAGGAGGAAATTCTGGTCTTGGGGAAAGTGATGAAAATCCAAGTAATTTCACTGAGCTCACATTATTTTGGAATTATGTGCAGGAAAAGTTATTCTCTATAGCCTGACGGCTCTAAAAAGAAGCACTTCGAATTTCTGTAGTCTCAAGCCAGTTAAACAGCAGACTGCGGGCTTTAAATCTTGGTCAATCAAAGCCTCAGCTTCAAAAAAGCAAGAAAATTGAAGAAAAAAGGCTTGTGTCAGTGCTTTCAAGCAGTGAATTCCTATACAGGCATCTAATTCTCCCTTTTTGGTACAAAAACTACACAGAAAGTTTAGTTCTGGGATAAGTTTATTTGCTAATTATGCACTGAAAATAAACTAACTACTCAGTAACGATGCAGAAAGTCTTAGGTTTCAGCTGTGGCATTTCTATTTTGCTGTAACTCTGCCCTGGCACCTGAGGGGAGCTGATTTTGGTGGAGGGGTTGGTGCTGATGGCTCACGCTCCTCTCCGGGTTGTGCCATGTCCGTCGCGTGATGTTCCTCCTCCCTGCAGGAGGGATTAATTAGTGATGGAATCAGGAGGAATGGAGCTCCTTGATGAACAGGCACCCAGGCACTGCCATTCCCTCCCTGCCCATGGGCAAGGCCAGCTCTGGTTTGAAGCAGTTTTAGGTGAATTCTGCAGAGAGAACAGGGAGACTTTGCTGTCTTGAGAGGAGCTGTTGTTGCCAAACGCTGGCCTTCCTGGGCAGCTGGAAAGAGCAGCTACATGGCCCATGTAGATTTACACCTTAAAAAAAGCCCCTTTTTTGGTCTTTGCCAGCAATGGGGCTTTTCTCGTTCAGAGAGAGCTGTTGGCATTCCCAGCAGAGCCCTTGGCACGTGGTCCTGTTTGCTCACGCCCGTGTTGGGGTC
This sequence comes from Origma solitaria, assembly GCA_013397895.1. Taxonomy (NCBI): domain Eukaryota; kingdom Metazoa; phylum Chordata; class Aves; order Passeriformes; family Acanthizidae; genus Origma; species Origma solitaria. Next base: position 1,616,894 of record VZRL01003210.1, read on the forward strand.
TGAGCTCCCTCCAGGCTCGTGCTGCTGCCACGTGCACGCACCAGCCACAGGTCTTGGCATCTTCCCTGGCCCAAAGAAGCCAGAATTAGCCCAGATTAGGTGGGAACCAGCCATGGGTCATGTTAATTTTACAACAAGGCTCTGGGTTGTTGCACTTTTCCATGCTGCAGGTGGTTGTGGTGCTGCTTGGAGCGAGGAAATTCTGCTGAAAGAGCACTGGGATGGTTCCAGTGCTGGGGACCAGCATGGGGAGAACCAGGGTGAAGTGAGAGCTGAACAAAGACTCGCTGGGGTGATGGGGAGAAATTTAGATTAAATATCCCTGAACACACTGAGCACCTGTTGGCTGCATCAGCACCTGCATTGCTGCTGCTGAAGATGTCCATCATTACCCCATCAGCGCTCCCGAGCCTCAGACAGTTCAGGTATCAGCCAAAACCACTGAACACTGAGTACCTTTAATAATCTGTTGCTTTTAATGCATTCAGTCAGGCCAATTACATAAAATTACACGTCTGCCCTTTCCATTTTACCAGTTCTTTGGGTCCTAAGGATGTATAAATATTCAATGAGCCCTCTCAGTAAGCGCTGTGGGCAGCGGAAAATGCACAGAGCAAATATTTTTATACTGCTCTGGTTTTGGAAATGGTTTCTGAAATGTCCCTGCTAGTGCTGGACTTTCTTCCTCTGAATACAAAGTGTACTGATGGTCACGTAACAAATTGCTAAAGTGAATTACGAAATGCCATTTGCACTCCTTGACCATGCCAATGAGTGTAATTTAAATAAATCTATTCATGAAGGCCTAATTAGCAGGGGCTGGGCAATTTGCAGCAGTGTATGGGAAGGTTCTGCCAATCACAGGTTGAATCGGCAGAGTGCTAAGTGCCGCTGAAGTGCTGGAGAGTTGAAATCACTTGGAGCTTTCAGGGATCAAGCACTAGATCAGAAAAACACTGAATTAACACTGTTGCTCTCCCGCGGGGGCTGGTGCTGGAGAGGGGAACAGGTTCTGAGTGGCACACAGACCTTAGGAAACTGCTTCTGGCCTTTCTCTCGCCTGTTTTCCCAGTTGTCAAAGGGAGATAACGATGCTGATTTCTTTTTGAGACCACTTTGAGGTCAGCTGAGGAGGAAAGCTTGAGTAAAGCTGGATACAAGTTTGAGTAACATTTGTTTTTACAGATGCTCTTCAGTGTTTGTATTAAAACTTCCTGACTGGGAGAATCAGCTGGCATTGTAAATCAGTGGGATAAAGGCAGGTTAGACATTTGTTTGTTATAAGCACCAAAAAAGGTGTCATTGTTCGCAGTAACCACAGGAGTCTGAGTCCCTGAGTGTCCCCTGAGGTGCCATGTGCTGTAAGAATGGCAGAATTCACAGTGTCACCTGAGACAGGTACGTCCATCAAATGAGTCCTTGGCTCAGGATCTGCAAGTCAGAAATTCAGCATCTAATCAGACATCTCAGAGGGAAAGAACCCCGGTCTCGCTTTGTCCCCTGCCTTTGTGCATCCTGTCACGATGGCCCTGATAACGTCTTCCCAGCAGGAACTATCCTGGGAAAGTAAAAAGCAGCTTTTTTTTTTTTTTTTTTTTCCCAAATGTACATTGAAAATAGGAGTGGAAGCAGACCACAAAGCAAACCCACCCCGTGATTACGGGGAGCCGAGGAGAGGCACAACAGCACCCTTGTTCTGGTGGCTTTGAAATGGAACAAAGGCCTGGAGGGGACACGGCAGCATCGGGTTTCACCTGCCCTCCGTGCCTGTGGGAGAAAAGCAGCTCCACCTGGACAAAACCCACTGGAAGGGGTGACCTGCCCATACACAAGACCCAGGATGGTTCTGCAAGGCTCCACTGCAGCAGGTGCTTGTGTCCCACCAAAACCTTGCTGAGATACTGGACCAGCTCAGCTCCTGCAAGTCTCTGGGCTGTGATCCTGATTTATCACCTTCTGCAGCAGTGGATACCCCACAGGTCTCATTTCAGGGATTTTTTTCCTGTTTTGCATTGCAGTTGTGGCTGTAAGAACAAGCCTTGTACCTTTGCCAGCATTTCCCAGCCAATGTCCAAGTTCTCCTACCTATTTGATTAGGATCCCATCACCAGGCTCATTATCTTCTGCTTGTTCGTTAGCTTGAGGTAATGAAAACAACAGAACTGACAAAAAAATTGTCATGTTCTGTTTAGTGGAGATTCAAGCCTATGAAACAAAGTTAGATCCATGGATCATACTGTATAAAAGGTGATCTAAAAAAAAACCTCACCCAGGCTGTCAGTTCCCTGGCATCCCATTTGTCATCAGCATGGGATAATTATCATGGACTTCTGTGACACAATAAATACGAGAGCACAGGTGGTATCCATTTTCAGCTGTTTAATTGAAGAAATGAAAGATCCTGTAATACAGAGTCAACAGAGAGAATTTGTCAGGCTACACTAAAAACTTCCAATTGCCACGACCTTGAGGTTATAAAATTACTCACCAAGAGTAAAGTTTTTTATGACGCAGAAGTGAAGGGTATTGATTTTATAAAATATAATTTTATATTCAATATAAATGGAGAAAATGGCTCAAGCCAGCCTTCTGCAGAGCCTGAAAATATAGGAGTATTGGGTGTAAATCAATACAAATAATATCTTAAACCAGAATTTTTCATTAATTTATAAAATATGAGCTGAAACTTCTTTTCCTTATAGCCGACATAAAAAAGAAACTAAACCAAAACAAAAAAACAAGCAAAAAAAAAAAGAAGTAGGCCCGCGCCGGCCCTGAGGGAGGAGGG
>VZRL01003210.1:1619727-1635472 GCA_013397895.1 Origma solitaria
CCCGCCACTGCGCCGGCGCCATTTTGTCTCCTTCGCGAGCTGAGGGGCTGCGAGCGGCACTCGAGGGGCTGAAGGGTCCAGGAGGAGGTTGAAGGGTTTGTGAGGGGGCACCTGAGGGGAATGGCGGCTGTGTTTGGAGGGCTCAGGAGTCCCTGATGGGCTGGGGAGCTGTTGGGGAGCACCTGAGGAGGCTGACAGGGTGTGAGGTCCATGAGGGGCTGAGGGGTCCCTGAGGGGGTTGAGGGGGCTGAAGGGTCCCTGAGGGGGATGAGGGGTCCCTGAGGGAGCTGAGGGGTCCCTGAGGACATTAAGGGGTCCCTGAGGGGGCCGAGGGATCCCTGAGTGAGCTGAGGGGTCCCTGAGGGGGCCGAGGGATCCCTGAGTGAGCTGAGGGGTCCCTGAGGGGGTGAGGGATCCCTGAGGGGGGTGAGGAGTTCCTGAGGGGCTGAAGTGTTCCTGAGGGGCTCAGGGGTCCCTGAGGGGTCCCTGAGTAGGGCATCTCAGCTCTGGCTATCAGAAACCAGAGCATTTAAAATCCTAAATGACCATTTTAATCTTCCTCCAATACAGGCGTTCGCAGCACTGGTTCCTTCGACCTGACCCAGCTGGAGTGAGGTACAGCAGTTAACAATATTTAACTTCTTTTGAGGTGAGAGGGTTACCCTGCCTTGGAGGGATGTTGAGGTGACTTTCCTACAGAAGGAAACATAAATTCTTTCATCTAATGGGATGGGAACAAGTTCGAGGGCCCCATTGTTCAGTGGTTTCTGTAAGGCATATTTGGGCTGTCTCTCTGTGAGAATGTAGTTTGAAACACTCTCTTAGAGAAATCACTTGGTTCTCAGATAACTGCTTATTTTTCTTTAAAATGTGGACTTATTTGTTCTCTGGTTCAACAGACTTTTATCCTAATGCCCAATGAAATGGTTAACAATTCTTACATGAGATTCCAGGTATAAAGACTGTGAAAGCCATTCAGGATTTTATTATAAAGATTGAACAGGCATCCTCTGAAAAATGTCAGCAGTTCTCTCCTGTTAAAGGTTATTAAGATTTGGACAATGTGATGGTTCCTTTTACAACAAAAAACAGAATCTGACAACTATTTAAGTATCTGAACGTCTCAGAGATACCCATGAAATAATAAGAGGCATTCAGAGGGTCTAACAAAGCACCCATGGCCCCACTTTGGCATCTCTAGAGAGGACCTGGGTACTCTCAGGGCTAGGCAGTAAATGCCATTGGCAGCCTGAAGAGAACAGATTTCCACGGATTTTATTGTAATACATCCAGAACTTTTCTGTGTCGAGGAAGGAATAAACTCACATTTAAAAGTAGTTTAATATTAAGTCCAAAACTTCAATTAAAGGTGCTTTGCAACCCAACACTTTTCTTTCCTCACGTATAAATTGCCTTTTATATATGAGCTGCCTCATTAAATTCAGTTGGACTTCCCAGAGAGAAGGAGGGTAAATATTTTTCAGAGCCTGGTGCTAATGGAGTCATTTAATGATGAATAATAAATAAAAATTACAGGCCTTTATTTGAGAAGCATAGGTAGAGCTGTCACAGTAAAATTCGTAACTTCCATCGCCAAATCCAAACAATAAAGAATTGTCTACTTCAGATGGCTTGAAATGCCTCTTATTGAAAACAGATGCTATTAGGTCAAAACATTTATGTTAAAAAATAACTTGTTATTCTCACTGTGAATGGTCTTAAGTGATTTGTTTGGATTTTCACAAAATCTAAATCAGTTTCCTCAAGTTTCAGATAAAGAATGGCTCATTCTCGTTCAGCACAGGACTTTGTTGCACTTTCAGATCTGCATCCAAACCTTGCTCGTCCTGTAAGTCTCATAGCCATGGTCCTTTTGTTCCCAGATGAAATTGTATCTGACTGTCTTATATTACTGCAAAATTATGTAATTGATGTGTATTTAGGTACTAATAGCATTAGTGCAATTGTTGGGTAGAAAGGACCTTCCCTTCTTTGTGTGCAAAGCAGCAAAATGAAAATTGATGCTGTTGTTGTCCGCAGCCTGTGGGTACCACAAGCACAGATATTGACCGGACAATTCAATATATCAGAGGCCTCTTTGTAGCATTTTAAATGGATGCTGAATTAGTGAAGACATTATTAAAGACATTACAGAGTCAGCATTATGCAGCCACAATACATCTGTGACCTCACTAGTCTCTCCTGGCACGCCATGAACATAGGGCCTGATCCTGGAGTGCTCGGTCCCTCAGAGCCCATGACACAGCCCTGGTTATTCACACTCAGCTCTGCTTGAAGGGGGTTTGAACTGGGAAAAACCTCACAGTTCCATGGCAGGGTTGGTTCTGTTTCTTTGGGATTAAAAGCACATTTTCATAGAATCACAGAATGGTGTGGGTTGGAGGGGAGCTTAAAGCTCATCCAGTGCCACCCCTGCCATGGGCAGGGATGTCTTCCACATTCCCAGATTGCTCCAAGACCTGTCCATCCTGGCCTTGGACACTTCTAGGGATCTAGGGGCAACCACAGCTTCTCTGGGCACCCTGTGCCAGGCCCTCCCCACCCTCACAGGGAAGATTTTCTCCCCAGTATCCTAAACCCACGCTCTTACAGTTTGAAGCCATTCCTCCTTGTCCTGTCACTCCATCCCTTATAAAGAGTTTCTCTCCATGTTTCTTGTCAGCTCCTTCAGACACTGGAAGGCCACAATTAGGTCACCCCAAAGCTTCTCTTTTCCAAGATGAGCAATCCCAATTCTTTCAGCCTATCCAATAATCCTGGTGCCTCCTCTGGACTCACCCCAGCAGTTCCAGGTCTTCCTTGTGCTGGTTCCCCAGGGCTGCAGGCAGCTCTGCAGGTGGGGTCTCAGGTGAGCAGAGAGGCAGAATCCCCCCTCCCCTGCCCCAGGGAAGTCCTGGTGTTCCTGAAAAGAGTGAAAACATGGAGTTTTCCCACTCACACAGCTTTTTTCTTGGGATGGCACAATTTAACTTTTTTTCTCATTTACTTTAAACGAGTGAAAGAGGAATCACAGAAAAGGGGTGATCTAGGAGAAGTTTTCTACACCCTCACAGCCATATTGATCCAAACTGATCTTCAGCAACGTTAATTTAACCTGTCATTCACAGTTCCTCCCAACTAGTGATCCACTAACTCAGTTAAAAGCTTTTATTTTACAAACAAAACTAATCCTGAGTATTGCAGTTAGCAACGCAAGGTAATGGAAGTGTTTTTATAAAACAGTAATTCATGATAGAATGATCAGTTTGTGTTGTATTAGGACCTTAAAACAACTGAGCACAAAGTATCAAAATGTCAGGGTTTATTAGTTTGCTGTTTATTTTTAAAAGTGAAAGAGATTCAAGTTTGAAAGTGAAAGAGATTCAAGTGTAAACACTTGCAGTGTGTTCATAGTGCAGCTCATGAGTTGGCTGAGCAGCTTAAAGTAGTGCTCTGCCAAAACAGGCAGAATGGCAGGGGGGCTGTGTTCCCCTCCTCTTTTTTGGGGAAATTAGTGCTTGGGCAGTTGCACAATGAGCTGATCAAGGAAATGATCTCTGGAAGATTTTCTCCCTTCCTCACTCCAAAATAGTTTCCAGCCAGATCACTTCCTTCTGCCAGCTCCCTGTGCAGGCTTGGTGTTGGAGACACAGAGCTGAACACATTTGCCAGGGCAGATTTCTCTGGGAAACTGGATATTTACATCAGCCTAATTTCTGTGGGCACTCATCCTAAATGTCAATTCTTTTGACTAGGGGTGAGATACAGGGAATGCAGTACCCTGATTTAATAGGGTTTTTTTTAAAAAAAAAAATTAAAAAACAAACCCCAAAATAGACCAATCCTAATCAGAATCACTACATGCAGTGGGCATAAAGTATCCAGTTAGTCTGGCAGGGGGATATTACACTGCTGTACACAAGTGTCCTCTTACTGAGTTTTTCCATCCCTGCAGGATAAGGCAGTTCCCGTGCTCCCTCTAGTGATTCCAAGGAAACTGGAGAGCTGATTTTTGAGCACGTGTCGATGCTGTTGCAGTGAAGTCAGGCCGGCCCCGTTGCTTCATATATAGTACAAAATTAATCCTGGATGGGCTATTGAATTGTAACCCTGCCTTTCCTCGCTGGCTCTGGAATTCTGCTGGAATGTGGCAGTCAGTACTGTGAGAAGGGCTTGTGTGAAGGAGCTGTGGCTGCCACATGCCTGGAAGGGTTCAAGGCCAGGCTGGATGGGGTTTGGAACAACCTGGGAATGTGGAAGGCGTCCCTGCCCATGGCAGGGGGTGGCCCTGGATGAGCTTTAAGGTCCCTCCCACCCAAACCATTCCAGGATTCTATGAAATGGAATTGATGTGGGATGCTTCAAGTTTTGAAGGATCCTGGCAGTATTGCACAGTCAGTCTCTCCTTCCAGTCCTCATCCCATTCTGACTTTCCTTGCTTACCTCTTAAATCCCAAACAAGCACTGCAAAACTCTGACACTGAGGGCCCCCTACTTTAAAAACCACCACTAACCCATCACACAGCTTTACATTATATTATAAATAGATAATATATTTATATTTTCATGTGTGTATTTGTTTCCAGTAGTTCTGTTTGACAAATGAGAACAGGATGTTTTTACATAATTCATACAGGTTTAGCAAAGCAGAATAAGATTGATTTTGGTTTGAATCATCTGAAAAGTTCCTTGCCTCAGCTCCCTTTGAGTCAGTTGAAAGATAGCAAGAGAGAGGCGCCTGTAGAAATTGAGGTTGCTTGGATGAGGCCAGGACAACCTCCTGTGGGCGCACACATGTGGCTCGTGGTGCTGACAGCCAGGAAAACCTTGGACACTTAACTGTAAAATAAATCCTGTCCAGACTTTTCATGGTGCATTTGAGGAGATCTGAGACCTGTGCAGAGAGCATGAAACAACAACATTGCTGCTTACCTGAGGAGAGATTGCTGTAGAACAGCCAAAACTGTGAAGTTTTGGGGTGAACTTTTGTCCTCCCATTTTCTTTACAAACTGAAACAGATGTATTTATTTTAATATTTTTATTAGTCACTATTTTTTCCTAAAGTAAACTTGTGTGTTTATGTTTTAGTCTTTAGTTCATACAGTATTGTGGAATAAATAGATTAAAATGATTACCAGTCAGAAATATGTTTATTATCATCAGCAGAGTATATTTCCATGAAATCTAATTCATCATCTACATCTGGGTTTAATACTTGTACTCTATAATCTTTTTATTTTTCAGAATGTAATCGGGGTGGTTATTGGTAAAACAGATGTCAGAAGCTTTCCAGACCGAAAAAGTACAGTCCCTTTAAACTCTTTTTTCTTCATTTTCTTCAACGGTGTAATTTGGCAGAGATGACTGAAATCAATATTTAAATGATAAACAGATTTCTCAGTGCAAAATGCAGAGAATAAAAATGCACCAAAAAAAATGGTGTGCATTTGAGAACCAAAATGAAAGAGCAGCATTGGTTTGGCTAAACGATATCAATTAGAAACTGGAAAAACTCTGTCATGGAAGTGTTTCAGGCTCTGAAGATGGAACCAATATGAACCCACTCTTCCACAAATACTGCTGGAATGGATCTGGTGCCTTCATATTCGTTCTCTTTTAAAACAGAAATGTTGAGGACATGTCTTGAGGAGTGACACAAGTAATTTCTGGCCTGAGTAGCAATGGCTTCATCTGGGGAAAAAAATTGGAATTGTATGTTTTTAATACAGCATTAATTGGAAATTGAAATAATAAATCTCCAGTCAGGGTTGGTACAGACACTGTCAGGAAGCCCCTCCAGACCTGGAGAGAGCCGTTCCAGCTCTGGGAGAAGGGCTCAGTTGTTCTGCTGGCACTGGCTCCTGCTGAGCTGCTCCAGTGGTGAGATTTTAGGAAAAAGTCATCGTTGTCACAAGAAACTGGTGCCAGCCTACTACAGAGTCTGCAAGTGGCATGTTTGTGTATGTGCCTTCATGGAACTGCAGGCAGGTGACACTCTGGGGGGATCACTCCAAGTTTTCCTTGATAATTTAGTAACAATCTATTGCACAATGCTGTGATCCCTGGACAGCTTTGAGATTAGCTGCATGAGACAGGGCAAGGCTTCAGACACCGATATCCTGAATTTCCCATAGCACTGGAAACACTTTGCTCTATTCAATGAAACCCCTTGGTACCACCTGGGCAGTGACCCTGCAGCCTGGGACATCAGCGGGGCAGTCTCATCTGTGGTGTCAGCTCAGCTGCTACAAAATTGGGGTGTGGGTGCAAATTAACCCTGCTGGTGTGTTTGACAAGCCCTGACTGTCACATCACACCACTCTTTCCCTTCTCTTGTGTCTGTAGGTTTATATGCTGCTGCCTGAAGCGAAGTGCTGTGTGTAGGTGGATGGGATTGTAGGAATTCCTTCCTACAGCAGGAATTGTAGCCCATTCCCAAACACCAGCGTGTTCTTGCACCACCTGCTGGCCTCTAGTGGCAGGAAATTCATGCCAAAATCAAGGAAAACCTCAAACAGTAGTTTTAATACACATATTCTAGTATAAATCAAACCGTGCTGAGGAATTGCTACAGTGCTGTTTATCTTTGCAGACATTGGCACTGAAAGATACACTTTTGGTTTTACAATTCGTGATTCCCCAACTTATTTCATAAATGTCCAGTCCTGGGGCAGAGAAGAGTACATCAGATCCCTCTCAGAAAGCTTCAGAGTTGGTGACTGTGGTAAGTTGGACTTTATTCTTACCATGTTTCTGTTTGCATATAAATGAGTGTTGTGCTGGTGGGTTTGCTGTGTTTTTCTCTGAGGACTCAGCAAACAGCCTAATTGGAAACAAATTGTTCAGTTATGTTCAGAATAAAGAGGAAAGGAACAAGATTCCAAAGATTTAAACTCCAACCCAGTAAATTTGTCAACAAAAGACCAGGCAGGAACCCACTGAGTGCAGCAGCTCGGAACTGGCCGGCAGTTAATCATTGTAAAGTCTTGCATTACATTGGGGCCTTATAAATGATAAAAAATAAGCTGTAAAGCAGCTTGGTGTTTGTCTTCTCTCAGTTATAGATATGACTATGATTGTTCATAAAACCACAGCAAAAATCCTGTATTTATTTACAGTATGTGCTTTTGTCTTTTTAAGTTAATAGAAAGACTTTGCTGCCCGTGGTTATTTGGGTAAAACTTGTGAGCATGCAGAATGTGCACACAAAAATAGCTATAATTGTATCTATAATCAATTTCTAACATTACTTCTCAATGTTTTATTTTAGTAACAATTGAAAATCCTTTAATTCAGTCAAAGGAAGCAGAAAGGGAAGAAAAATTCAATCCTGTAACTCCTAGGTAAATTTAAAGCATAGAGTGGTAGTTCTTTCTAGAAAGATCAAAGTTAAGACTTGCTTTAATTTCCAGCAACATGAAATTGGTAGAAATATTTGGTGTCTTCTTCTTGTATAGCTGCACCTTCCTCCTTGTGTTCAACCATGTCTGGTCAACTCTCAAAGGAGAATAAATTTCATAAATGGATGGTCATAAAGCAATCATGCTCTTTACATGTTCTTACTCTGTCAGAATAAATTCCATTCTTTGAGTAAAGCCTATTAGCATTTTTTTGCATCTTTAGGAAAAACTATAATGAAATACAGTTACTTTTTCATATGAATTGAATTAACATTTCACACTGTTGATTTATCAGTGAGTGCAGTGCTGATCCCTGTGATTTGTTCTGTTCTAGTTGCTACAAATTATTGCTCAGTGAAAATCACTCTATGGTCAAAACATCTTCCTGCTATGACACCGACACCAGGCTCCTTTCTCTGCTGCACCTGCCTGTCAAGGACCCTCAGGATTATTATTCCCTGGGGGACATCGTGGCAAATGGACAAAGCCTCCATGGGAGAGTGCTCAACGTGCTGGCAGCTGTAATGTCAGTAAGTGAGGAGCATTTCTCTGCTCTGCCACCAGTAACTCCATTGTAAATATGTGTAAATATGGATTTTGGGCCTCACAGTGGCCAAGACTCAGTTTGTTCAGCTTGGTAGATGAGTGACAATAACCACACACACTCTTAGATGAGATTTTTATCAACAATGGGAAGGGGAAAATGAAGTGATCCCATTTTTAGTAGCCTACAGAGGGGTTTTCCCCCCGTTTTCTAACCCTTTTATTTTCTAGGTTATGAGTTTTATTCTCCAAAACACTTAACAGAGGACAGGTGACTGCTTCTCTTTCTTCTTAAAGGTTGGGGAGCCAAAGTATTTTATGACTTCAGACAAAAGGAAAGGCCAGAGGTGTGAAGTAAAGCTGTTCGATGAAACAGAGAAGTCTTTCCCAATAGTATGGTAAAGTGTTCTTTAATTCACTAAAAAACACAAATTTATGCTAGCATGGGTAAAGAAATTAGCTAAAACACACACTGATCAATTACAAGCCTGTCTTTTAATTTAAATATATTGTTATTTAGGCGGCAACTGTGATGAAGAAGCAATGTACACTGAAAAGGGACTTAAAAAAGAGATTCATTAGAGTGGCCTTATATATCTTGTGCAGTTTTATAGTTTGCTGACAGCCTGCTGGCTCATGGATGGCAAAATGAAGCTTAGTTCAAAATAATTCCTTTTTTTTAATGTGGACATTTGAGCTAATTCAGGAAATGGCATTTAAAACCAGCTGCAAAGGCTGTTGTGTTTCTTCCACAAACAGGAGGGCAGGAAAAAGAAGTGCATGATCCATTTTTAAAGCCAAGCAGAATTAGAAGTGGAATGGAAATAGGTTGAAGTAATTTTTAAACATTTGAAATAATGCAGAAACACTTTGATACAACTTTGGCTGTATTTTCAAACTCTGTCCTGTTTACAACATGAGCATTTCTCCTTGCCAACAGTGCTTTGTTTACAGAGGAACCTTTGCATTTTGCCCAGAGTTTGTTCAATAAACTTGTGGCTTCTCCACGTGCAAGAGCATGTGGGTGTGTGGGTATTCCCTTGCCCCAGGATTGCTGTTTGGTGGTTGAAAAATGACTTCAGCGACCTTTATTCCCTCAAGCAAAGTAGGAACACAGCCCTGCACTGTGAGTTAGGAGCTGTGCTATCATCAGGGATGTTTAGCATGGGGTGCTTAACACAATTTATACCCACGAACCCAAATAAAGCATCTCTGGGGTGAAGTCTTCCAGCCCATGGTTAATTTGGAGCAGCTCCTCCCACAGTTCTCTTTCAGAGCTGGGACTTGGGCATTGTCAGGGTATTTCAGAGCCCATCAGTGAAGAGGTGGCTGAGCAGTATTTGATGAAAAGGAAATATCTTAAATCTTTTTCCAAGGATTAAGGGAAAAAAACCCACCAGAACAAATCCGTGCTTTGGCTGTGTTCTTGCCAGCCAAATTTAGGAGGAGCTGAATGAGATTTTATCAAGAGACCATGAAATTACCATTTTTGAGGGATACTACTGACCTCACCCCAGCCTCATCATCCCGAATCACAAAGATCCCAGTGTTGGGAAGTGGCTGAACATCTGGCCTGGGGATCTGAGCAATCAGCCTGGCCCAGCACAGGCTCAGCTCACAAACAGCTCCTTTGACTGGGATTTGCTTTAGTTAGAAATTATTTTGATAAAAGCTGAAATACAGCATTTTCCAGGTATATTCTGCACTTAAAACCATATTTATTTCATCCTGTTTGGCATGAGATAAAATGGGCACATGGAATTTCAATTCCATGTGTGCCACGAAGCAGTCTTGTCCCCTTTGACCAGTTTGATTATAACTACATTGTTTAGTAGTTTAGTGCTAGACAATTTGAGTGCTGTTTCAAAAATGTTTTGATACATCCACTTTTGTTTAATTTAGTTGGGATAATGAATCCATCCAGCTGGCACAGAGTTGGATCCCCCAAGAAACAGGTAAACCACTCTGGTTTATGTTTTCACTGTAGTTTTTAATGTGATATTTATTCTACAGTAACATGAGGGTGTTTTTGTGCACAGTTATATTTGCATCAGATGTGAGAATCAATTTTGACAAATTTAGGAACTGCATGACTGCAACTGTGATATCCAAAACCATCATTACAACTAACCCAGGTAAGAGCTGCTGAAGTATTTCTTTGGTTTTAGCAAATATTCTGGGCTAAAATGCATTAACTAATCTATTGGAGGTCTGGTTTCTTCTGCCTGCTTGTCTCACAAAGCTCCCTGCTTTTTGTCTGCTGTGTAATGACCAATGCCTTTGGCTTCTACCCTTATTTTTTATTTAATTTATTTTATCTAAGCAGCCTTCGTATGTTTATTCCATGCAAGAGTAAGAGTTAAAGTAAAAAAGAGAAAAGCAAATCTTGGCTAATTCCAATGTGTTCATGCTACCAGAATAAAAATTTGTAAAATATAGAAATGTCGTGATTTTTACATGCAACATATACTAATAACTTTTAAAAATGCATCTTCAGAAACAGCAGAAGCAAATGTTCTCTTCAGCTTCATCAAAGAGAGTGCCCAGTCAGGAACTCTGCCTGACCCAGTGAAGGAGCTGGCAAATGAAACCATTAACTGTAAGCATGGACACAGACATTTGATTTTATTTACCTGCATGGTGTAATTTCATAGTGCAGCTGAAAGAATTCCTGCTCTGTGTGTTCAGAGCAACAAAACTCAGGTACGGCCTGGTTGAATATTTAAAATTTGGACTGTTGTTTTTGGGGCTGTCCCTTATTTTATCATTAAGTATCTTCAGCAGACTGTGCCAGCTGCAGCCTGTCTGGTGTGTTCCTTCTGTCTGGAATAAGCATGGAAAACTGAGGGGCAAAGCTTTTGTCAAAAACTCCTTCTGGAGCATACAAAGATTAAGTAATAGATATATTCCTGATTTGAGTCCCCTTTTGTTTTACTTTGTGGGGGAGGGCCTTCTCTGATGCTTTAAATCTCCTTTTTATTACCTTAAGATCCATCTTTGCTGTTGCTCTTCTGAATCATTTCTTGCTCAGACACACTTAACTGTCTTTTAAACTTGTAGTGGAGTCTGTAGTGGATGTCTATACAGTGGAACAGCTGAAAGAAAAAGCTCTCCAGAGTGATGGGAAACTGGAGCCCCTCCATGGCATTATTTATGGCTACATTTCCACCCTGGACATCGATGAGAACATATCCAAAGTTCTGCGCAACAGATGGTGAGCAACTGCCTGCTTGGAATCCGTGCTAAAAGCTGCTTGTCCCTCTTCCCCAGACCCAGATGAGATGGAGCAATATTTTAGTCCAGTCGCAGAGAAGAAATAAAAGTCCTCTGGAGGATGCCATGTGGGTTTCTGTTGGGTAGGCCTCCCCAAGAGTTGGCTCTGTGCTCTTTGTGGCCCTAGAGTGAAGGCCACTTTGTCTCAGACGGACTCAAGAGTTTAGAAGATGAGACATTTTTTTAAAGACAAAGTCTCTTGGGAAATCTCAGTCTCGAAAAATGTTTCAGGAAGAATATATTGCATATCTGCATGAATTATCTCCTCTGTTTCAGCTCAATCTGCCGGTTCATCGTCAATGAAGTGTCAAACACTTGCACCTTCTGCAGTGATGTCTCTCCAGAGTCCAAGTCCACCTTTGCCAGCTTTGACATCCTGGTGGATGTGACAGATCACACGGGCACCCTGCGTTCCTGCTACCTGTCTGACTGCGTCGCTGAGGAAACCTTGGGCTGCACAGTAAGGACGAGCGAATTGAGCTGTTCCTACTGAGCTGCGCTGTGAAGCCTCATGAGAATTACAAATCTATGTAAATGTTCTGTGTCTGTGTGTGTACAGCAGTTAAAAAAATGCCATGGATGGATGGATGGATGTACACACACAGAGCTGTTTAGCAAGGCAAAAGTTGGAACAAGAATTGTGTTCAATGTAAGAGTGAACACGCAAATCAGAACACTGCTTTTCTGAGAACGTGGTTGGAAATCCCAACTCTGATTACCTGACACCCTGCAATTTATTCTGGGTAATTTGACTGTCTTGGAACATGTATCACATCAAACACTATGTTAAAATAGAAAAATACAGCTTAGAAAAGTACAAAAATGTGTAAGATGCTGTTTTCATCATCATTTTGTTGTGGAGATGTTTTAACTACCTGCTGAAGTGTTCCATGGTGTCCTGTTAACAGGTCCATGAATTCCTCATGCTGGAAGAAGACCAGAAGACTGCACTGAAATGGCAACTTCTCTTGGAACGAAGCAAAATCTATTTCAAAGTTAGTATTTAATGTTAATTTAAAACACTGGCTGGTTTTCACTTTTAAACTTGCTCTTCTTAGCAAAACTCTTCTTACACTTCCATGTCCCCCTTTTCCATCCCTATTTCCAGGACAAAATGCAAGTGTTTTACTCCAGCAGTGACAGGTATATGACATAAATGTGTACTCATATAGGAAATAATGCAAATAAATCTGTCAAACATGCTGTGTGACATCTGAAAATAATCTCTATCAAGCTCCTGTGATAACAAAGATCCTTAATTATTTTTCCAGGTCACTTCATCACCCAATTGGAGAAGTGGATTAAAAGTGAATCTTCTTTCCTGCAAACTGGCAGATCCTGTAGAGGCGAGTCACAGCTTGTTGGGAAGAGATTGGAAATACGAATAAATGCTAGGAAAGACTTCCTCCACTCTGTCATGAGAGATGGAACTCTGTTGTTATTGGATTTTGCCAAGTCTGTTTCTGATGGTAAAGATGGAGTGCATGTTACAATACCCCTAAGTTGGCTTCTGGGTTCATATTTTTGGGTGATTGTACTTTCAAAAGTGTATTTGGGCCTTAGCTTAAAAGTTAATTCTACCAAATTCAACCCCTTCCAAGAGGGGTGGAAGTTTTCCTCACTCAGCTGAGATCTTTGAAAAAAATCAGAAATATGAAATAGGTCAAGACAGATCTGTTGAACTTCTGTGGTTTTAACAGCTTTGCTGCTTTTGAGTTAAAGAAATAAAGACACCCCCTTGAAACACTGCCTGGGTTTGTGGTGCACCTTGGTGAGGCCAAACATGAACTCTGGGCAGCAGCAGGGCTGATTCTCTTTGGGCAGACCAAGTCTTATTGGAGCACAGTAATCAATTAGCAGTGACCTCTGACAAGCAAGCAATCAAGCTGAGGCTATAAGCAGGACTCTGTTCACCAAAGCTGGGCTTAAAGAACCCAGGTATGCAGATTGTGCCTTTCTCCATGTATTTTTTCCCTATTTTTAACATATTTCTGTCCATGGTTTCCCCTCCTGCTGGTGTATTTGTTACATGCTCACCTTCTGAGCATGTTGGGACTCAGCCTATTTCAAACAGAGGGAGATCCCCCAGCCCTCCTCTGGCAAAGGATTTGTTAGGCCAGGACACCCTGAGGAACTCAGATCTATGGTGCCCTCCCTAGCCCTTAAAGCATTGTGGCACAGAGAAAACAACCACAGAAACAGGAAATTCTGTCAAGCAATCCAAGTTTGCATCCCTGATTCACATGGGTGGGAACAAAAGACCCCAAAAATGCTGTCAGTGTTGGGTCACAGCATCTCACTTGTAGCAATAAACGATTCAACATTTTCCAGCCATAACAGGAAGGGAATGTTTCCAAGAACTTAATCCCAACTCTGTCAATACCCAGGGCTGGAGATCAAACTGCAAATGATGCATTGCTGCTGTTGCCAGAGATGGGAATATTTGACAGGCAGGAGGAAATGCAAGCAGTACAGACACTTAATTCCATCCTTCCTTTTCCAGAATTGTTCAGCCTAATGTCTATTATAATTTTGCACCATGTTCTGCTTTCTTCTCCCAATGTGGTGTGCAGCACCCTGGACCATGCCGCTCTCACAGAGGTGCCTCTCTTTGGGAGAAAGGAATTTTCTCTGTAAAACTCCCCACTTTTAAAACCAAAGCTTTTTCTAGCAGTTATTAAGATCTGGCTCTGATAAATGGAAGTGTTTAACTTCAGTGCTTTGCATTTATGTAAAAAAAAAAAAAATCCATCTGTTTTTGTTAGAAATGAGCCAGTTCTGTGCAACATTTGAAAGTTTTGATGTTTGCTTGGGGAGGATTTTTTAAATTATATTTTCCTCAGCAACTTAGTCTGTTGCTCTGTTGAAAGAGAACTCGCTGTCATGCAAACTGGTGGGGAGTGTTGGATCATCTGGAGTTGGGAACTGGGGAAAGTTACTCTTGCAAAATCACTGCAGCTGGAAATACTTTAAAACACCAACTGTTGCACTGCATTGGGTAACAGCAATTGCTGCAGTTACATTTTTACTAAAAATACATTGAAATCAGTCAAAAGACAAGTTTAGTGGTGATCTTTACCCATACGCTTCTTTATTCTTGATCTTTTTGCATTATTTCACTTTTAGAATATATTTAAAACTCAGTTTAGGAAAAAAACAATCTGCCAAACATCTGGCACACTTCCTGCTGCCTTCACCCCTTGGAGTGGGAGGAAAAGCCATCCTCCTTTAATTTGTATGTTTGAAAAATGCAGGGAGGAATCATAAAACTAATAAAAAAAATCAAACATCTTTCTCTTTTAGAGCAGAGAAACTATCTGTGAAGCTGCAATTCTTGATTTAGGGTTGCACATCTACACATATACCTTTGATTTCCCACATCATGGCCAAGCTTTAGCTCCTACCTCATCATTTCAGTTTTTGTTTGACAGATAATTTTTATTTTAAGACAATACATTAGCAAAGCTCAGAGCATCAGCAGAAGAGAAGCACCCACAGAACGATGACCAGCCCCAGTGTCCAGCACAACTGTCTCCATCGCTAGTTCCCAGATACGGTTTTGGAATTAAATTTTGGAATCTGGAGCTTCTGGGCTCCACCTGCTCCAGGCTGGGCTGGATTCCAGGTTTGCTGAAACCTCCATGGACATGGGGCTGTGTCAGTCAGATGATTTTCGGGCTCATGGGTCCCATTCTTTGACGTGCAGAAGTCCATCGGGCACTTGGGGGCCGTGGAAGTGTTCGTTTCCCAGATGTCTTCATGCCAGCCAGGCTCCTGGCTGGATCCACGCATTAGGATCCCCGTGTTTGCTGTGCCACCTTAAACTTCATGGACAACACGTCCCTGATCCCGGCCTCGATCTCATCATTGGCCTCCACAGACCCTACTCCTTTGGGAGACCCTGTCAGAATCAAGTCCCCCTCTTCCAGGGTGAAGATCTGGCTGATGTAGCTGATCAGGTAAGGGATGGAGAAGATCATGGAGGAGGTGTCCCCCTCCTGCCTCAGCTTTCCGTTCACCTTGAGCCAGATCTGCAGCTTGTGAGGGTCTGGGATCTTCTCCTTGGGCACAAAGTCACTGACCGGGCAGGACGAGCCGAAGCCCTTGGCCAAGGTCCAGGGCAGCCCCTTCTTTTTGCACTCCTCCTGCGTGTCGCGGGCCGTCATGTCCAAGCACAGGGCATAGCCCGCCACGTGCTCCATGGCCGCGTCCTGCGGCACGGCCCGGGCCCTCTTCCCGATGACCACCCCCAGCTCCACCTCGTGGTGCAGGTTCCGGCAGTAGTAGGGCCGCAGGATGGGAGATCCCTCCCGCACGTAGGCCGAGGAGGGCTTGAGGAAGAAGAGCGGCTCTGCGGGCAGGGCGCTGCCCATCTCCTTGGCATGCTCGGCGTAGTTGCGCCCCACGCACACGATGTTCCTGCCCCACTCCCAGAAGCGCGACAGGGGTTTGGAGGTGGCCATGGCCGCGGGGCGCCTCCTGCCCGCCCTTGTCCCGTCCTTGCCGGGCCCCGCACGCCGCTGCCGCC
>VZRL01003210.1:1635635-1645842 GCA_013397895.1 Origma solitaria
GGCCGCGAGGCCGGCGGAGCGGGAGGCGTGCGGAGCCCCGGGTGCCGCGGCTGCGCTGGGGCTGCCCGGCTTGTGCCTCTCTGCTCCGGGCGTGCCCGGGCTCTGCACCGACTCCCAGCCCAAGTAGGTCAGCACCTGCTCGGCTGCAGCCGGGGCCGGGCCGGCCGGAGCCCAGCGGGGCGGCCCCGCGGAGCTGCGGGCTCCGGAGCGCCGGGCAGTGCTCCGGGAGGAGGGTGGGGGTCGGGGCTGGCGCAGAGGGTGCTTTCGGCAAAGGGCGATAGGTTGTACTGGTGATGTAAATCCCACGCTGTCCGAGCTTTGCATTTGCGTTTCGGGCCTAAATCCTGGAAGTCTTTCCTAGACTTAGAGCCGGGGCTTTCTGGGAAGTCTTCCCAGGTGCTTTTTGCATCGCTCGGGTTTTAAGACGTGGCTGTAAGGAGGGAGAATCCCTGGGGATTATCTGCAGATAGACCCGGACACGCTGCTGCTGCTGCTGTGAGGGAATGTCAAAGCGAGGAAGTGGCGGCAGCTCCCGAGTTCCGGCAGCGCAGGGTGGGCGCTGCACCCTCCACGCTGCCGGCAGGGCAGGCTGAGTGGGCGTGGGACCTGCCCTGCGTTTGGTCCTGTTTCTTGGAGACACAAACTTGCTGGGTATCCAAAAAATCCCTGCGTGTAGCGTGTGTAAAGAGTAAACGTGGTTTTTGTGAGGCAGCACAGCGTCTGGGCGTGCAGTCATTTCTGAGTGACAGCCCTGCGTGAAACAGGAATTTTCCACTCTTTTTATGTAATAAAAAGAGTAACCCCAAATGTTCTGGAGGAAATGCATGAAGCAGCCCCGTTCAGAGGGAACCTGCCTGCTGTCAGTCCCCAGCACGGATGCGTTTCTGTGATGACATTAACACTTCCAGCTGCAAAGCCTTTCCTCTTGGCCACTCCAGCTGTGCAAATGAACCATTCCAGGAAGCCCAAGTGGGTGATTCAGAGCACGCTGGTGGCTTCTCTCACACTCCTCTGCTCCAGGTGTGAAGTCAGGAGGGACATGGGACAAAGCTGAGTGAGAATGAAGTCCCTGGGTGTTAATTCTGGGGCAGAGCTGTGTGTGTGACAGCGATCTTAGTTAGTACTGGAACAGGGTAGGGGCTGAGCATCCCCTGGGGAGCTCCTTTGAGCTGGACCAGGTCTCAGCTGTGCGTGAGAGCTCCCGGCTCTGCTCCTGGGCCGGCTGAGAGGTGCAGCTGAGCTGCAGATGGCAACTTACAACGAGTGAGTTTCATTCTTGGTGGATGTTTTCTCATTCCTTTGTTGAAATTACATGTTTGAAAACATTTCCTTATGTGGTGCAGCTTGTTTGTTTGTTTGGTAAGAATTGTAAATTGTACATGCAAAGAGACTGTGGGATCTGGGCCAAGGTTAGAGATGGTTCATATGAAAGAAGCATTTTAAGTATGTGAATAATTCCTTTGAGTTGAAGTTAAGGTTGAGTTTTCTTTTGTTTGGTTGTATTTTTTTTTTCCTAATTAGTATCTGGCCTGCAAACAAACGCCCTATGTAGATCACTCTTGTGAGTGACAGCATCCAAAAGTGCTCCACATTGGGGAGCAGTTGTTCTTTGGGATTTTTTTTTTCCTATCAAGGAATAGTAAGGGCTTTTTTGTATTGTTCTTTCTTTCAAAGGAGTCTTCTGCTCCAGAGGAATACTTGTCAGGTAGGGATACTTCTCTCAGTTCTGTGTGCCTGCACCATCGAATACCCTGTGCATGCCTGTTCCATTGTACCTTAGTTTTTTGAGCACTGTGTTTAATTTCACTGATTTCCCTTCCCTCATAAGCAGGGATGGTGGAGGTAGAAGGGAAGAAGCTCTGGGCAGGGCAGTTGTACCAGAGGGCCCTGTCAGCTGCTGGACTGGACTGGGCTGGGCTGGCAGCAGGAGCAGCTCCGGGGCCCCAGGCAGAGCCCAGGGAGCTGCAGGTCCAGGGGCTCCTCCAGAGCTGCTCTTATCAGGGGTGGGCAGGCTGGGGAGAGTGGGGCAGGGAGATTGCCAGTATGGGGACACTCCCTGTGGCACTGACGGAGGTGGCCAAGCAGAGAGAGGTCAGGAGGCTTCAGGAGAGTCAGTGGTGCAGAGTGAAACAGTCTGAGGCAGCACAGGCACCTCTGGGGGTGTGCAAACACCTCACGGGTGCTCAGCCAACAGTTCCTGTCCTGCCGGGACTGGCACCTCTTCCCCTGCAAGGGTTTGAGCTCAGGTCTGAGCTGCAGGGCCCCAGCAATGCAAGACCTTGTTCTCGTTGCTTCCCTTCCTTTAGTTTGTATGGCAGAGCCTCTCGGGGTTGGTTGTTTCTTTAAGAGCTGTGTACCTGTGCACTGAGCAGTAGAACCCAGGTTATTTGCATCTGGAATTTGCTTCTTGGACCTGATTAAACATTGAACCAAAAGCAAACATGGAAGCACTGCTGTTGCATCAGGGTGGACATGAGTGAGAGCCCTGTGTGTGCCTCTCACCTGGCCAAGCAGGGAACTTTCCTCCCTTGGAGAGCCTGGCCACTCTCCGTGTGCTGTGCAGGATGTTGTTTCCTCCAGTAACGAACCAGCTATTTCTCTTGGAGCAGTGTTTGTATTTCTGTATTTCTGCTTTTTTTTTTCCCCTCCTTCCTTTTTGTTTTCTTGGCCATATCGTGCCCTTTGTGCTTTTTTTTTTTTTTTTGCAAAATCACTGTCCCAGGCTGACCTTTGGCCAGCTGTTCCCTCTCCCTTCTGCTTTCCTGCCCCTTGAAATCTCTCTGATCCAAGTACAGAGCATGGAAAGCAAAGTGCCCTGTCCTTCTCAGGGCAGTTGTGGAGCCCCTGGAGCCTTGAGGGGCACAGGGCTTTGTCCTGTGGTGGCCTCACTCCTTTGTGTGAAGGAGGTAGCTTGGGGTGTCCCTCTGCCAGATGGGGGACGTGCCATGCTCTGTCCCCCCTGTCCCCCTCCCAGGGCTGAGCTTTGGCTGTTTTGGGGTGCCCAGGTCCAGCACAGCTGCGAGCTAGATTCCTGCACACGGAGCACGAGCTGAGGGAGTCCAAGACAGTCACCCAGGTCGACATGAAGGTGGAAATCCTGCCAGCCCTCACTGACAACTACATGTACCTGCTCATCGACCAGGACACCAAGGAGGCTGCCATAGTGGACCCCGTGCAGCCCCAGAAGGTAACGCTCCCTTGGCTCTGGGATGGCATTCCAGGTGCTGCATCCGGGAGGGAATGAGTCACAGGCTGACTTGGGCACTAACCTGGGCTTGGGGGAAAGGCAGGAATGACTGCTGTGCACAGGGACAGCCTGGGCTCACTCCAGGGCTTACTGTGTCCCTCCCTCCCTCCAGGGCTTACTGACCTGCTTTTGGATTTTGGCCTGAATTTGCTGTAGAACAGATAAGAGGAAATGGGACTGAGGGCTTGGTCTCAGCTGGCTGGATCAGAGTGTCCTGCCCTGTAATTCCAGCCTGGATAGGGATGGGCTCCCTGCAGAGCTGCTGGTGTGGCTCTCGTGTCCAGGTGACACCAGGGGTGCTGTCAGCTCATTCCATGGGAGGTGTAACTCTCCGTCTGTGTCCCATCCTACAGGTTTTGGATGCAGTCAGAAAGCACGGCGTGAAGCTGACCACTGTCCTGACCACCCATCACCACTGGTAACTACCCCTGTCCCTGATCCCTCTCACAAACACAGCCAGGGGCTGTTGCTCTTCTGGATCAAGGTGATCTCTGAGCAGCAGCTGAGACATGAGAAGGATCAGATCTCATTCCTTTGGGCTCACCCTGACCAGATGCCTTGTGTAGACCATGAGCTCTGTGTGTCAGTGCCTTTCAGCTTTAAAATACTGATTTTTCCAGGGAGCCAGTGCAGTAACTGGGTGTGAAGGCAGCTGCGGGGTGTGGGAGGGAGCACATTTGTGCTGAGGTGCCAGGACATGCCCATGAGGCGTCCTGCAGTCAGCACTTGTGGGAGGATCACCCCAGGTGCAAATCAGCTCTGCCAGGGGTATAAAATGAGTGTTTTGCTCAGCAGTGCTGAACCTGAGTAACCTCTCTGTGGGTCAGAGTGGAGCCACCTCTGGGGCTGGAGAGTGAAACAATGAGCCCTGAGCTGGACAAACCAGCAGCACCAGTGAGTGCTGAGCTGTGGGATATCTGTGTGCCTGCTCCATGCTATTTTGTGGGATGCTGCATTGCACATTTTCCACTTACCCCATTCCCTCCGTTCCCCAGTTACTGGGGAGGTTACTGTGAGCCCCTAAGGCTGCTGTTTCCCAAGTGGGGATGAACTTGTCAGGGATTGTTTCCCCCTCTCACTGCCCTCATTACTGGAGAAATTATCTCCACTAGTGTTGATGTGGCCTATCCTCAGATATGAGGAGTGTTAGGTCCTGGGAGAGGGCTGCATCAGAAATGATCACCTCGTGGTTACCACTGTGCTCCCAATGACCATAAATTGGTGTTCATTCCTTCCCTAAATCCCTTTCTTTTACCTTGCAGGGACCATGCTGGAGGCAACGAGAAGCTGGTGAAGATGGAGCCAGGGCTGCACGTGTACGGGGGGGACAGCAGGGTGGGGGCCCTGACCCAGAGAGTGTCCCACCTGACAGCTCTCAAGGTAAAGGGGGGGAACCTGCAGGGCTCTGGGCATCCCCTCTTTGTGTCACAGCTGCACATGTGTGTTCCCACCTGAGCTGGGCAGCTCTGGTACCTTTGAACACCCCTTGGATATGGTGGATGGTTTAAATGCAGCTTTCCTTTCCTAGCTCTGGAAACTGTGACCCCTCTGCTTTGTTTTGATCCTCGTGTGAGGACATTGAGGCACATGGGGCATGCAGGGTGTCCCTGTGCTCCTGGCCACCTGCCTTAGCTGGGGGGGTCAGAGCACAGGTGTGACAGGGCAGGGATTGTGTGACAAGACAGGGGTCGTGCTCTGCCGGGGGCACGGTGAGCACAGAACAAACCCAAGTGTTCCTGTGGGAATGACGGCTGGAGTGCGGGGTGAGGACACAGCAGGCCAGCAGCGCCAGCTGCCTGCGTGGCTTTTTCCTGGCTGGAAGCAGCAGGCCTGGCTGGGAGCAGGCTGTTTGTTTACAGGAGAGCTGGCAGGTGACACAAACTGCTGTGGAAGGTGCAGGCAGGCGTGAATGGCACTGCTGGCCTTGGGTGCACCTTTGGAGGGGCAGCAGCAAAGGAGGGAGCACAGGAATACAGGGAAGGTGGGCAGATGAGGCTGTGTTTAATCCTTCCCTTCTCCTCAGTGGCATCCACTTCTCCCCTTCAGCTTCATTTTTGTTTGGAGCTTTTTTCACGCTTGATTAGCTTTGTTTAGGATTCTGTGTTGCTCTGGATCTGTTGGCTCTCGCTGCCAACCAGGCTTTGAGTCCTTCTGCATGGAAATGAAAGGATCTGGCAGTTCCCTTTGTCAGGACACCTGCTTGGAGGAAACAGCTCCCTTCCCAGTCCCTGCCGTAGACCTCCCTCACTGGGCTCTCCCAGGAGCAGGGCTGGTTCGTCCTGGCCAGATTTGGGCAAATTTAGGACCACTGGAGCACTGCAAGAGTTGCAATTCTTTTCTAACCGTGCAATTTCCAGCAAACAGCAGCTTCAGCTTTAGTGTTCTGCCTTCTTCCCAGGTGGGATCCCTAAATGTGAAATGCCTCAGTACGCCGTGTCACACCTCTGGACACATCTGTTATTATGTGACTAAGCCAAATAGCTCCGAGCCACCTGCAGTTTTTACAGGTGAGGAGTTGGGAGGTTCCCTTACAAAAATAGAAACTCCCCCTCGGCCTGGGTGCCTCTGACTCTGGACGTGCATCCGTCCCCTCCTGCCAGGGCAGCTGCTTAACATCCACACCTTACCCCCCTTTCCAAGTAGGAATTGTAGGTGGAACTGGGAAACTCCTCTGGGTTTGTAAAACAGGGCTGGACACTGTGCAGGCACCATCAAGAGTGAGCCCTGGATGAGTCCTACAGCATGTTTTTCCTGGAAAAAAGAGCTGTTGGTTTCCTGTCTCAGGCCAAACTGGCTGCTCCCAAACCCTGTTGTTTTTCCATATATCTGTGCTCATGTCTGTAACAGCAGAGAGAGGAGAGAACTGGAGAGTCAGAGAGGGCTGGTGCTCCACTGCTGCTGGCCAGGGTCTGGATCCTGGTTTGGAGAGTGGGGTTCCCCTTCCCTGAGGCTGTGCCTCATCCCTGTGTTCTCCAGAGCTCACACCAGGTCCAGCATGGAAGAGGAAGAGGCTTAAACAAGATTTTAGGGAGCACTGGGGAGAAAACAGGCAACTCATCTTTGTTCAACTTCACAGCAAAGAACAAGTGTTCCTTGTCCCCTCTGGAAGGGACAGGAGGGGACAGCGGCTGCCCACAGCTAGGGAGGTGCTGGCAGGGTGTGCCTGGCCAGGCTCTGGAGTTTCCTGCCTCAGGAACCACGTTTGCCACGTGTGTTTGTGTGGCACTGAGTGGCACAGCCTGGCTGTCCCCGTGCTCCTGCTGCTGTGGTGAGGAAGATGGCAGAGCTGAGCCCCAGGCTGGGTGTGCAAAGCCTGGGGTGGGCCTGATGCCGTGTCACCCCTGCAGGTGACACCCTGTTCGTGGCCGGCTGTGGGAAGTTCTTCGAGGGCACCCCGGATGAGATGTACAAGGCACTGATCGAGATTTTGGGCAGCCTGGACCCCAAAACGGTACAAACCTCTCCTTTTGTGTGAGTGACCTGGCCCAAACCACCACACACATCTAAGAAGCTCCCAGAGAGTGCTGCTGGTCAAAGAGAGACTGTCGTGTGTGGAAGGAATGAGTGTTTACACTGGGAACTCTTTGATGCTGGATAGCTGCAGTCCTCGGGGAAGGAAATGCCTGCCCCAAATGTGTTTGTGCTTTGTGGGGAAAGAGCAGGGCCTGATTAATAAAGGCTGCTGAGCTGGGACATGGGGCTTTTCATCTGTTAAACTGGCAGCTTGTCCTGCCTGATAAGTGCTGGTACTTGGGGAGGGTGTTGGGTTGACTTCGTTGCTCCTGCTGTGCCATAACAGTGCTGAGGGCCCCTGGCACTCCCCCTTGGTGCCTTTGGAGTCCCCCAGTGTCACTGTCCTTTCCTTTTCCCAGAGAGTTTACTGTGGGCACGAGTACACCATCAACAATCTCAAGTTTGCTCGGCACGTGGAGCCCAATAACACCAGTATCCAGGAGAAGCTGGCGTGGGCCAAGGTGAGCTGATCATCCTTGCCCTGGACTTGATGCTTTCTTGGAGACAGAGCCTTGCTGAGGAGATGGAGAAGAGGAGAAAATGCTGGGGAGAAACAGAGGGATTTAAGAGCCAGGAGTTGCAGGATGTTGTGTTCCTGGGGAATGGGGTTTGGCTGTGCCCAGAGAAGGCAATTTGCTGTCTGGAGGAGATGTTCCCTCTCTGGAAGCTCCCTGTTCTGCACAGGACGTTCCTTGTTCCCCAGAATTCCTGGTGGAGCAGCACTGTCTCCCTCATTCCAGGCCCAGTACGACAGTGGAGAGCCCACCATCCCCTCCACCATCGCCGAGGAGTTCACCTACAACCCCTTCATGAGAGTGAGGTAGGGAGCGCTGAGGGCTGGGCATGGCCCCTGTGCTGGGGATGGGCTGGTGGGAAGGACGAGGTGTCCAGAGAAGAGCTGGCAGTGAGAATTGCTCTCCTGCCTCCCTTATTCCTGTTTGGATGCCTCTGAGACTCTCACAGGCTGTCCTGGCAGAAGCTTGCTGGGTTTGGGGGTGGTGCTGAGCATCTCTCCCTGACTCAGGAGACAGAACAGGCTTTGCTGTGTCCTGTTCCTTCATCCAGTCAAGTCTGCCTCAGCAGAAGATGCTGTTGGGGCACAAAAGTGTTTGCAATTTCCTCCTGCCCCTGAGCCTTCAAACCGGGGCTGATGAACTGGTGCCAAAGCCCAGTCCTTGATCCTGAAGTGCAGCCTTGAAATGTGATCCTGGTGACTCCACAGCTGGGACTTCATCCTGTCCCTGCTCTTCCCTCCTGCAGGGAGAAGACAGTTCAGGAACACGCCGGGGAGACCGACCCCGTCCGGGCCATGGGGGCCATCAGGAAAGAGAAGGACAACTTCCGAGTCCCCAAGGACTGAGCACTGCCTGCATCACTTTAATGTCAGTTCAAGTGTCAGTTAGACCATTCAGATGTTTTAGGAGTCAAATCTTCTGTTGTGGTTGAGACAGTCTTATTTAGGTTTTTATTTTAATTAAGAAAAAAAAAAGCACTTTGCCCTTATTGAGATGTTCTACAGCATATTTATATTATGATGAAGAATATTTATCCTCCTCTTGCTGTCTCTCAAGCTGTCACGTGTCACCTGCAGATCTTTGTGCAAGTGTTGGTATGAGACTCAAGGTTGGGCTGGGAAGGATCAAACCTGGAGGTTTAGGAAGAAGCTCCTGCTATTTTTGTAGGAGCCTGATGTGGATGCAGAAGGTGGGACTGAGATGTCTTTGTTTGAAGCAGAGACGGAAGGCAGGAGCTGAAGATTTCAATGTTTCTTTTGTGCTGCTACTTCAACATTCTGAGTGTGCTTCTGGCTCCACTAACACCAGTTCCATAGACAGACCTGCTCTGCCAGTGCTAGTTCAGGGTGTAATTTGGGAGCTCTGTGGGGTGGTCTGGCTCTGGGACTGGCTTGTGGGGCCATCCAGCTTCTCTCTTCTCCTCCGCATGGGCAGCAGGGACTTCCCCAGGCATTGCACTGCTTGTAGCCTTTCAGTCCCCAGCCTGTTTGCATGAACCTGCTCCCTGCTATTCCCTGTGACCTGTGTGTGACCTGTGCCAGCACCACAAATGGAGCAGGGATTTGTCTGATGGCACAGAATCCTGAGAAGCAGCCACTCCTGGTGAGTGACTGTCCCCCTGAGCAGCGCTGAGATCCGTCCAGCAGAGCTGGGTACCTGTGAGTGATGTGGCAGGTGAGCAGTTACCACCTGTCCCCAGGTGAGCAGGGATGTGGGGCAGCACCAGGTCTTGTTTTGCTTTAAAATGCTGAATTTTATGTGGTTCAGAAAGAAAAGTGGTACCCAAAAGCTTTTCTGCCTCCTGGAACGCTGTGCTGCTGCACCAGACTGACTGTACTGATTGCTGGGACAGAGGGGAAATAAATAACGGCTGGAAACGGAGTACTTTGGGACAATGGCCATTCTTTAACTCACAAATTTATTAATTTATTGGTTTTGTACGAGAGATTGAAGTCAACCAATTGGAAGTGTCTTTCTACCTAATCCTGGGGTGAGTGGGTGGCATTTTGGGGCCCTCAGGGACTTTAGCCAAGGTCTTGCGACAGCTGTATTTTTGTGAAAGAAGAACAGATCAGGTTCAGCCCTGGTTTGCTGCCTGTGAGCACCATTCCCTCCTCACCAGTGGCATTTGGGCCCCTCATGACAGGAAGGACATTGCGAGGCTGGAGCGTGTCCAGGGAAGGGATCAGAGCTGGGAAGGGGCTGGAGAACCAGGAGGGGCTGAGGGAGCTGGGAAAGGGCTCAGCGTGGAGAAAAGGAGGCTCGGGGACCTTGTGGCTCTGCACAGCTCCTGCCAGGAGGGGACAGCCGGGGGGGGTCGGGCTATGCTCATAGGGAACAGCGACAGGAGGAGAGGGAATGACCTCAGGCTGGGCCAGGGGAGGGGCAGGCTGGATTTTGAGAACATTTCCTCCTGGCAAGGGCTGTCCAGCCCTGGCACAGCTGCTCAGGGCAGTGTGGGAGTCCCCATCCCCGCAGGGATTTGACAGCCCTGTGCATGTGGCACATGGGGCCATGGGTTATCGGTGGTGGCCTTGGCAGTGCTGGGGGAATTCTATCTGGATTGGATTCTATCTCAGAGGGCTTTTCCAACCTCCTCAATTCCATTTGGGGGCCATGATCAGCCCTGCCCCAGGACTGGTGTGTGGCTGGGAGAGGCACCCGAGCTCAGCTCTGCTCCTACTCCCCTGTGCCTTTGGTGCTTTCTGGGCTCGGGGATGGAACCCCCCAGTGTCCCCAGCCCCTCATCCCCCCCCGGTACCCCGCTGGCAGCGGGAGCACGGGCTGAGCGGGGGGCCGGGGGTGCCAGCATGCACCGTGGGACCCCGCGGTGGCACACGGGGCGTCCCCTGTCCCCGGTGTCCCCAGCTGTCCCCCCGGTGCCCCCGGCGCCGCGGCGGCCGGGCAGGGGCGCGGCCGGGGGCTCTCCCCG
>VZRL01003210.1:1648428-1684909 GCA_013397895.1 Origma solitaria
TGGGATGGCAGCGGGATTGGGATGGCAGCGGGATTGGGATGGCAGCGGGATTGGGATGGCAGTGGGGTTGGGATGGCAGTGGGGTTGGGATGGCAGCGGGATTGGGATACCTCTGCTCCCTTGGCAGCAACGTGATGATGAGGATGTGCCCACGGTGCCCTCCACGCTGCAGGAGGAGTTCTTGTACAACCCCTTCCTGCGGGTCACGTAAGCACTGCTGGGGCCCTGCCCCCCAAATCCGCTCCCCTTTCCCCTCCAGCATCATCCCTTTTCCCAAGGGCTCCATAAACTGTGGGAAATCGAGCCCGGAGGGAGGGGAGGGTGCCTGAACATGGGGTCGCCCCAGATCCCCCACGTGCCCCAGCAGGGCTCAGCACAGGGTGGGACTCCCCCGCTGTCCATCCCAGCGAGATGAGGGTCCCAT
This sequence comes from Origma solitaria, assembly GCA_013397895.1. Taxonomy (NCBI): domain Eukaryota; kingdom Metazoa; phylum Chordata; class Aves; order Passeriformes; family Acanthizidae; genus Origma; species Origma solitaria. Next base: position 1,648,853 of record VZRL01003210.1, read on the forward strand.
CCTGTCCCCGTGGGCACAGCAGGGCTGTCCCCTTGCAGGGAGGAGGCTGTGCAGAAGTTCACGGGCAAGACGGACGCTGTGGAGGTGCTGAGGGCGTTGCGCTCCGAGAGGGACAACTTCAAGAGGCCCAAGGAGAGGCCCAACCCCCAGGCCATGCTGGCCTTTGACTGGGGGCTCTTCGGGCCCTTCCTGGAGAAGAAGTGACATCCCTGCCGTGCCAGGGCTCCCTCCTGGCTGTGCCCAGCTTGGATTCACTCCCAGCTGGGCACTGCTTTTTGTCTTTAACCTGCTCATTGGAGGCTGCTCTGCTCTGCTCCCCCTCTGGCACTGCGCCCAGCTCCCCAGGCCCAGGGAGCTCCCTGTGGAGCAGGAGGAGCTCCCTGTGGAGCAGGAGCACCTGGACACCTTTGGTGGCCCCCCCTTGGTGCTGGGATGCAGCTGCTGCCAGCAGAGGGTCAGGACATGGCTTGGAGGAGGGGACGTTCCCCATTTTGGGGTCAGTGCAGGAGCTGCAGGCCCGTGGCCATGGAAGGGAGCCAAGGAAGGGCAGGGAAAAGCAGGAATGCTCAGGGACTGCGGAGCTGCACCCCACAGAGCACCAGACTCCCTTGCCTGTGTTCCTGCCGGGCCTGGGGGCTGCATCCCATTCCCAGGGGGTTGTGTGATGCAGCCACGTGGCTTTGGAGCTCCCGGGAGCCCTCCTGGCCCTGTCTGTCCTGCTCCAGCCACCCTGGGCCCCTCTCAGGCCACGGATGAGGTGTGGAGACTTGGATACCCACAGGAAGCTGGGAAGTGACACTGGTGCCCACCTGACTCCAGCCCTGTGCTAACAAAACCCTCATCACAGCAGGGTTTGGGTGAGGTTTTCCCTTTTTTTCCCCTATTTTTGCAGTAGGTCACACAGGGATTTGCGTAGGGATTTGTGACCTAATCCCTGGGGTTGGAAGTCCTGGGGTGTCCAGGCGGAGCCCAGGATCCCCTGCCCCAACCCCTCTGGCTTTGGGAGGGATTTTCCAAGGTGGGACAGATTTTAGGCAGCAAACAACAAAAGTGCTGCCAGCAGTCATCCCTTGCTTTTTGCTTTTTGCAAGATAAAAACTGGAAAACACTTGGTGCCATCTCCGTGGACATTGCCTTGTCTTCAAGAGCCAGGGATCCAGCTGGGGCTCCCAGCCAGGCCTCTCCAGTCTTCACTTTGTACAAAATCAAGGCTGTGGTTTTTTTTTTAAAGTCTGAGAAAGGTGCAGAGGTATTTTTTTGCAGGTGCGGGGAGGCACTTTACACCAGTAAAGTCATTCCCCATTTTTTTTGTGGAGAAATTGAGGGTTTGATGGCAGCTCCCAGCACTAGAATAGAGTTGATTTCAGGGATTTTCATTTGTGGACTGTGAACCTTTTTGTTGCCACTGGAGTCTGGTTTGGGGCTTTTTCCCTTGCTACAAACTGGACCAAGGTTTTATTTTTTTCCTTTTATTAAGCTATAGTTTGGATTTGCTCTCCTCCATGGAAAGGGAAGGATTTATCCAGCTGCAAAAGCTCTCTTGGTATCCTGGCTTGGATTCCTCAGTTTACATGAAATGCTGGAGTTGTGGATGTCACCTGGGTGTTCCTTTGGAATTTTATTTATCCTGGGAGCAACAAGGCTCCTGTGTTTGAACCAGCCCTGAGCCTGTTCCACAGCTCAAAGCTGGGAGAAATTCCAGCTGTTCCTGGTGCCAGGGCAGGAGGAGCCACCCAGAATGCCCAAAACAGGGATGTCCCGGGTGGCTGCAGTGACCTGTGTGTGGTGGTGACCTGAGAACTGGAGAAGGTACAAAATGTAGAGCCTTGATTATTTAATTTCCAGCTAATTGAGCTTAATTTATTGTGCATTTCTGGGCTGACGTGCATGTGCTCAGCAGACACTGACTGTTCTCTGCACTGATCCATGGTCTCAGCATTCCAGGCTGGAGCCTCTCCCCGTCCAGGATATTTTCTGGTTTAGCCAAACCCCGGGTGTTACAAATTCTCTGCATGGAAAAGGGAATTCACTGGAAACACCAATTTTGCTCCTCAGGAGGGTGGGGAGGGGGGGGCAGGAGAAGATCGATGCCTTAGAACACTGTGAGTTCATTAATTATCAGCAACACCTGAAAACTGGAAAGCTTTTAATTAAAAACATGAAAACCATCATTAACACTGTGGATTCATTGGAATAAAGTGCAGAGGAGGCTTTGGTTCCTGCCAGCCCTAACGTCAGGAAATATTTTCTCATAATTTAAGGATGTTACCCATTGGTAGCTGCCTGTTCTGTGTGGATTTAGGGATATTACCCCTCAATAAGTAGCATGACAATTCCATGACTCCCTACTGTGTATTTAAGAAAAAAAGAGAGAGATGTAATTGCCCTTGGTATAAATTATTGTAATTTAAGGAAAAGAAATCACAAGGTTTTCCTCCAGCATTCACTCCAGTCCCATTCCAGCAGGCACTGATCCAGCCCCAGGGCTGATCCCAGGCTTTGGATCCCACCTCTCTGAGGGCACAGAACCTGCAGGCAGTGAAATGGAAGAACTCCAGGCCTAATGAAACCATTTCTGATGAAATGAGGATGTTCCAGCAGAGGCAGCCACAAACCTGCAGTGCTGTGATAATACAGCGAGGCCTGGGTGAGGAACATTGGGGTGGAGCACAAAGCTCATCCTGGGGATGAGCTTTAAATCCTTGAATTCCTCAGTTCTGGCAGGAATTGGGCTGTCAGAGCAGTGCAGAGTCAGTCCTTCCAGCCTGGGATTCATTTTTCCTCTCTTGCTGTGTTTTCTGTCTGAGTTTGGGGTTTATTGCCATCACTTCATCCTAAAGCTGCAGGATGAGCAGTGCCAGCCTGCACACACATTCCCAGAGGCAGGAATTGCACAGAGCTCCAGCTGCCCCTGGAGAATCTGCACTGGGAGTTCAGAAGGCACTGAGTCTGTCTCTGGGCTGGGCAGCCTTCACCACTTGATGTTCAGTCCGGTGCTTGCTTTCTCCACGGCGTGGTATTCCGTGTGCAGCACTTTCAGAGCCTTCTCCGAGCTCCCGCCTCCCAGCCAGTGCTCGTACAGCTCCCCCACAGCCTGGTTTTCCTCTGGGATCTCAGCCTTGAGGGATTCATACAACCTCTCCACGTGCTGCAGCTCCTCCTTGCTGGATTCCCCCTCCAGTTTGATCTGCCCTCCTCCATTCAAACAGCCTGAGGGAAAAGAGGGATAAAAAACTTCAGCTTCAGCAGGAAAAACATCCCCAAAAATGACAGTTGATTTACTCTGCTCCTGAAAACAGCTGCAGGAATGGGGGTTCACTCCCAGTAATCTCCCAGCAGCAGAGCCACAGGGCAGGGAGATCCTGGGCTGGCTCCAGCTGGCAATGTGCCAGAGCTGCAGCACTTATCTCCTGCCTCCGGAACGGAGCCAGAGTCCAATCCAGGGCAATCCAGCCTTGGAGGCTCAACTGAAGGGAAGGGAAAAGTGCCTGGGATGTGTTCTGGGAGTGAGACTGAGCAGTGGGAGGTTCCCAGGGCAGGGACTGGGAGCTCTGTGGATCCTCGGGAAGAGCAGCAGGAGTGACCCCTCAGCACCAGCCCAGGCTGCTGGAGCAGGAAAAGGAAACAAAATGGGAAATAGGATCAAATAGGTAGGAAGTGACTTTTTCCATCAGCCACAGCAGCATTTTCTAAAAGTGTAAGGGTCAGGTTTGAGCAATTTTAGGGGGGAAAAGCCCCTCAGGTACCAAAGAGCTCAGAAAACCGGGAACCCCTCCTTACTTGCAGTTAATTAATTATGCAAATTTTGTGTGATGGAATCTAGCTTCAGTTCCTTAAAATCCTAAGGAATTGCCGGCTCAGAGGTAGGAAAAGCCACACACAGCTCTGGGACTGTGATGCTGTGGCTGTCACAGCCCAAGAATTCTCAGCTTTGCCACCACACTCAGGGTGTGAGAAATCCCCCATTTTTCCTGCATTGAAGGTGAATTCCCTGGAGCTCCTCCCAGGCCTGGATTTTCCCCCTGAGCAGCCTCACCTGAAGGACAGGCCATGACCTCCACGTAGTGATAGGGGCACTTCCCTCGCTTCAGCTTCTGCACCAGGTTCTGGATGTTCCTAAATCCGTAGGCCAAGGCAAACTGGAGCAGCACCACTCCATCCCTCTCCAGGGTCACCTCCTGGAAGTCCTTGTTCCTGAGGGAGCAGAGCAGAAGAAATGTCTTCTCCAAATGAATTTCTATTTTAAACTTCAAAGTGTGCTAAACCCCAGTTGTTTGCGAATCTCATTTAAAGAGCTGGCCTAGTTCTGTGCAATCCAAAGAAAACATCAAGGAATTCCTTCCAGAACCTTCTCCAGGACTGTTGGAGCCACTTGAGCAGAGTTTGTTGAAGGACACCTGTGCTGGATAAATCCTGAAAGGCTCAGCAAATGGAGCCCTTCCCTGGGACAGACCTGAGTTCCTTCAGCCAATATTAATGGAGCCCCTGAGGGGATTTTTAACTTCCACTGGATCATAAGACATGTGAACAAACCCTGACTGAAGGATTCCAGACTCCTAAGTTTAGTGGGAATGCCTGTTCCTGATAAAAAAAGTAAGTAATTTGATTTTTATAAAGTATTTTATATTGGGACTGTTTTTTCTGCTTCCTTGACCAGGGAATCCTACATATAAATGTTGCTTATTAGGGATATAATTAATTCCAAAGGATACAATAAATTATAACTGGGAAGCCAGAAGGAATCTCAGGTGGATGAGCCTCAATGCCCAAACTCAGGTGATTTATTTTTTATCTCACTATAGTTAAACCAGAGCCCCAAAGCCCTCGCACAGGATTTCCTCTTCTGGGATCAATAATTAGTGACAAATCTACTTTATTGGCCTGATCCAAGGTGAGGAATCCCAGCTCCATGAGAGCTCAGCCTTCTCAGTTATTCTAAAAATTGTCTGTGACTTGATAGTGGGAAAATCCATCAGGCCAAACTCCAGTGGGTGGGTGGGGAAGAGGCTGGAATTCTCCCTGGAATTGGCTGTGTGGAATTGGCTGATTTATTGCTCAGCAACTGGGGGAGGCAGAAGCCAATTCTCAGGCCTCAAGTGAAATGTTGAACATTGCAAAGAAAATTTCAGCCCCTCAGAGAGATAACAGCAAGGAGAGAATTCCAGGAAAATTGTTTTCTGTAGGATTTTGAGATCCTTACTTGAGAGGTTTGTACTCGATGGTGTCCACATGGATCCCAAAGAGCTCCTTGGCTGCGTGCCTGTAAATGTGCTCCAGGTATCCCCCCGAGCCCCCTCCGGGGTGGGTGCTGAGCTCCTCTGCTGCAGCACTGCTGAGCCTGGCACAGGGAGAGAGCAGCAGCTTTAGGGGGGATTCGGGATCCGACACAGCTCCAGGGGCTGCGGAACAATGGAAGCAGCCAAACAGCAGCTCCCTCAGAGCTCCAGCCCTTCCCTTTCTCCTGGTAACCATTTCTAGCTCCAGAGCCAGACAGGTTTAACTTCCTGGTGCCCAGGGGGAATTGTGTCAGCTTCCACAGGGTGCCCAGAGAGGCTGTGCATGTCCCATCCCTGGAAGTGTCCCAGGCCGGGCTGGATGGGGCTTGGAGCAACCTGGGATAGTGGAAGGTGTTGGGGTTGAAACTGGATGATTTTAAGGTCCTTCCCACCAAACCATTCCAGGAATCCATGATTCTATAGTTGATTATCCTGTATAATTCAGAGAGGTGCTCCTGATGAACCCTTCAGTTCATGATGTGCCAGGAGCTCTGCAGATGTTCCTCTGGCACCTCTGGGTGCTCAGAACCAGCCCTGGTGTCCCCTCAGCCCATAAAATGGGATTCCATGTTTCCACATCACCCCAATCTGTGCAGCTGTCCCTGGACCAGATGTTCCTTTTCAGTTAAACAACCCCAGTCTCATCTGCTTTGCACATGTCTTAAGTGTCATTTTTTACAAACAGTCTTTCGGAGATTAACTGAGTGATCTAAATGTTTGTTATTTCTGCTTTCATTCTGGGATCTTAACAGTAGCTCTGATAATGAGAAGCAGGGACAGCACAGCTTTTCCTTTTGCTTCAGGAAATTTTTATCTCTGGGACAGATTCTTGCCCTTCCCAAAACCTGCAGCAGGTTTTGGTGGGATTAAAGGAACTGGAGTAAGTCACTGTCCAGTAGAAATTCACCATATTCTGTACATTAAGTATTGTAACTCCCAATTGGATTGGTTCAAGTGACACAAGAAACCAAACCAAGTGCAAATTCACTTGTGCAGAAAAGCAGGAAAAGGGAAATTCTGAACTCTCTGCATCCTGGAGGAAGAGAACATAGCTGAAATGGGATTTTGTTCTTACATGGTATCCAGGGGAGCAGGATCTACATCTGACAGGGACACTCCTTCTTGTTCCAACAGCTTTAGCACTTCTCCTAGAGCAGAACCAGGCACAAAGAGTTCTTATTTTTGGGATATAGGAAAACAAACCCCACAGAGCAGTCCCTGACCTGCATCTGCATTTTACCAGGGCATGATTTGTACTATTAAAATGTAAATATATATCAATATACAACCTCTGTTAGACACAAAGGGTTATTAAAGCTAGGGAACACTTTGAGGCTCCCAGAATTAGCTGGAATTGGGAATCTCCTGTGGCTCTGCTTACCTGTGGTGATGACACAATCCACATCCCTGGTTTGGTATTCCTGGTTGAAAAAGTCGGGCCTGGAGGCCTCCAGCTTTTTGTCATAACAGGGCATCACTGTGACGTGGTAGATCCTGTCAGGGGGGAGGTTCTGCAAGAAAGACAAGGCTGGGCAGCTGGAGCAGCCAAAAACCCCCTTGCCCTGAGGGAAGTGCATTCCAGGAGCAAATAAAGTGGTAGAAATAATGCCATAATGCCCCTGGAATAATCCCCACTCTTACTGAATATTTATATGTATTTATATATTTATATGCAAATTAAATTATTTCTCTCCTAGAAGGCAATTTCAGCTGTAGTCAGTGCCAGCAGTTATGGTCATTTACAGGTTTCATGGAATCCTGGAATGGTTTGGGTTGGAAGGGACCTTAAATCTCATCCAGTTCCAGCCCCTGGAACACCTCCCACCATCCTAAGCTGCTCCAATCCTGTCCAGCCTGGCCTTGGGCACTTCCAGGGATCCAGGGGCAGCCACAGCTTCTCTGGGAATTCCATCCCAGCCCCTCACCACCCTCACAAGGATGAGTTCCTTCCCAATATCCCATCCCTCTGGCACTGGGAAGCCATTTCCCCTTATCCTGGCACTCCATGCCTTGGAAATTGTCCCTTTCCATCTTTTCTGAGGCTCCCTGAGGCTCCTGGAAGTCTCCCCCACTGTGGTGCAATGATCCAAGGTCAGGCAGAGAAGTCAATCCCTAATTAAGCCATTAGGGAATAAACTTCCTCCATGCTCCTACAACTCCGCCCTTGATCAGCAACCAGGACATGATCTAGAGTCCCACAACAACCTCAGGATCATCCAAGAAATAAATATAGGCTGAGGAAACAAGTCACTGACTCCAGGCCATCGTTTCAATCTCTTGTGCCAAATTTTGTCCCAAATCTGCAGCTGTCAGCATCTGCCTCATGCAAGTGTTAAAGCACTGCTCATTAGTGGCCAGTGAATCCCACAATAAATCAGACAGGGTGCTGGAGCTCCTTCCTGGCCAAATCCAGCCTAGATGTTTAAACTCCAGCCTGTGGATGTCCAGCTCCCATCTGGAAAGGTTCCAAAGGTTACAGACCAGGGACAGGAACAGAACATCAGGATGGGAATGAGGGATCATTTTCAGACAAGCCACGATCTGCACGTAAGCACTGACTGAGGCCTGGGCTTGGGGTCAGTTATTCGGAGTTATTCCCCAGCTTTAAACAACAGAAGCACAATGACACTGCTAAAGAAGTTTCCCCAGCTTTCCCAAGTCATTCAGAGGCTTTAATTAGCTCATGCTTAATGTTATGCCCTAGTTACTACTCATTAGCTGCAAGAGAACTGAGAAGATTTGCCTTCTGCAAGGCAATATTGACCCTTAAACATATAACACATAGCAAAAATACAAAATACCAGCCTAAAATGTCCAATTTGAGGAGTTTTGCAGTAAGAAGAGCATTTTTAGCCCTTTACCTGCTGCTCTGCAAAGTAGCCTTTGACCAAGGAGCCCATGACCTGCTGGGGAGATTTGGTGGTACTGATGTAGGGAATGATGAAGCTGCCGTGGGTTTTCTCTGCATAGCAGATCCAACCTGGAAAGAATATAATCAGCAAATTAAGTTCAAAAATAAGAAGCAGACCTTTACTCAGCTTGTTCTCCCCCAAATCCCAGGTTTAGGGCCTTTTAATAACCATTTTCAGCCTCAGTTCAGCACAAAAAGCAAAACAGGTGTAACACCAGCTTCGTTTTAGAGATATATCACCACTGCTTTAACAGCGAGATCTCTGTGCTATGAAGAGAACAATCCTGCAAGTAAAAATATCCATTTACACTTTTCTGACCAGCTGTTGGATTTTTTATTCCAGTTCTAACTGAACCCATACCTGGGCAGGCAGAAGCCAGCACTGGCAGAGCCTTTTTGTCCTCTGATTGTTTCTGGAAGCGTTTCACAAACTCTCGCTGGCTCTCCAGGAGGCTGAAGTTTCTGGAGAAAGTTGTGTCAAACACGTAGTGCACACCTAAGCAGGACAACAGCTGGGTCAAAATCCACAGAATACAGCAAAATATAACAAAATAACTTCAACCAGAGTCAAACTTAGTTACAGGTACCAAGCCCTGCAGTTGACAGGGAAACATTTTCAGCATAGTAAGAGCAGCAAAAGTGACAGGAGAGGGGCAAATCTAAAATTTAAAGTTCTTTTAAATGGTTCTTTACAGGTTTTATAGAAACATGGAATGGTTTGGGTTGGAACGGACCTTAAAAATCATCAAGTCCCATGGGCAGGGACACCTTCCACTATCCCAGGGTGCTCCAAGCCCATCGAACCTGACCTTGGACACTTCCAGGGATCCAGGGGTAGCCACAGCTTCTCTGGGAATCTGTGCCAGGGCCTCCCCACCCTCCCAGGGAGGAATTCCTTCCCAATATCCCACCTAACCCCACCCTCTGGCAGTTTAAATCTCTGCCCTTCTCCTGTCACTGTCTGTGCTTATAAAAAGTCCCTCTCCCTCCTTTTTCCAAGCTTCCCTTCCCTCACTCCAAGCTCATTACGTGACTGAACTTGTGGAGAGTTTGCAGTCCCCGTGGGAGTTAAAACCCATCAACTCTGTGCTGAACACCCAGCCCAGAGTCCCCTTAGAGCACAATTCCACACTTGCCTAGACTCTTCAGGAACGTGGTCAGCTTCTTCGCCGTCTCCAGCACCCCCATTTTGCACCTTGCAGCCAGGGAGGCTCTGGACTGGGGGGAGACAGAAACCACCACCAGTTTCTGTTCGTTGGGAGCAGCAGCCTGGCATCAAACCAACCCCACGTTAACGTGGCACAGGCACAATTGTCAGCACCACAAAACCTCCCACATCAATTGACATTTAGCCCTTCCAAACTTTTTTTAAAAATGAGGGAAAAACCGCAACAGTGCAGCGAGAACAGTCTGGGATCCTTCACGGCTCTGGGATTCCCTTTCCATGTGGATTTTCCCCCGTTCCTGCAGAGGGGACTGGGACTCACCTTGTTGAGAGCCAGCACCTTGCAGAGCTCCCCGTGGCTCTGCTGGCTGATCAGAACACTCTCAGCTGACGTGATGCAGCCACTGCAGGCCAGACAATCATTCAGGGTGATTTTAGCCTTCTCCAGCTTCTGTGCTTCCCCATCCTACAAAGAAACAGAGCAGGCTCAGTTCAGATCTCAGCACAGAAATAGGAGCAGTTTCCCCACCTTTACTCCAAATAATAATGAAGATGTTGCTCTTTTTATGCCCTTGGTTTATAATTTTAAAAAATCTTTGGTTTTAGTAAGATGGGGACAAAGCCACCTGAAATTTGCTGCTTTGAATGGGATTATTTGGCACAGAGATCAGAATTTGCTGAGGAATTTGATCCCAGACCAACTTCATCCCAGACAGTGGAAAGGAATATTTTTCTTTATATCAGACCCAAATAAATTGGTTTTCCCAAGAGATTCTCCTCTCATCATCACTCCTCAATAGAGCTGGGAACAGACCAGGAAATGAGGTGCTATTAACATTTTAAAATAAGCAACCAGACTTCTTTGGAAGTGCTGTATCCACTTTTTTTAAACTCAAAGTCTGCCTAAAGTTCAAGGTTCCATTCCTAGAGCTTTGGTTAACTAAGCAATGCCAACTTTTTTTTGGTGAAAACAGGAAAAACTCAGCCTGAATTTTGGAAGCAGGAGGTTTATGAGTTCTGCAAGCTTTTAGAGAAATAATTTGAGATATTATTAAAATAATCACAGCAAGATTTATTAAAAAATCTTGATTAAAATTCTCTGTGAGTGAGCACAAAAGACATTGTCACAAACAACCTGGAATGGCCAATCATTAAATATTCATAAAATAAATTAACTTTTCAGCTTATCTGCTCGTGCACTGAAAACCATCACTAATTAATGTCAGTGATTCAGAGCATAAAAGTGGCACAAAATTGAAATTATTATAAATTAAAAAGAAAAAAAATACAAGAATGCTGACAGCATCACCTTGGTTCTCTTTGAGGCATTTAAATGGATGAAGGTTATTCAAACACTTAAAATACACTCATTTTACCTTAGTTTTTTACACCCCACCGAACAGAAGACCCCACATACCTGATTGACCTGGAAATAGCTTCCATCAGCTTCGATTTTGATCTTTGCTCCTGCTTTTCCAGGTTTTTTGTCCACTTTCACAGGCTTGATACATTCCTGAAAAAGCAACAAAGCCTGGGAGTGAGGAGCTGAGCAAGGAAGAGATGGATTTAACAGAAATAAAGTGATCAAACACCAGTTCTGGAGTGATTCTCGTTCCTCCCCCTTAAAACAGGTTGGATTTTCTCACAGTTTCTTTTAGCACTGTAAGGAAAATGTCAGAGCAAAGGCTTCTCACCCCTTTTTTACAGAAAGAACACTTTTCCAGCATCATCCCAAAGCCAGAGGTTAATCCTGCTGCTCTTTCTGAAGAACTCGGCTCTGGTTTTGGAGCACTGACAGGAACAGAGTCTGGCCAGTCCCTTCCTCCTCCCCAAAATCTGGGAGCAATCCTTGGCTGCAGATCGCAGCCCGGGGAGGGGTGGGCAGTGCACAGCGTGTGCCTGGTGCCACTGAGGTTTTATTTTGTGACAAAAAGGTCTCTGAGGAGCTCAGCTGGGCTGCTGCCACTTTGCTCTGGTGTCCCAGCACAAGTCCCAAGGGTTTTCCTGCATTTTGTGCAGTTTTTTTTTTTGTTCAGGCACCCCGTGACTCCTTGTCCTACTTCTCCTTTGCCTTTCACCATCCTTCCTATGCCAGCTCCAGGTTTTCCCCTTACATTAATCCATCTTTGCTACAATTTGCAGGATTCAGAGCCTTGCAGGAACAACTCATTTTGATTCTTCATTTGAAACACAAAAGCAGAGCACATTATTTACGTGAAGAATCCCCTTGGAAACCTAAGTCCTACACGGAGGATTTGCTATTCCCCATTCCACTGATCTCATTTCAGGCTGGTTTTTCTGCCGTACTTGTCAGCAAATACATCCAGGATTAATATTTTGCATTATTCCAGTGCTTGAAGTCTCTGGAAGAAGGAGACTTGATCCCTCCTCGCTGTTCATTCCCTCCTGAACGCTGTGCATTCCCTCCTATCCTCTGCGGGAAAGGAAACCTGTTCAGGCTTCAACTTTTATTATCTAATTTAACATTGCACAGTTCGCTTTCCAGATCGGGGTGGGAACGACTTGGCTGCCGCTCCAAGATTTCGAGCTCTTCCCAGAGCAGTGGTGGAAGGGACAGCGCGGAATCTTCGCTTTTATCCCTTTTCCCACTCCCAGCAGCAGCAGGAGGAGCTCTGAGGGGCTGGGCACGGTCCCCGTGCGGTGACAGGACGAGGAGAAGAGACAGCTGAGGGTGCCCCCCCGCCTCCCCTCAGGGCCGTGTCCGCGCCCCACCAAAGCCCACCCCACGGGTCCCGGGGCGGCGGCAGGGCCTGGCAGCCTCGTGCGCCCCAGCCCCGGGAGTCTCGAGCCCTGTCACCCCCGTCCCGGCCGCACCTGCGAGGGCGCGATGAAATCGTCGAGCTCCGTGAGCTGCAGCACCCCGCTGAACCGCGCCGCCATCACCGCCGCAAAGCGAGGCGCCACACCGTCGTACAACGGGACTGCCACACCGCCGCAAAGCGAACAGCTACTCGTCGTACAACGGGCTGCCACACCGCCGCAAAGCGAGGCGCCGCACCGTCGTACAACGGGACTACCACATCGCCGCAAAGCGAGGCGCCACACGTCGTAAGAGGGCCCACCGTACCGCCGCAATTAAGATATCACATTGTGTATTTTTGCTCTGTAGATATAAACTTTTTGGAATAAACTAATAACATATAAGGCCTTTTGCCGTCCTAAACAAAAATGAAGGTGTCAGCACTAGGAAAATCTGCTGGTGGCTCTTCTTCTTTCACTCACTGGTGGCTGTTCTGAATCTCCTGCCTCAAGGGGAACCCCAAAATTAAATCCCAGCAAATCCTTCAGGCTCTGAAAGGTTCCTACACGGGACATATTACTATTATTATTATTAATATTATTATTAATAATGAATAATATGATAATATAATATATAATAAATTATATATAATAAATGTAATAATAAATACATAAATAAATGATATATTATATTATATTATATTATATTATATTATATTATATTATATTATATTATATTATATTATATTATAATATTATTATAATAAATTATTTTGTCGTAATTAGGTAAAAATTAGATGAAGTTGGTCATTCCATAGTTATATAATAGGGACTTTCAGGCTGGACAGCAGCACTTGGATGGTGTCGACCTTTCCCAGGGAAATTCCCATGGGAATTCTGTGGGATCCTGACTGTACACAGTTGGTGTCTCCAAGGCAGAACCAACAGCAGGGCACCATTTTACCGTGTTTCATGTTAACTTCTTTTGGATTAAAGCCTATGGATGACCAAAATCCATGTCCTAACACATTGTCCTATATTTCTCCTGCCTTTCCTGTCCTGGAAAAGAAGGTCCCAGCCAGGCCAGTCCCTCCTGTGCCTCCATGTGCTGTTTGGGATGGGATGTTCAGGCAGTCCCTGCTGAGCACATGTTTATTCATCAGACACTGCCATGGAGCAGGGAAGGGTTAAACATTCCCGTTCTTCCTGTGAGGTAAATCCCTCCAGGTGTTAAGTGTGTACTTAAGGCCAGGGTTTAGGGCTGGGAACATTTGGGGTTTAGGGAGAATGAGAACCAGGGTTTGGTTGAGTTTTGCTCTCCAGTTCATGCTCTGGGGCTGTGATTTTCATGGCTGGGCTGTGCAGGACCTGGCACCCACCGCGGGAGGCTCTGCACACGCATCTGTGTGAATATTTATATTTATATTTTTTATATTTATGTTTATATTTATATTTATACCTGCAGCAGGTGAAACTGCTCTGCCGCATCACCAGGTGTCAGCCTTGCTGGGAGAAGCACCTGAGAACACCCAGAGCCTCTTTCCAGGTTGACTCCTACAGGAGATCCTTTCCTTGGAGCTTCTTTGTGCTCTGGAGTAAGGAATCCTGCCAATTCCAGCTGTGTTTTGTGCTCTCCAGCACGGGGTGGAGAGAGCTGGGGACCCTTACCCAGAGCCAGCAGGAGCTGCAGCATTTCTGGGTGCCCCCAGTAGCTCTCCCTTCCCTGCCTGGCCCTCGGGAAGGTGAGTGTGGGTCTGGGAGAACCCCCCGGGCCCCAGGACGTGGGACTGGGAGAACATTCCCCAGTTTCTGGGTGTTAATCCTGAGAGCGCTGAGGGGCCAGGGATGGGATGAGCTGGTCCTTCCCGAGCAGTCTTGTGAGGCTGGGCTGGGTTTTGTCAGCCCTGAGCCTCCTCCCGCTGCAAACTGCTCTCCCAGTGACCTTAAAACCTGTCCCACTTCTCCCTCCTGGCTCCTGCTGTGGCAGGACTGTCCCCAAGGTCCTGCCCTGGCTGAACAGGTCGGGCTGGGCATTGCTGAGCACATTTCTGCTCTCAAGAGAGGCTGCCTGGTCACCAAACTTTGGGAGAGAGGCAAATCTGACATCAGAGCAATTACCTTTCTTTTTTTGGCTTGTTTGGATTACAGTTCAGGACGAGGTTGGAGTGTTACCTGGAGGTGGTTTTCAACTTGAGCAATGCAAATATTACAGAGGAGAGAGGGAGGGAGGGAGAAGCCAAGGAAAATCTCTTGTGTAAACCTGCAGGAAGGTACAATGGGACGGTTGGGGTTTAATTCTAGCTGTAAACTAATATTTGATGCTGTTTGGCCTCCCGTGTTCATTGTCCCTGCGGCACCTCCTTCGGGGTGCAGGAGTCAGCTGTGGGAGGGGTGTGTGGCAGGGCAGGGCTTCCCTGCAGTTCCCACAGCAGGGAAAAATCAGGATTGGGTTTCAGAGGGCTTGGAGTGTTTGGTGGTAGGAAAAGGTCTCTGAGGCTCTTGGCTTCCCTCTCTCTTTCTGTGTGGCTCAAAGCCCCCTCAGGTGAGGGGCTGTTGGCCCAGGCAGGTGAGGATGGGATCACAGAATCACTGAAGTGTAAAAAGACCTTTAAAAAAAAATCCACCCATTACCCCAGCACTGCCAAGGCCACCACTAAAACCTGTCCCTAATACAGCTTTTAAATCTCTCCAGGACTGTGACCCCACCACTGCCCTGGGCAGCTGTGCCAGGGCTGGACAGCCCTTTCAGTGATGAAATTTTTATTAATCTCCAATTTAAACTTCCCCTGGTGTAACTTGAGGCCATTTCCTCTTGTCCTGTCCCTCGTTCCCTGGGACAGATGGTCTTGCATGAGCTGTAAAACACAAACCCTCAGTGTCAGGCTCTGCTGACCCCTCTGGCATTTTTAGGTGTGGGCTCAGTAGCTCCTTGGAGCCAGAAATGTTTCTTTTCCCATATTCCCTGCTCGTAACTGAAGGCTTGAGCAAACAGAGTGACACAAGCTCCTTATTGAAGCAAATATTGTCTTGTTTAGAAGAATCTCTCTCCTGGTGACATTTAACGAGCGGCTGCGTCACCCCGCGGGGTCACAGCAGTGACCTGGGCTCGTGCATGCCCTTCCACAGATGTGGGCCAGGCTGAGAATCCATGGATTTGCAGGGAAAGGTGGCAGCTGAAACGGCCCCAAATGCTGTGAACATCCCATTTCCCCATTCCTGCTAAAGCTCCCTCTTTCCCAGCCCTGCCACGGCAGAGGGTTTGAGAGGAAACCCCGGATGAGGCTTCCCAAAAATGCCTCTTGTGCCTTAACCCAGCACCTCTGAGGCTGTCAGCACAGAACGTGGCTCCAGGCGAGGTGGTTGTGAGCCGGATCCACCCTTAATCCAGGGATGAGCACCCGGGGAGCTCTCCTGGGTGACTCCGCGGGTTGGGGACAGGAGAGCAGCAGGCTCTGCTGTCCCCAGGGCTCTGCTGTCCCCAGGGCTCTGCTGTCCCCAGGGCTCTGCTGCCTCGGTCACTGCGGTAACAGCGTTCCCATGGGGGCAGGTTTGGGCAGAGGCTCCTTGGCTGTGCTTTTGGAGAGAAAAGGAAGGGAGAAGTTTCACCCGGACTCTGAGTTATTGGGGAATTCCCTTTGTGGGCCAAGTCCCACTAAAGCTGAGCTCCAGGCAGGACTAAAGGAAGGGCTCAGTGCATGGGATGACCTGTCATAATAAATTGTTTTTGTGGGCTGGGAGCTGTTTATTCCCTGGACCACAGGTTTGGCATCGCTTGTGTCCCTTTATCCTCCTCTGGCAGCTCTGGGCACTGCCCAGGCTCTGGCAGCTCCGGACTCCAGCAGGAAACCTCTGCTTTGGAAAGCAAAACTTTGCTCTAGGCTGGGACTTGACCTTCATGTCTCCCTTTCTCCTCCTGCTTCTCCCTCCAGAGAACCTTTTAGAAGCTGCTGTTCTGTCAGTCCCTATCCAAAGGGTTGGGCAGTGCAGCTGCACCACGTTCTGCTCTCCAGGGCTTCCCAATGTTCACCTGGTCTGGGCATTTGGCTGTGTCTTCATGGGAGATCCATTCCTGGATGCACTCACATCATGAAGGGATCTGCTGTGATGGACATGAGGCAAATGATGGATGCATTTTCCCTTCTAGTCTCCAAATCCTCTTTTCATACTTGGGCTGTGCTGTCCCAGCAGGGCCCTGACATATTCCTCTTCAAGAGACAATGAAGAAACAAAAAAATAACTCCAAGTTTTTGAATGTACTTCCAGGGAGCCTCCTTTGCCTTCCTGTCCCCTGAGAACAGCTGAATTATCTTTGCTGGTGTTGTTTGCTTTGAGTTTTTGCTTTATATAAACTTCCACAGCCCCTGCAAAGCTTTAACTTTTTAGCTTCCCCTTTTGGCTTTTATTCCTCAAGATTTCTTCCTTTGTGCTCTTCTGTCCTGCTCTTAGACCTCTCCGATGCTGGGTTATGTTTGGGGTTAGTGCCAGGAGGGCGCTGGGATGTCCTGCCCGGTGAGTGGCGATGGCCTGAGGGGTTTGGCTGTGCTCTGCCTGCTTTTGGGCAAAGCCCGAGCCTTGCGGGGCTGCTGTGCTGAGCCAGGGTTAGACTTGGCTTTCTCGAGGCAGCACAAAGCCCCTTTGTCACGGCTGAAGGCACGGGGAAGTGCTGGGAGCAGGGTGTGTGCCGTGCTGCTGGAGTGGGATTGAGGAGGATTTATTGTCCCCTGTCACACCTGGCTGAGCACGGGAACGGTCCCTGCCCAGCTCAGGGGCACCGCAGGACACCTGAGCCGTGCCTGGTGCCAGCCTGGGTGGGAAGGATCTGACTCACTTTGGGGCTGTCCCACCCCTGCAGGTTTTCCATGGCCTCTCCTCCCACCCTGGTGTAAGTGGCGGTGATCCTGATGCAGAATTGGGCTCCGTTTTGGGAAAAGAAACTTGCAGAGGGAAGGGAGGCAGAGACAGGGCTTGTGTGTGATTGTGTTGAGCTAAAGGTGAGCATTTATTGCAGGTGAGGCCCAAAATCCCTCTCGCAGACCCAGCTGGGCAGTCCTGGATCCCTGGAAGTGTCCAAGGCTAGGCTGGACAGGGATTGGAGCAGCCTGGGGCCATGGAAGGTGTTGGGGTAGGGACTGGGTGGGCTTTGAGGTCTGTCCCAAGCCCTGAACATTCCATGGCTCCAGTCTGGCTGCAGGGGCAGAGCCCTTTGTTCCTGCCTTGGGTTTCTCTCGTGTGGAGCCACAGTTTGTCCAGCAGCTTCCCCATCCAGCATTTTCCCATCCCATCCTCTGTCGTGGACAGCCTGTTTGGAGAGCTGAATGTCCAAAAGGTGCAAGACCCCGGAGTTTGTTATTTGAAACCTGACTGAAGGATGCCCACCCATCTCCAGGATGGCTCCTTGCTTTGAGCTCTGAGGCTATGAGTTGGACTAATTACAAAATTATGATGATTTTTATGGGTTCGGGTGGCTTAGGATGGGTGTTGGTGGAAGTCACTCTCACGCTGGGCACCCTCTGAGTCAGACAAGCTGCGTTTCTGACGCGAATTCCGGAGGGGCTGATAAGGACGTGAAGTGTGGTGAGAAACGCAGGAGTGTGGAGGGAGCCAGGGCTGGGGCGGGGGTGTGGTGGTGCTGGGAGGGGACAGTGACACCAACACGAGTTATTTTTGGTCA
Organism: Origma solitaria; assembly: GCA_013397895.1. Lineage (NCBI taxonomy): Eukaryota > Metazoa > Chordata > Aves > Passeriformes > Acanthizidae > Origma > Origma solitaria. Next base: position 1,666,636 of record VZRL01003210.1, read on the forward strand.
GGAATGGGCAGGTCTGGGCCTGGCACAGAACGGGGCTTTGCAGAAACTTGTCTGGAGAAGCACCAATGAAGTGACCAAAGATTTTTTCAAATCTGAGCATGTGAAATTACTCCAATGTGTCCAAAGAAACTGAGCTCCCAGTCTGACATCCATGTGTTGTGAAATCATGGAATGGTGGAATATCCTGAGCTGGAAGAGACCACAGGGATCATCCATTCCAACCCCCGGCCCTGCACAGACACCCCAACAATCCCACCCTGTGCATCCCTGGCAGTGTTATCCGAACTCTCCCGGAGTTCTGGCAGCCTCAGGGCTGTGCCCATTCCCTGGGGAGCCTGGGCAGTGCCCAGCACCCTCTGGGGAAGAACCTTTCCCAAAATCCACCCTAACCCTCCCTGGCACAGCTCCATCCCATTCCATGGCCCGGCTGGCTGACAGAAGAACATCCATGTATTTCTCCTCGGGATTTCCCAGCTGGAGATGATTGGGGTACATAGAGATTTTCAAGAAATGCCAACCATTTCAAGCTCCTGAAGTGACATTTCCTGGTGCCAAACCTTTCCTGAGCACCTGGGGGAAGGAGCTCCGTGCTGGGGGCACAGATGGATTTTTGTTCCTCCCGTGCCGTGCAGGACAGGCAGGGAATCGCTCCCTGCCGTACCCTAGGAGTGCCGAGCCTTGCCAAACAGCTCGGTTATTTGTCCTGCCGACCATTCGTGCTCTCAAGGGCCGCTGGGTGTGCCCGGGGCTCCGGATCCATCCTGCAGAGATGCAGGGCGGAGGGGCCGCGGCCACACCCCGCTCTGCTCCCTGAAAAGGAGCCCGCTATGCCCGGAGCCTGCCCAGCCGGAGCAGCGCTCCCAGGTGAGTGCCAGCGGGTCCCCTCCGCCCCAGGTGAGTGCCACCGGGTCCCCTCCACCCCCAGGTGAGGGTCACAGGGTCCCCTCCGAGCTGGCTGTGCCACCCCTGTCCCTCTGCTCCTGGCAGCAATGAGCTGCCGTAATTAACTCCGAACTCTCCGGGTGCTTTCCCAGACCCCCAGGAGTTTTTCCACGTGCTTTGGGTCTGATTTTGGGAGTTGTGAAGGGTGTTGGTGTGTCCAAATTTCCACGTGATGCAGCCACCTTTAACTTCCACCCTCTGAGTCTGGGTTTGGAATGAATTTATTCCTATTTGGTTTCCCTGAATTTATTCCTATTTGGTTTCTCTTGGCTGGACTCAGGTGATTCCTGTGGGTGTTCTGAAGACCTGTCCAGAAATGCCTCCTCTGCTCCCAGGGCTGGGGCTGCTCCTCCTGCTGGGTGAGTCTGCCTGGGGAGGGAGGGAGGGCTGTCCTGGGTGGGTTTTCCTTACTGGAGATAATCCTCAAAAGGGAAAATTGTGCAGACAGACCACTGAATGTGACTTTGGTGGTTGCTCTAAATCCCCAGCCTGTCATTGTTCTGTTTGTGATTGGATGTGTGAGTGAAATATTTTCATTTTGGTGATAAATGGGGTGGGAGGATAGAATTGGAATTGATCCTCCTCCTGTTTTTCCAGAGCTGTCTGCTCCCTGCTCCTTTTGCTGGAGTATCCAGGTGTCTCTGGGAAAGCACTTAAGGAATAATCATAACTGATTGAATATTGAATAATAAATCCCGGAGTGGTGTGGGCTGGGAGAGACCTTAAATCTAATCCAGTTCCATGGGCAGGGACACCTTCCACTATCCCAGGGTGTTTGTTCCAAGCCTTGTCCAGCCTGCCCTTGGACACTTCCAGGGATCCAGGGACAGCCACAGCTTCTCTGGGAATCTTTGCCAGGGCCTCACCGCCCTCCCAGGGAAAAATTCCTTCCCAATATCCCATCTAGCCCTGCCCTCTGGCAGTGGGAAGCCATTCCCTGTGTCCTGTCCCTCCATCCCTTGTCCCAAGTCCCTCTCCAGCTCTCCTGGAGCTCGTTAGGGGAAGGTTCTGTTAATTTTTGTTATTGTTTTGTTATTTGTGTGTTAATTAGTCACAGTTTCCCATTAATTAAATGATTACAAAGGTGTAGCAGCAGGAAAACAACGAAGGTGTTGTACTAATTAAGGACTCATCCAAGCTGCTTTCCAGTCTCCTCCCTAATGAAGTTCGCTGGGATTCTGAACTCATCCCCAGCCAGGAAAGCCACTGCCTTCCTCCTCCAGCAAACTGGGGCTGTGGAGCCAGGGATTTGGATCCATTTGAGGCATTGGCAGGAGAAATAAGTGAAACACAGCACAGGCCAGGCTCCAGTTCACAGGTGGGGACACTGAGAGAAACAAGAAGCTGCAAAGCTAAAAGCCCATGGAAGGATAACTGTGGTGATTCCTCAGCTGTGGAGCACAGGGGATGCTGGGCAAGGAAATCCTGGAGGGCAGTGTCCTCTGAGTGGTGTTTCTGCCCTTTTCCCGCTTTTCCTCTTTGGGGATGGAGATGCAGGACAGCCCTCGTGTCACCTGGGTGGGGAGAGGGGGACCTTGTGTCTGTCACCCCCTCAGGGAGCACAGCAGGAAGGAGTGTGTGAAATACTGGGCCAAAAATGAGCAATAAAACACTGCTGGGAGCTGAGGGTTGGTCGCGGTTGAGCTGAGGGAATGATTTGTCCTGGATTTGCTCTGAAATCATGGCACATTGTCTTCCAGGGTGGCAGGGAGCTGCTGCAGCTGCTGCTGGGACACACCTGGTAAGGCACATCTGTGTGTTCAAAGCATCACAGAATTCCAGAAGGGTTTGGGGTGGGGGGACCTTAAAGCTCATCCAGTTCCAACCCCTCTTCCATTGGAGCCACCCTCAGATGTGACCATGCTCAAATCGTCACAACAGCCCCTCCTCATGCCTGGGGGATGGGATAACCTGGCACTTCCCAGCTGTTTGGGATACAGAGCCAGTAACGTGCGTGACTTTTGCAGATTGGGAGCTCTGGGTTTGGGATTTGAGTGTGTTCAGGTCACATCTCAATCCAAAGGGTTGCAGCTCCCACTTGTCTCCCAAATGATCATCATTTGTGTCTACAGTGATCACAAATAATGTAAATAATGTTCTAACTTCACGATAACATCATCTCTTTTCTCCTTCTCCTGGCACAGTGCTCCAGCTCTCCTGTCAATGGTGAGTTTCTTTCCAAGTAATTTCCCTAAGGAAAATTCAGACAGGGCTCTGTGTACCGATTCCTCCCACAATTCCTTTATCTTTGTCTCTTTTTTTTTTGTTTTGGGAATCAGAATCTGCCGTGTGTGCCTCAGTGCCAAGGTACGTGAACCATCCACAAATTACTGTGGCAGCATTTCCTTGGGAGTCATGCTGGTTCTTTGGGACTACGAGACCCCTCTGAAACCAGATTTGGTGACTTTTCCCCCAAAAATCACGTTTTTTCCCCAGAAATCACAAAATTGCTTGTGGGCAGGGAAGGCTCTGGTTGCACTTGTTCAAACAGTGAAGGGAAAGTGCCTTTGCAGGGTTTTGTGTCTGCGCAGGACAAAGAAGGGCAGGGCAAGGCCCTGGGGTGGCAGCCAAGAACCTTGGCACCAGTGCTGAGCTTATCTTGGCTCCGAGTGAGGCTCAGACTGCTCCACTCCAGACCCTCCCTGACCTTGATTCATACCTGAGGGTCAGCCCAGGGAACAATCAGCAAGCAAAACGCTGCTGGGGGCACTCAGGAACCTTTGGCTGCCTCGCCAGATGTGCTCTGGACTGGGTTTGCAGCTGGATCGCTGAGGGATGGCAGCTCCCCTCCAGTTCTGTCCCCATCCAGATTCACCCATTCAGTTTTGCCCCCAGCTCCTCACCAACTCCATTCCCATCCAGTTTTTTTCTCACCCACTTCTGCCCCAGCTCCTCACCCAGTTTCCCCCAGTTCCCAGCCCATCCTGCCGTGGGTCTGGGGCAGTTTTCCCAGTGCTGTCCTTGCTTCCAGTGCCAGCCAGCAGGAGATCCTGGAGGTGGCCCGAGGCCAAAGGTCCCCGTGCAGTCTCACTTTTGGCCAACTCGCCTGTGCACAGGTAAGGACAGTCCCCTGCTCCCAGGGCTGCTGGGGTTTGTTTTCCTTGGGAATTCTGTAATTTCTGCCTTAAAGACAGCCCCAGTGGTGGCTGTGGGTGGAGTAGCCAGAGCTTTGTCCAGGTTTTCATTCACCTCGAGCCCAGAGTGTGGCAGTGCCACCCGCAGGGGACACCTGCCCTGTGCCACCGGGCTCAGGGGTGGCTGAAGCACCACGGAGACCTTCTGGAAGTGGGGATTCCCTTTTCCAGACCTCTCAAGTGAGAAGGAAGGTGGGACAAAAGAATTTTCCAAATCAAATGGGCTCTTAAAAATTGGCATCGCGGCATTGGAATGAATCTCTGCAGGAGAGTCTCCCTGGGCCATTGAGATAAAGCACAATTAAATGCATTAAAAGTACAATTAAAATCACCAAAACCACAATCGGGAGTGGTAAAAACACAATTGAAAGTGGTTGCGGTCTTGAAAATGCCACCTGGAATATTCCAGGTTTACTCTCTTTCCTGCTTTTGTCATTAGATCTTAAGTTGCTGCCGGTAATTGAAATTTAATTGACAGCAATTGGTATTTTTCAGCAAATATTTCTAACAAAAAAAAAGGCATTTCTGCAAATATTTGTTGGTGGGATTTATTTTGGTTTTTTTATGGGTTCAGGGATTTTTTTAGTGTTTCTTTTTTTTCTTGGTTTTGTTTTGGTTTTCTTGGTTTTTGTTTTGTTTTTTTTCTTTTCGTTTTTGTTTTTTGTTCTACTACTTGTAGACTGTTTCCTTGAAAAATGTTTGGGAGTGGGAAAGCTCCCCATGGAAGTTTCTAGTTAGATCAAATGGCAATTTTTGGAGGTTTTTTTTTTGATAGAGCTTTTAAAACCTGTGTCAGTGTTTTCCCCCTGCCAAGGGAAGAATTCCTTCCCAAATGCTCAGGTGTGGATGAGCCTCCTGAAGGTGATTCCATCTCTAAGTATGACCCATCCTTTATCATCTTTATTTGCATTTCCCTTTTCCAGGGGACTTGGCTCCAGGACCTTCAGGATGATTTCCTCATATCCTTGTACTCCTGCCTGGCCTCTAAACCTGCCACAGCCATGGATCCAGAATATTCCATTCTGTTCTTTTCCAAATATGATGCCAAGAAGCTTTTGGCCTCCCTGACTGTGTTCAGCCAGCGGGTGGGTATTCCCAAATCCAGCTGTTTGTTCTCCAGGCTTTATTTCAAAATTCCCTGATATTTCACCTGATTTTGCTAAGAGCCCCATTCCAACCAAGAGATTCTGTTCTTAAAATTCAGATTCACATGGATTTATGTCTATGTCTGGTTAGAATTCCCTGGAATTCATGGGTTTCTCCTCCCCTCCTGCTTCCAGTTTTCCCACGTGCCCCTTTCCCTGGAGTGGAGCCTGATCCTCATCAATGGTCTGTGGGAGAAGATGCTGCGAGTGCCTGGCATTGAGACCCCCCCAGTGCTGTCCCAGTGGGTCCAGGGGGGGCTGCGGCCATTCCTGGTGGAGCCCAAGGTCTTTGGCTGCCTGCGTGCCAAGGATGTGTCCTGTGAGGAATTCCAGCTGGTGTGAGTGTGGGATGTCCCCTCTCTGTCACCAGAGCAGTGTCCTGGGGCATCCTGGGGGCTCCTGTGAGGGGGAGCCACTTTGGGAGCTCTGAAAAAGGATGGAGTTGAGAATATCTGAGCTTTGTGAGAGCCCAGCCCTGACCTGAGCAATGTTTGAGGTGTTTGCTTTCCTTATCCATGTGCAGAGTCGCTGCCCTGGATGGAATCTATTCCCAGCTTCTTGTGGAAGAGCAGAGGAATCTTTACTCTGGGATCAAGCACTTCCTCACCCAGGATGGTAAATGACTTGATTTTCCTGAGATCTCTCACAGGGCTGAGGCTGCACAGGGTTTTTGTGACTCTGCAATAGAAACAGGCTGGGAATGTCAGCAATAAGAGGATTCGGGAATTGTTTCCCTGCCTGAAGGCTTTATGAACCCAGGATTTTTCTAAATCAGCACTGTCAGTGCCATGCTGATTTAAACTCACTGCATTGCCTGCTTTAGGTTGGAAAGGGAGGTGCAGGGTTTGGTTTGAGAGTGAAAGAATCCAGCTCAGAAAGGGACCCAGGCAGGAGCTTCCATGCACAGATGGAATATCCTGGAAAAAGCCTCTGGCAGATTTGGAGGGAGGAAGAAAGAGGCTGGGGATGAAATATCTGGGGGGCTGGGATTTTTCCCTGAGGAATTTGTCCTGTCCCTTGGAATCTGTAGTGTTTGAGGGTAAGGTGTGACCAGAGGCACCCTGGGAGCTCTCCGAGTTCCCTGATGGACTGAAGCCTCTTCCACCCTCAGAATTCCCCAATTCCCACTGATTTCCTGACCCAGTGCTGGGCTGTAGTTCGACGGGGTCTGTTTTTCTGACTGCAGAATCCAGCCAGAAGTGCTTCAGTGAGGCCATTCCGGGCCTGAATTCCACTGCTTGGTTCCGGAATTATCTCGGATCCTTCCTGGAGCACGCCACAGTGGAGGACCTGCAGCTTTTTGGGGATGAACCCACGGTAGGTGCAGCCTCCTGGGGATGGAGACCCTGGGACGTCACAAGTCTGCCCTGAGCAAAATCAGAATCCCAGAATGACCCAGATGAAAAATGCAGAGATTGGTTCAAACTGTCCCAAGTGACTGTCAGGATTGAAGGATCCATCTGAATTTTTTTTTTTTTTTTTTCCCACCCTCAGCTTCGAAAGTTTGCCAGGGATCCAGTGAATATGGAGATGGTCAGGAACCTCACCTTGCTCAGGGAGACTGCTCTGTACTACACCCTCCTCCTGACCTCTGCTCCGGGTTTTCCGCTATCAAGGTATGGATCCAATGGGATCTGATTTCCTGGGATGGCTCAGCATGGGACCGTGACATGGCAAGAGTTTGAGTGGCAATTCTGGTGGCTGCTTCCATTAAACCCCTTTAAAGGTTCCATTAATTTTCTGTTTAAAGGCTTAATTTTCAAATAACCCTCCTGTCTTGAGGAGAGCCAGATCCCAAGTTCCGTTTCTTGGGAGATGGTTCCCCTGCAGTGCCAGCTCCACCTGATGGCCAGCAGTTCTTCCAGAGTTTTCCAGGACACAGCTGTGCTCTCTGAGCTGGAGCATCAGCATCATCAGAGCCTAAAGGAGCCAGGGAAACCTGCCTGGAAAGAGCATCCTCTGGGAAAGGGGAAAGGTCTGATGGAGCCGCTCTCTGACTGGCAGCCTCTCCTTGTCTCCCTGCAGCCTCCCAGACAGATTTATCTGCTACCTGAGCCCCTCGGCAGTGAGGAACCTGAGCAGGGAGGAGGCTTTGGCTGTGGCCCAGAGGCTCGGGAAGAGCTGCCCCTGGAGCAAGGGAATCCCTGGGGAGAGAGCTCCCTCCTCGCTGGCACCACAGGAGCTGCAGGTGAGTCCCTGGCCAGCCCTGGAATTCACTCAGCTGCACAAAACCTGGCAGCGTTGGGGACCAGCTCCTGTGTCCCCTCTGTCACACTCCTCGGGGCCATCTCCTCTCTTTATTGTGGTGTCTGGCTGCCTTTTCACCACCTCAGTGGGTGGCAATGGTCCCTCCACAGCCTTCAGCATAAAAAACTGAGGCAGAAATCCAGGGATCTGAGACCTCCAAAGGCTGTGGGATCCACTATCTCCCCTCACTGCTCCTCTGACTCCGTTCTGTCCCCGTGGGACCTTTGCAGGTCGCATCCTCCCTGCTGAGGAACCTGGAGGATTTCTCTCCCACAGCCCTGAGCGCCTTGGGCCAGGCTGCCCTTGGGCTCTCCGTGTCCAGCATCCAGAGCAGCATCCCTGGGGAGGACCTGGCAGCAGCTCTTCCTGCCCTGGGCACAGTCCGTGGCTGGAACGCTGAGCAGTCCAGGGCTATTGTCAACAAACTGCTCCGCTCTGGCTACCAGGTACACAGATCCGCAAATTCCGGAGGAATTTCCTTGTGGGAAGGGTGGTCAGGCCTTGGAAGGGAGGTTTGGAGGGTGCCCACCCCTGGAGGTGTCCAAGGAAGGGTTGGAGGTGGCACTGAGTGCTCTGGACAGGGTGGGGATTGGGCACAGCTTGGGCTGGATGATCCCAAAGGTGTTTTCCAGCCTCGGTGACTGTGGGATTCCCTTGCAGATCCGGGATGGACAGAGCCTGGCAGAGCTGGGGAGCCTGGCGGGTGGCCTCAACAGCAGCACACTGTGGGGTCTGGCCCCAGAGGTGCTCCTGGAAGCCCTGCAGCTGCCCGGCTTCGCCCAGCACGTGGACCTTCTGCCCTCTGCTCTCAAAAGGACTGTGGTGGAAAAGGTGACCTTGTTTTTCCTCTTCGGGCCTCCCAAAGGAGCCAAACTGGGAGCACTGGGGTGACACAGCTGCACACCCAGGCAGGGTGGAAGCAGGGAAAGCATCTCCAATCCTGTCACTGTGCCTGGGGAGAGTTCCTTGGCCTGCTCAGCCTCTTGGGGACTAGGGCAGGAGCGATTTGTCTTCTGGGGTGGTCCCAGAAACTGCTTCCCGGTAGATGTTCCCAGGGAAAGAATATAAATGGAGCAGAATTAATTAAAGGTTGGACTTGATCCTGGAGGTTTTTCCAGCCTAAATGATTCTCTGGTTCTGATATTGCCATAATTTGGACTAAGAGGTTTCCATGGTTTGTTTTATTGGGTTTTTTAAAGGTTTCCTCCAGTGTTGCCCACCCCACTGAGCTGGTTCAGCTCATTCCCGATGCTCTGGCTAGGTACATTCCCAAATCCCTGCTTGTTTTTGGGGAAGAGAAGCCAAACGTTCAGGATCTCAACAATAAAACATGGACCAGAGAACAGGTAATGGGATGGGGGGTTCTCCTTCCCCTCCGTGCCAGCCCTGGCTTCTGTGGGACTGTGAGTCCCACAAATCCGCCTGGAAATGGAGCTGTTCCTCCTGGAGAACCACTGACCTTTGGCTTTGCTTCCCAGGCTGCCATGTTCTTCAGTGATGTGGTAAAGGCAGAGCCTGACTTCAGCAGGTAAAGATTTTCCTCTTCTCTTTCCATTTTCCATGTTTGTTTTGCTGGCAATTCCCACATTTCCTGTGGTGCATATGGCACACCCACCCTGTTGAATCCATAGAAACAGATGGGAAATAAAATGTAAACCCAAACACAGGCACGGAGCACTGAGATTTACCAGGCCTCAGCTGCAAAATACACCCAGGAGCCATATTTTCTCTCTAAAATGATGTTTCTGGCTGCACCTGCAATCTTGCTCCAGATTGCCTCTGGAAGGCATTTCCAGTCGGGGAATATGTCAGCCTTCCACAGGGCAATCCCAGGGATTAATTTAGAGGGGCTGACATGACTTTTGAAATCCCTGAGATGAAAAATGATGAAAACCATGATTTATATCTGGAAAATCATGGGATCAACATCAGTGTCCCGCTCGTGAGGGCCTTGCCCTCCTGATTTTCCTTCTGGGATTGTCCAGGCTTTCCCAGTCCGTCCTCCAAGGCTTCACCTGCGCAGCTGCCAACGCTGTGGAGGCACAGAGGTTCCGGGAGCTGGCCCAAGTCATGAGGAAGAAGAATGTCCAGCTGGGAGAGGATCAGGTAGTGTCCACATCTCCAGGGGTTTGAGGTTGTCCTGAAGGTTCCGAAGGAGATTGTTCAGCCAGAACAGCACTTGGAGCTTGAGGGGCTGGAACAGGGATGTGTCAGGGGGTTAGGATGGATATTAGGGAAAGGTTCTTCCCCCAGAGGGTGACACAGGCACGGGGGGGATTACTGGGGTGTATGGGCTGGATGATCCCTGTTCCTGTGAATGAGTGTCCTGGGTGTCCATTCCACCATTCTGAATTTCCCCAAAAACAGGAGAAGTCCAAACCCAGTTTGGTCCTCGGGAACCAAACCCTCTCATTTCCACCTTTTTTCCCCCCATTATTTTCTTTCCTCCTTTGGAGCAGAGTAAAATCTTCACATTATTTTATCTGTCATGTTTCCTGCTGGTTTCTCTCTTTGATGCAATTTCTGGCGTCCTTCCAGCTGAGCTGCTTGCTGAAGATGGTGACACTGAATGGGATTCCCAAGGATTTGGACAGTTATCCTAAAGATCTCTTATTGTTTTTAAGGTAACTGTGCTGTGGTTTTCATGTCGTTGCCTTAGTACTTAACGAGAAAAAGAGGGATTAGTTTATAACTCTTTAGGCCTCTTTGTGGGGAATAAAAAATGGGATTGCAGAAAGCTGAAGGAATAGGTTCATATGAGATATTGGGAATAAATTCTTCCCTGTGAGGGTGGGGTGCCCAGAGAAGCTGTGGCTGCCCCTGGATCCCTGGAAGTGTCCAAGGCAAATTTTAGCATTCTCAGGCCTCTGAATGTGCTTTTCCCCTTAAAACATACAAGAAAACAGGGAATAAAGCAGATTCCCTTGTTCCACTACCTTTCCACTGTGGTTCTGCATCCAAACCTTGAGCAATTTTAAGCTGCATCTCACAACAGTTTCCTTAAAGTGAAAATTAATTTTAAAAGAATGTGGAATAGAAGAAAACTAGGGAAGAACAACTCACGGAGCTCAGCCTGCAGGCGTGGGAGATGTTTTATTGGACACGGCGTGTGCTGAGCTTGATCTCATTCCCTAGAATTCACGGAGTGTTTGTCTCTGCAGCCCCTCAGACTATGCAGCCACAGGGAGCTGCAGCCAGTTCTTTATCAACGTTGGGAAGGCAAATGTTGATCTTCTGCCCAGAGAGGCTCCTCAGAGGCGGCAGCTGCTCCTGGAGGCTCTGGAATGTCTGGTACGTGGAGAGGGATTGGGATTGGGATCCGGGGATGCTCCAGTCCCAGTCAATGCCTCTGCCTTGTGTTTCAGAAAATTCCTGGCACGCAAATAAATGAGGAGAATGCTGAGATCCTGGGACGGCTGGTCTGTGACCTGGGCGGGGAATACATCAGGAGTTCTGGTGGGAGTTTGCTGAAGGATTTGAGCCAGTGTGGATCTTTCCTGCCTGACCAGGAAGAGGCGATCAGGGACGTCATCAGCAGTGGCAACACCACCTTTGGGTATGGATTTTCCTCCTGGACATCACCAAACTGTTCCCTTAATTAAACACATTGTTCTGTTAAGACCTAAGTGAGCCCCAGCCAACCACTTTGATCAAAACCACAAAAAATTTATTGCTTTTGAGCTTTACCTTGTGTCTTCTATGTTGTTTTACTTGAAATTATTTCAGCTGAAAGGCCTGGGTGAAATTCTACTCAAAAATAAGTTGTCACTTCTGTGTTGCTCTGTCTATTTTTCATTAACCAAACCTCTCTGACTGGCCTGGTGATCACATGTGAGTTCAAGTGTCAGCCACAGCCTTTCAGGAAACATTCTGCCTCTAGCTGTCCAGTGACAGATGCCTGATAAATCCCTGATTCTGACAGAGGGGGAAGCAAAACATTTTCCTTCCTGTATCAGTTGCCCCAAGACCTTGGCACTGAATTGGGCCATAGTGAGCAACAGAAATTCTTTGCTTACAAAAGAATGTCTTTGTTCAAGGCCGTTTTCCCACCCAGCTGCCCTGATTCATGTCCCTGACAACTTCTCCTGCTCTGCTGGAATGAAGTTTCGGGCAGCAGGAAGTGACTGAGTGTTTTAGGATTTAAACCTTGTGTTTTCCTAACGTCAGATGTTACAAGGATGTAATCCTGGGGGATTTTAAGGTGGTTTTTTGTTCTGTTCCTCCTCAAGAGCTGATCCTTGCTCATTTTTGTTTGTTTTTGTCCACAGGCCTCCTGCAGCGTGGTCAGCCTTCACCCTGAGCGAGCTCAGCGGGCTGATCCCTGTGCTGGATCACAGCATCCTGCAGCAGATTCCCAAGGTGGGGAGCTTGGGGAGCACTCCCAGGGCGCGGAGGGTGGGTGAAATATGCTGGGGGTTGTCGAGCCAATCTGTTTCCAGCAGTTTGCGCTTTTAAAAGAAGCCTGGTGCCAAAGGGATGGTGGTTTGTGAGGAGCGAGGGTTCATTGAGCTGACAGCCTGGAGCTGCGAATCCAGGTCACTGTCAGCCCCTTCCCATCACTGTGGGGAGAGCAGGAATAACTTCCCGTGGCACTTTGGGAGGAGCTGCAGTCATTGACGGGCTGGGGAAAAGGAGAATTTAAACATGTGAGGAATTTCTTTTGGCTCAGCAAGGCAGGATCTCCCGGCTCAGGGCCTGGAGTGTGAGCAGCAGGGTTGTGCTGGAGGCACATCCAGGATTCCAGCGATTCCCTGATCCCATGATGATCCCTTTTCCTTGCAGAACACTTTAACCACTTGGCTGAGGAACTTTGCCTGGGATTCCCCCCTGTCCAGGGCAGAGCTGGCCAGCGTGGTTGGGGAGCTCCTGCCCCGCCGGCACAAGCGAGCGGATGGTAAGGGATCCGGAGGAATTCCCACTGGGATCGGGGCTGGCCCTAGAGCCTGGGGCGTGTCAGGCACTGGAAGGGGCTCCCAGGGAGTCCCCATCCCTGGAGGTGTCCAAGGAACTGGCACTGAGTGCTCTGGGCTGGGGACAAGGTGGGGATCGGGCACGGATCAATCTCAGAGGTTTTTCCAACCAAAACGGTTCCGGAATTCAAAGCTTGGAGCAAAAGGATTTAACTGAACCCTGAGTTTGCCCACGGCTTCCCCAGATTGCCCAGCTGGCCTGGAGATAACAGAGGCCGTTCTGGACGATGACCTGATGCCCACCTACTACACGGCCGAGGAGCTGCGCGCCTGCCTGCGGAACGTCTCCCTGGAAAACCACTTCTCCCAGATCCTCACCTACCCCTTCAGCATCCAGCAGCTGGCCGTGCTGAAGGAATACATGGATCAGGTAATACCCAAAAATGTTAAATTACTGATGAGGAAATTGCTCAGGGACTTGCCGTGGTGAGTTTAGGATCTTCAGGGACTACAATTCCAGCATCTCTCGGCTCCTCTCCCAGTGTTTGCCCATCTTTACCGGGAAAACATCTATTTATTACCTCTTATTTCCATATCTAATCAGTTTTCCTTGCCTGTGGGCCCTCAGCCTTTGGCTGTGCCCCTCTGAGAGGAACAGGGCTCCATCCTCCCTCCAATCTCCCATCAGAGAGCTGCAAACAGCACTAAAATCATCATCCGATTCCCCTCCGAGTGAGCCCAGCTCCTCAGCCCCGCTCTGTGCCCCTAACGGCGCTGTCTCCACAGAGGTATCCCGATGGTTATCCCGCAAACCTGCTCTCCAGCCTGGACCCTCTCTTCCCCCTCATCACCCCGGAGGAGGTTTCCACCTGGAAGCTGAGCTCGGCTGACATGCTGGCTGCCTTCCTGAAAAGCCAGCCCCCGGATTCCCTGGTAGGGGCTTGGGGGCTGCTTTGGGGTGAGCCGGGTGGGTTCCGAGGCGGTCGAACCCTCTGTGGTGCCTCAGGGTTGGGGTGGACCCTCCTCGAAGCCTGAACGAATCGTTTGAAGCAATTCGGTTTTATTTTTGTAATTATTGCTTCTTTGTAATTATTTTTTCTTTTGGGGACAGAACCGCGAGTTCCGATTCGATTAAATCCGTTGAATTTATTGTGTTTTCCAGGCCTTGGCGGCGATTAAACGCTACGTGGAGCTGGGCAATGCCCTGAACGCCACGGCCCTGGACGCCATCGGCACGCGCTACGTGTGCCTGCTGAATGCCACTGAGCTGGAGGCCATCGACCCCCCCAGCCTCAAGTGAGCTGAAATTCGGGGTGTTCCTGGCTTCTGGAAAAAGCCCTTTCCCATCTGCAAGTGCTTTTTCCTTTTTTCTGCACTCAGGGAAAGGAGATTTTGGAAGCAGCTGAGGACCTGCTCTGTGTTGGGGTTTAGAACCTGCTGGGGTCCATCCTTCTGCCAGGCAGGGCTGACATTTCCAATCCAACTTTTTTTCAGCTCAGCAGGCAGCAGATTTGGTCTATGTGCCTGCTTTTAGCTGAAAATAATTAATTCAATTTAATTTCCTAAGGTTAAGGTTGAAAAAGACTTCTCAGCTCATCACTCACCACTATGGTCACCACTAAATCAAGTGCCACATCCTCGTGGGGTTTGAACATTTCCAGTTTGAATTCCTCTGAAGGACTGGTGAATGAAATTAATTAATTACAGCTTTGTAAGCGCACAAATTTATTGGGCACCATCAGACCTATCATCAGTTAAAAGACAAATTCTCAGCAGGAAACTGAGCCATTATTTTCCTCTCAGCTTCTCTCCTTCATCTGGGAAGAAGGGATCACCTGTGCTGTGCAGAGAACCCCAAAAAACCACGCAGAACAGGTGAAAAATTTTGAGGTTGAGGATAATAAAAGCTTTTTTCACTCTAAACCTTTATTTTTCCACAGACTGGTGTCTCTGGATCCTTCAGCCTGTTCTCAGGAGACGAAGAACATCTTGTACCAGAAAGCCAAAGCTGCTTTCTCTGACCAGCACCATTTGCCTGCTTACTATGAGCTGATTTTACCTTACCTGGGTATGTAAAAAATCAGGATGATGTGGGGAAAGACAACTCTTAGACACAAACCAAATGGGTATCAAAATCCATCTAAGATTTGGGAATTTTCAAAGCCATGATGTTAAAAGTTTGTCTTTCCAACCTGTGGATGGCTTAAAATATTACTAAAGGGTTCTGTGCCTGCTTTCAGTTGCCCAAATTTGTTGTCAGACCATCACACAGAAAATCGAACTCAGGATTTATCTCATAGCCCTTTTCCATGTCCCAAAATTGACTTTTTTTTCTTCCCTGTTAAGCCAAGAATTTTTCCAAACTCTTCTCATCCCTCTGTCCATTGCCTGGCAGTGCCACAGATTTTTAATGCCCAACAAAAGCACTCCCAATAAAAAAAAGGTGCAGCATCCATATATTTTGTAGCTGGATCTCACTGTGTTGCCAGCCCCAGCCTAATGAATTTTGGAGAAATCCTCAGTTTGTGCAGAGACCCAGCACAGCTCCTTTTGGGTCTCCCATCCCTTGAAATTCTCCTTGCTTTGGTCCCAGGGGGGGCTCCTGCTGTGGATCTCAAGGCTCTCAGCAAGGACAACGTCAACATGAACATAAGCACGTTTGTGACTTTAAGAAGAGACTCTCTGATGGTGAGCTGGGCCTTGGAATTCTTTATTTCCTCGCATTTTGAGTGGTCGGGTTTGGTTGTGTTGTCCATTGACAGAAATCCGGAGTGATTCCATCAAATCCAGAACAATGTTAGACTGGTGGAGAGTGGAGAAATGGCCTGAAATTACTTAAAAATATAACTGGGAATCCTGGATGGATGCAAAGCCAATGGAATTTCTTCAGGGCAGGCTCTCGTAGTGGCAGGGGATGGTGCCGGGTGTGATTCCATCAAATGCAGAACAATGTTAGACTTGTGGAAAGTGGAGAAATGGCCTGAAATTACTTAAAAATATAACTGGGAATCCTGGATGGATGCAAAGCCAATGGAATTTCTTCAGGGCAGGCTCTCGTAGTGGCAGGGGATGGTGCCCACATGACCACAGAACTCCAGACAATAATGTCACCAATTTGGGAAGAAATCCCAGTGGTTTGAGCAGGGATGGGACCCTGAGTTGCATGTGGGAGATTTAGCCTCAGAGGACAACAGAAAAGAGCCTTTGAGGGCCCACCACATCCTGAGGGAAGGTTGTCCCAGTGAAACCATTCCCAGGAATTTGTCTTTGTACTTCCCCCTTCTGCCAATGGGAACCCCATCCTTTCCCCGGCCAGAGGGGTCGTTTCCATGCCCACATTCCCACCCTGAATCCCTGCTCTGTGATTTCTCCTAGAGCCTGACCCCCTCTGAGGTCCAGGGTCTGCTGGGGCTGAACCTGCCCGACCTGGCCAAGTGGCAGTACAGGGCTCCTGTCCGGGGCTGGATCCAAGTGCAGAAACAGTCGGAGCTGGACAAGCTCCGCATCGGCCTCACGGGGGGAACGCAGGAGGGCTACATCAACATTGTCACCCCCAAATTCCCAGGTATGTTTAGGGCCTCCGATGGCTGGGCTTTAAAGGTTTATTTTGGGGTTACAGCAAGGATTAAAAGTGGGGTGGCAAGGGCAGCTCTGCTGAGGAGCCTGAAGCCCTGCAGGGAAAATTCTGGGTCCAGCGTGAGGAGCAATCCTGGAATCCCACCAGGAGCATCCCTACTGACTGAGAGAGCACTTCCAGGCCCTCCTTGTCGTGGCTGTGTTGGATTTGGGCTTAGAATCAGAATCCCAGAGGGGTTTGGGTTGAAGGAAACGTAGAGATCCTCCAGTTCCAAGCCCCAGACTCAGCTCGGTGGTGCTGTTTGCCAGGGTCAGAAAGGCAAAGAGAATCCCTGGGTGGGGCACGAGGGGAGGTTTTCCCCATGGAGGAACGGTTCAGTCACTGACTGCTTTGCTCTAATTCCCTCTCTGCCCTCCAGTACCATCCTCAGCCCCTCTGGGCACCGTGGCCACAGCATTGCACCTCCTGCCTGCCCTGCTCCTCAGTTTCCTCATGATGTCCATCTTGTCTTGACCATCTCCTCCCAAGAGCAACCAAGCCAAGGGGACCAGCCTGAGACCTGCTCTGAGACCTGCTCAGAGCTCCAGGCAGCTGGGATCAGCCCAGGACTCACCTCTAGGTACTTTTGGCTTCCAAATCCCTTGGAAAAAACAAACAAACAAACCCAGTTCTGTCTGAAGGGAAGATTCCAGACTCCTCTTTGCCTTCGGTACAGCCCAAGCCCAGGTCAGCCCCAAACCACTGTCAAACCACATCTTCACTGCTGGGTTTAAGGGTGAGTTCTGCAGGTTAAAAATGACTTTCCTCAGAGCCTGACACTGCCAAGACTTCAGGGGGGGAGTGAGGTTTCCCAGCTGCTTGTAAATAAATCCTGGAACTGAGTAAAAATGCCAGAAGCAAATTGATGAGTTACTGTTGTCTGCTCTTCCTTGAGGCTGCCCTCACCTTCTGTCTGCAGGAATCCCCCCACATTAAGTGCTCAGAATCCCAGGATCTTCCTTAGAGTTAGCTGTTCAGCATTTAAGAGCTGAGGCTGTTTTCAGCTTCCTCATGTGGATGGGAAGAAACCTTCTACAAGGTTTTCAATATTTTTTTCCACTCGTAGGTAATATCTGTCCAAAAAACCCTAAGTGCTGCCTGTAGTCAGCTTCTGCTGTTCCTTTTTCCCCCAGGAGGAGAGCCTGGGAGGGAAAAAAAGATTTATATATTTTATATTTTATAAATCTTTATTGTCTGAGCTTGATAGAGAGGGAACAGGTCTGTCCCTCACTGCAGACTTTGGATTTACGCTGGTAAAACTTCCCCACAATGCACCAAACTCCTCAAAGAACACGTTTGATTAGGAAAAAACCAGTTGATTGATGTTTTATTGTACAGCATTGAACAGTAATCAAGACAAATTATCTCCAGTTAATCATCCCGTGAGAGTCTGTGTGTGGTTTGAACAAAACTTGATCAAAAAGCAGTTCATGAAAAAAGTTAAATATGATTTTGGGGCTCTCTCAGCTGCGGTGCTGGGCTATCCCTGACTCAGATCCCTGAGTTTTCCCACTGTTTAACAGATCCCAGTGGGATGGGATAGACAGGAAATCCCTGGTAGAGCTGGGCCCAGTGTTCTTGGTAGAGCAGTCACTGTTGTTGGTGGCTGTACTACAGGGAGCAAATTGCTAGTAAGGACCTGTGGGGCTTCTTTGGGTTGGGAACACCTGTCCTGCTTCACTGCCCAGCCTCAAAACCAACAACCAAATTCTGTGCTGGCATCAAGTCATGAATCCTCTTCCATTGCTGGGTTTCTGCTCTCCAGCAGGGAATTTCCCAGCGTTGTGGTGTTGGGGTGGAAGGAGGGATGTGCAGGGTGGGGGTGCTGAGCTGTGGGGTCAGAGCAGCCCCCGCAGCAGGATGCTCCCAACAGTGGCTGCCAGCACGTGCACGAGGCAGGAGGAGAGCCTGGATCCTGATCCTGGTGGGAGAACACAGGGAATGGGATCCTCCAGGGGCACAGCACACGTGAGCTGGCAGAGCCACGGCCCCAGTTGTGCCCCCAGCCCTGAATCCAGCCGGGAACAAGGGGGATCAGCTCACCATCATTCCCAAGCTTTCCCACCTCCGAACATTCCCACCTTACCGGCCTCGGGCTGCAGGTTGATGTATCCGTTGGATGTTGGTGGGGGAGGCTCTGGAACACTCCCTGGTGTTGGTTTGGGGGTCTCCCTGCTGCTGCTGCGGGTGGGAGAAGGGCTGGGAAATTCTGGAGGGGAGCTGGTGTGGCAAGGCAGGGTTGTGGGCTGGGCCGGGGAGGAGCCGAGGCTTTTTTGGGTG
>VZRL01003210.1:1685511-1696955 GCA_013397895.1 Origma solitaria
GAGGTGGTGGGGACAGTGGAGAGGGCAGTGGCCGTGGAGGTGGTGGGCATGGAGGTGACACTGGCCGAGGTGGTGGGGCGAGCAGGGGTGGGGACAGTGGCCGTGGAGGTGACCCTGGCCGAGGTGGTGGGGTGAGTAGGGGTGGCTGTTGCCGTGGGCTTTGGCAGCCCTCCTTCCAGGCCGATTCCCAGCACGCAGTCCAGCTCCCACTGGAATTGTCTCTCCACCCAGCTCCTCACTGAGGGCTCCTTCTCGGCTTTCTTCAGCTCAGGGAGATTTTCCCCGAGCAGATTTTTCACGTCGGTCACGCTGAGTTTCTGTAACACACACACAACATCCCCCTCCTTCACCCTCACAGCCCCAAATGCTTTCCCAGCGGGGCTGCAGAGCAACTAAAGATTCCTAAAGAAAAATTTAAAAGGGGAGAAAGTGGAGAATTGGTGATTTGATGGGAATCTGGCCTCAGAATCCCCTCCTCAGACCTTGGCCAGCCCTGCCCTTCAATGGGAAGAGGGGCAGCAGCATCCCGGGGCTGTACCTGCAGTTCCTCGGGGTTTAGGGCCAGGAAAGTTCCCAGATCCATGTTTATGGCCTCACTAGCTTTAGCCAAGTCCTTCAGATCCTCTGCTGGAGCTCCACCTTAAAGAGAGTGCATGGGACACCTGGAGCCATGTGAACCCTTCCAGCACTTCTGGGGGGGATTTGGAGAAGCTCTGGAGACTGCCAGACCTGTCTGTGGGTGAGGAAGAGACCCCAAACCCGGGCTAGGAAGCACCTACCCAGGTATGGCTGGATCCGGCAGTAGTAGGGGCCAGGGCTGCTGGCCAGGCTGGCAAAGGCCTCCTGAGCTTTCCCATAGAGCTGCTCCTTCTTGGACTGGGAGCATGAAGAAATGTTCAACTGCCCAGCAGTCCTGGAAGGGAGAGGGGCACAGGTCAGCAGCACCCCAATTACAGATAAAACGTTCTGGTGGCTGGGAGGGACCTGTTGGTTGGCCCTGTTTGTGGTCTTGGGGCTCAGGAGGGATCTGCGAGTGGGACACAGTGATCCACTGAGCTGCCTGGGAGTGGGGAGATCAGAAACGGAGCTGGGGGTCTTCCATCCCACCACCCACCTCCCCACAATCCCAGGGCCTCTCAGGGCTGATCAGCATCCCTAAAAAGTGGCTCACCCGATGGCTTCAGGAGGAATCTGCTGGATCTGCTCCTCCTGCAGCTTGCACAGGTTTTCACCTCCTATTTCCTGGAGCAGGGGCCCGGTCAAGGAGCCCCCCAGGTTCTGGTACCTGCTGAACAGCTGCTGCAGCTGAGGAGCACAGGGGGGACACAGAGAGGGAAGGGAGATGCTCCTGGTAAGGTTGGGCGCGCTGCCAACCCCCAAAAAACCCCACAGCGCCTCTGCCCCTAGCCAGGCTGGGGCACAGGTGATCCCAGTTTGGTTTTCCCAGCACCTGCTGCTCCCATGGATTTACCTGGACATCCTTACAATCTGCTCCCGAGGAGCTGAGCAGAGCTGAGAGGGTGTCGCTGGATGTCACCGGCCACTGGCTGATCTCCTGCTTCGTGTACAGGTCGGACAGCGACCCCAGGCACTCCAGCTGCTCCTCTGGGATCCCCAAGGGGAAATTCTGCGGGACCCAGCCAGTGGGGCACGAAAGAGGGTGAGGGAAGGAGAAATAGGGCAGGAATGGGGACAGAGGATCCGCTTGGGCACCTTCATCCCTGAGTCTGCTGATCCCTGCTCCCACAGCAGGTCCTGCCCATCCCAGATCGTGCCCATGCTGGGGGGCTCCTGTCCTGTGTCACCCCTTACCTGGTCCACCCTTTCCTTCAGGATCTCTAAGTACTCTGGCGTGAATGGCAGATCCAGCAGGGCCTCCAGGTTTTCTAATAAGATGTCATTGCTCAGGCACAGGTTGAACTGCTCAGGGGTGTAGTCGAAGATTAGTAAGGGGTCATCAATGGAGCTGGCAGTAATGGGCTTGGACAGGCAACCTGAGGGCAAGGAATTGTGTCAGGCAAAGGGTTTGTGTCCCGTGTGTCCCCTTCCCATCTGGCCCTGCTCCTGCCACACAGCTCAGAGCACCTTAGAAGAATGAACCCCTGGTGAATGCCCAGGGAATCACAATGTGGCTCAGGCCCCCATGGATCGTCCTCCTATCCTCCGGTCCCCAGCCCACGGAGGTGCCTCATTTGATCTCATTCCTTTAAGTTATTCCTGAAGAACCTGGTGATTTTTTTTTGCAGCCCATGTGTACTTTACTCTGTTGAAGGCAGCTCAAACTGCTCCATGTCACCTGCATGAGCCTGCTCCGGTCTTGCAGCGTCCTGCCCCAGTGCTGGCCCTGCCTGGGGACTGCCCCACTGTCCCAGCTCCTTCCTGGCTGCTGCCACCAGATCCCTGCTCCCAGGTAAGAGCCAAGCGTTATTCAAGGACATTTCCCAATCTGGGATTCCCACTTTATGGGAATCCCAGATTTCTGCCTGGTCCATCTGGGAGCTCCCAGATCCAGCCACTCCTGGGGCATTTTCCCCTCCCAGAGCTCTGAACTGGCCAGAGCAAAGGGAAACACTCACGGTCTGTACTCCGCTTCAGCCTGGGATGGGAGGGAGCTGATGCTGCTGCCAAGGCCCTGAGGAGGATCAGGGATTTCTCCCGCTGGGAATGACCCTGCCTTCTGTAGGCGGCCACGATGCTCCTCCTGAAATCCTCCCGTGCTGCCTGTAGGGGAACAGAGGGCTCTGAGTCCGGGGGGCAGAGGATTCTGGGTCCCCCAAACTCAGAGGTGACCTGGGCTATCTCCCCCCTGAGACCTCAATGAGGGACTTTACCTCGGCCACCAAACTCAGCGTGGTCTGGTTCAACGCCAGCGCGAGCGGCTCCAAATCTTGCAGAGTCCGTAAATCCCAGCTTGAAGGATCCCTGTGGCAGCAGGAGAAGGACCAGCTCAGGATCCTTCCGGATGCCCACCCCTCCAGGAGCAGGAAGGCTCCTCACCCATGCAGTGTGTCGCCATGAGGAGCAGGGCGTTGAGGGCATTCCCATGGGGTAAGTGGGAATAACATGGGGTGTCATGAAAATATCCCCTAATATCAGTGCCAGGGTGTTGCCAGGGGTGGCAGGGGTGCCCACCATATTCCAGGATTTGAGTGAGGGAGAAGCAGCAGAGCCTGGATTTCAGCTGGGGGAGGCTCCCGTGTCAGCCCCGTCAAGCAAGGAGAATTCTCGTTGTGTTTGTGTTTCAGCAGGAGCCAAACCCCCTGGAATCCCAGCACGGAACTGGCTGCACAGGGCTGTAAATCCTCCCCACCCAGGTGACCAGGCACAGCAGCCATGCCGAGGATGGGGGAGAAATGCAAATTCACCACCCAGGACCCCCGAGACCCCCTCAGTTACTCACTCGGGATGCTCAGCGTTGGACAGGATGGCTCCGATGATCAGGACAGCCTGGGGAGAGGATGGGGGATGCTCAGCCCCAGCAAGAAATGGGAAGAAGGGATTTGCAATGCACGGAATGGGATCTGACCCAGCTGGAGCAGCCAGTCTGCTGCTCATGAGCCACAGCCAGGTGAGAACTGCAGCAGCCCCTGGGTTACTCATGGGGACAAAAGCCACCACAGCCACGCTCAGGAGTGGGGACCCTGCGGTGGGGCTGTCCCTGCTTCCCTGGAGCTGGGTTTGGGAGCAGGGCTGGGAAGCTGCCGGGCAGCAGGTGAGGGATGGGACAAGGCCAGGGTCACACTCTGCACAGAGGGACAGTGGGGAGGTGGTGGCTGTGCCTCCTTGGAGCTGAGGGCTCGGGAATTGCAGCAGCTCCAACACCAGCTGTGGAGTTTTGGGAAAAACTTTGGGAAAGCCCTGGCACAGTGGGAGCCAGCAGAGCTGGCAGGAACTCACCGCTGTGGCTTTCACCAGGCCTGTGGAGACACCTGCAAGGAAGTAGGAGCACGTTAGGAAACATCCACGGATTGTGTGCAGAGGTGGTTGGGGTTGTTCCAAGCAGCTCCATGTTCAAAGTCTGGAAAGAGCCTTTCCTTTGCTAATTTAATATTTAGGAAATGCTGGAGATCACTGTGCAGAGAGCAATCCCCAGCCCAAGCACCCCCGGTTCCCTCCAGGTGGGAATGGAAGACAAAGGGACAAGTTTATCCCTGGAAATCTGTCTGTGCGGGAAAAGCCAGTGGATGCTGAGTGGAGCAGGCAGCAGAGTGCTGGGAATGCCAAAACCGAGCAGGATTGGGATGAGGAGCAGCACAGCTGGAGCACCCCTGGTGCCAGGGGTGGCCAGGGGTCCCAGGGCAGTTTTGGGGGGACAGGATGTGACTCACGGAGGCAGAAGGTGGTGGCTGCCAGGGCTGGGGGTGCCCACGCCATGGTGCTGGTGCTGGGGTTTGTCCTCGGAGCAGGTCTGGAGAGCTGTGTCCCACACTTGGAATTGTTGGAAGGTGCTGGAGGTCCTCGGGCTGATTCTGTCCCCCAGCACTGGGGCTGGAGCTGTGGAGTCAGGGGTCTCAATGTGCCCACCCTTGCTCTGTGATGCTCTACAGACCCCCAGCAACCAAGGGAGAGATTTTAAACCCTATATAACAGAAAACAGGATTTTCCCAGCTGCTATTAAAAGAAATTGCACAATTTCCCCCACTGACACTCAGTGCTCTGCTCCTGCCTGTGCCCTGAAGGAACAGGGTCCCCCTCCATCCACCAGGTCCTCATGGGACCATGCCAGCACAGACTGGTGTCTCCAGCAGGTGTTTCCCACCCCTCCACACCCCTCAGGGGAACCCGATAGAAAATCAGCCCCTGCTCCTGAAATTCCCTCAGGGCTGCCCACAGCAATCCGTTACCGCCACTTGAACACAACACAAGGAATTTTCCTCCCTAAATCTCTTTTTTACCCCCTAAATCCTACCGTGGCTGTGCAGAGCTGTTCTCCTCCTCCTCATCCGGAGGGATTTGGCTCTGGGATGGGAGGATTTGGCCGGGAAGGTGCTCCTGGGACTGGGGCAGGGGTTGGGCAGTACTCGGCACTTTATCTGTGCGGGGTGGGGATGTTGCTCCTCACTCGGGGTGTGACAGGGCAGTTTCTCAACTCTGTTTTGTCAGGCTCCTTTCCTTCTCCCTGGTTTTGGTTTGTGGTTGTTTCCTACCCCTCGGTAAAGGGTCACTTTGAACTCTGGGTTCAGCTGAACCCAAAGTGAACCCAGAAGGAGTTAAAGCCTCTGGTTTGGGAGTATCTGTGCTCCTGAGCAGGATAAAGGTGCTCCCGGTGAGGGGAAAACCTTTAGAGCTGTGCAGGGGTTTATTTTATAGGGCAGCTGAGTGATGGGCTCAGCACCCTTTGTGAGCTGCTTCTCTTGTGCATCTCCTTTTTCCCTGAATTACAGCCAATCCCATTCCTTTTTTAACAGCTTTTTCCCTGATTGTGCTCCAAGATGCTGTCCAGCACACGCCATGAAGAAAGAAACCAACACCAAAGGAATCCAGTCCTTCCAATACAGCCTGGCGGAGCTGTAAGCACAAACGTTATCTGTACGTTCATCCCAGGAAAAGGGAAGAGGGAGGGCAGTCGGGGTGGGTGGCTGGGCTGGAGCAGGACAGCACCCCCTTCTCGGCCAGGTTTGGGGGTACCAGCCCTCATTGAGGGTCCCTGGAGCTGCTGGCACAGTGCCAGGAGGGGTTTGTCACCCCCAGAGCTCCCGGCTGTGTCCTGCCCCCAGCCCTGTCCCCCAACCGGTCCTGCAGCCCCAGGGCTGGGCTGACACCTGCGGGCGTTGCTGGTTTCTATTTTGGAAGGATTTACTGTAAAAATAACTCCTGTCGGGGCGGTAAAATTACAGCTACTTGTTTGCTATGAGACTGCTGGAGGGACACGGCCCCTGCCCCGGGCTGGCTGGACAGAGGTGGCTGGAGCAGGAGGGCAGGGACACATCGGGGCCCCTCTGGGGGTCACCGTGTCCACTGTGTCCCTGCAGAGCTGAAAGCTGACCCTGAAATATCCTCAGGAGCTGCCACAGGAGGATCCACCCTGAACTTGAACATGTGGAGGAATATCTGCCCAAGGTCCTGGGTCAGCTGTGGGCTCTGACTGCATCTCCCCATGCCAGGTGCGCTGGGAATGCTCCCTCCCCTCAACCAGCTGCTCCCTGCCCTTGCCAGGTTCATCATCTCAAAAAAAAGTCTCCCAGTCTTGAGGACTGAAAAGAATTCCTTTGGGTCTTCAGTCAGTTTTCCCACTGCTCCAACCTGAGGTACGACCGTTTGTGTTATACAGAAATCACAGAGATATTGAATGGTTTGGGTTGAAGGACATTAAAACCTTCCCTTCTCCAGGCTGGACAATCCCAGCCCTCCCAGCCTGGCTCCGGAGCAGAGGGGGTCTAGCCCTCAGAGCATCCCATCAATGGATCCTTCCTGGTGCCAGCTTTCCCTGTGCACCCCCTAAACCCCCTCAGCCCTGGGGCTGCTCCCCACCCTCTGGCCATGGAGAACCACAGTGTTCCCAAATCCAGAGCTTTTCTCTGCGGCTTGGGACAATCCCAGCGGCTGGTGCCGGCCTAGGAGGGCGGGGACAGGCAGGGCCAGGACGGGGCAGTGATATCTGCCACAGTCCTCCATCACCCCGGCCACCTGTGTTACTAAAGCCGGGAGGGCTCCGGGCCGCTCATCCCGGCGGTTTCGGCCGGGGGAATTCCAGCGGAGCGAGGAGGAATTCTGCTGCTCACATAACAGGTTGGCCGGGTTGGAGCCCCGGGGCCGCTCCCGCGGGGCCGGTCCGGGCTCATTCCTGGGAGCCCCCGGGACTGCAGGATGGATCCAGAGAGCGGAGAGCGACGGACAGAGACACATTTAATACAGCAAATACAACAATCGGGAATTGCAGAGTGCACGGGACATCACGGCCACACCACGACCCCAGGGCACGAGAGGAGTCACAGCCCCGCGGGGAGGAGGGAGCAGGACGGGGACACGGCCCCGCAACGCAGCCGGGAAGGGCACCCGGAAAACTTCTTCTGCAGGGTAAGGAAAATTCCTATTTATCTGCGGTGCTTGGGGAAAAGTGCGGCACACAAAGGCTGGGGTGGCGTGGGGGGGCTCCTTGATACAGACACGGGGTGAGGTCGAGGTGCCAGCCCCATCCATGTCCCCTTGTCCCCACCCCGCTGCTCACAGCCTCATCCCGGCCGCGTTCCTGGCAGGGACCCCTCCCACAGCGGGGCCTCCGGGAAGGCTGAGTCCCCCCTGTGACGTGCAAATCTCCCGTGTCACTTTTCAGCACCTCCCGTGCACGTCACCCCCTCGGTTCTTCGGCAAACAGGTTCATTGTGTTCATTCCCGGCTGCGGGACTGTCCCCTCCCGGCCACTCCTGGCAGCTGGGATGGGCAGGGAGGTGGCCTGGCAGGAGGGAGATGGGGCTCCTGCTCCTCCAGCCCCCCGGCACCTCTGGCACCAGCTCAGAGCCCACCAGGGCTGGCACCTCACACCATCCCAAACCCTGCAGTGGCGGCACCAAGACACAAAAAGAAGGGACACAAGGGATGGGTGATCCAACTCCCCCCGGGGATTTTGGTGACTTGCAGGGTGTGTTCACCCACAAAGAGAGGGCTGCAGCTTTTTATTCCCCCTCAGGGTGGGAATATCAGTAATGTGAACCCCATCAGGTATGTTCAGAACGGGATGGGACTGGTGAGGTGACAACGCTGGGCGTGTGCTGATGTGGTGCTTGAAACCCCTGGGATGAGACTGTGTCCCTCCCCAGCTGTCCTGTTCTCCTCATTTCCGAATGTCCTCCAAGGGCTGCAGAGGATGAGCAGGATGGGAAGGGGAAAGCAAAGCAGGATGAGCAGCAAAGCAAGGGCACTTCCAAGGAAATTTCTTGGCATTCGTCAAAGCTGCGCTCCTGCCGGCTCTTCCTATCAGTTTTCAGCCTTTCTTTCAGCTTTATCCTTTTCCAACTGCTCCAGAGCTTTCCCAGACTGCCCTCCTGAAGGACCTGCCTCCAGGACCTTCCGGAAAGCTGCCAGGCAGGAGCCACACCACGGGACCACCACAGGACACTTATCCCTCCTCATCTGAAGGGGCAGAAAGAGCTCATGTCCTCTGACCTGTCTCAGCAAGGACTACAGCCAGGGAAAAAGCAGGAAAGGCAGTGCTAGTAGAAGGAATAATAAAATCCATTAAAAAAGCTTCGGGCTGCTGGCTCTCCGACCACAGAAGTACTAAAAATACCTCATTCCTGAGACCACCCATATTTTACAAACCCTAAAAGACTAAATTCTCTTCCTAGAAAATTGAAAAAAGTTTAAAATCCATTGGTATCAACTCCTTCACCTTCACCAAACCTTTAAAAAGCCCCCAGATAGGCTGAGGGAGGGAGGGGGCATGGGGCAGGGACCTCTCCGTGCCCATCCCAGTCCAGTTCCACAGGACACTCTGGGACTGGGGGGGTGTCAGTGCCCCAGGCTGTGCTCCAGCCCCCCCAATCTCCCACCTCCCACATGACACAGCCCCTGAAGGGAAGGGAACGGGAGACACGAACACTGGAGCTGCACTTTCTCCCCTCCCTGTGCTGGGCTGCAATTCCACATCCAAGCACGGACGGGTTGAGGGAATGTCCATGGCAAAGGCAGTGTCCATGCTGTCCTGAGCCCCAGGACAAGGATGGAAAGCTTTGGGGTCACTCTAAGCTGGAATGTCACACTGACTCTGCTGCTGAGGCCCAGGACTGGGAAAGGGACATCCCGTGGCCAGATGGATGATGGACATTATGAAATAACCCCATCTCAACTGCTCCTAAAATCTGCCTGATCCCAGCCCCAGGAGCAAGGGAAGCCATACAGGGGGTGCAGGTATGGAGTCAGCGCTGGGCTCTGTGGGGACCCACTGGGACAACGGTGGAGCTGGGAATGCAGGGATGTGCCTTGTGCTCACTCCAGAGCCCACTCAGCCAACCACTGCTCACACCGGGCCCGCTGCTCCTCCGTCTCCTCCCTCCTGCCTTCATTCCCTGCTTCCTCCTCTCCGGCAGCACGTTCAGCTTCCCGGCTCTCCTCCTCCTCCTTCTGCACGCCCTTGTCCTTGAGCTCCTGGATGATGTCCTCCAGCTGCTGGGTCACGTGCTCAGGCACCCAGTTGCTGTCCATGGAGGTGATGAAGGGGTCGGGCGCGCACACCTCGATCAGCTCCTTCCCGGTGGGAATGCGCAGGTAGTAGGCATGGAGCATCATCCTGTAAGGATTGCTGTCCTGCCTGTGGCTGTAGGTGAAGTCCCCCACAATAGGGTGGCCGATGGCACTGCAGTGAACCCGCAGCTGGTGAGTCCTCCCTGCAGGGAGAGCAGGAATCAGGGACAGGGAATCTCTCAATCCCTCCTTCAGGGCACAAGGTGACAACACACCTAGTGGCATTTGTCCCCTGAGGCAGGGAACCCTGAGCACGGCAGTTCTCAGCTTTCCTCATCCCTTTCCAGGCTCTGCTCCATGTCAGAGCTGCCCCTGTCCCCACCTGTCAGTGGCTGCAGCAGCACTTTGGTGACAGGGTCTCCGCTGTAGGATCCGTGTTCCAGCACGATCAGCTCTGACTGGCACGGCTTGGGATTCTCACAGCCTGCAATGAGATCCAGAGGAGGTTTGTGATCCCCCAGCACATCCCACAGGGTGTGGGCACAGCAGGGAATGGGGACCCTCACCCTCTGTCCCTTCGATGCACATCATGTGGGTCATGCCCTCCGTGGTGTTCTTCCCGATGGCGTAGCGGATCGTCATCCGGCTCTGGCTCACGTGGCCCCGCACCTGGGAGCAGGAACATTGCTTGAAACTGAGCCCTTACCCATTCCTTCATGACAGGAACCATGGAATCACAGAAGGAGTGGGGTTGGAAGGAACTTAAAGCCCATCCATTTCCCAAAACCCACCCCCTGCCAGGGGCACAGACACCTTCCACTATCCCAGGTTGCTCCAAGCCCTGTCCAGCCTGGCTTTGGACACTTCCAGAGATCCAGAGGCAGCCACAGCTTCTTTGGACAACCTGTGCCAGAATTCCTTCCTAAAAGCCAACATAATCCCACCCTCTAAGAGTGGGAAGCCATTGCTCCTTGTTCTGTCTCTCCATGCCTTGTCCAAATCCCTCTCCAGCTCTCTTGGAGCCCCTTTAGGCACTGGAAGGGGCTCTAAGGTCTCCCTGGATCCTTTTCTCCTCTGGCTGAACACCCCCAGCTCCCTCAGCCTTCCCTCCCAGCGGAAGGCCAAGGCAGGACATGGCAGGGTGGGCTCACCAAGGCCAGGTAGGCTTTGGTCACCAGGCGCTCCTTGAAGCACTTGTAGGCGCTTCCCGCCGCCGCTTTGTTGAGTGCCACACACAGGGCCCCGCTGGTGGAGAAATCCAGCTGGTGGCAGAACCTGGGAAAGACACAGGGGTAGAGGAGCATCCTGGGGACCTCAGGAGTGTCCCCAGCTGAGGGCAGAGCCAGGGTCAGCGCCCAGCTGCTCACCTGAAGCCATAGTAGGTGTCAGGGTCGGCCAGCTCGGGGAAGCGGTGCTTGAGCTGGCTCTGCAGGGTCAGCGTCTCGTACCACATCTTGCTGTCGATGCGCAGGTCCCAGTGCTTGTTGACCACGATGAAGTCGGAGCTCTGGTACAGGATGGACAGGTTGTCGATGGTGCCCGGCTCCATGGCCAGCGCCCTGCGGGGAGGGAGAGGAGGAATCGGGATGAGGGGGGCGGGAGGAGCCGGCAGCTGCAGGATGGGCACAGCAGCCCCGGGAGCGACGGGACGGGCTGGGAGCAGGGCCTGGACCTGCGATATCCCAGCAGGGAATGGAGAGGTCCCGGAGCTGCTGTGGTACCAGCGCCACCCTGCACGGGTCGAGAGCGACACCAGTGTCACCCTGCGCTGGCGCCAGAGTAACACCGCTGTCACCCTGCCCGTGTCCCCAGCCTTACCGGTGTCACACCATGTGGATGCAGGTCCTAAGCGGTACCGGTGCTACAGCAGCGCTACAAACACCGCCATCCCCGTGTCACACCGCTGTCCGGTGTCCCGGGACGCCCCGGCGTCACGCGTTGGTGGCCCATCCCCGTCCCGCTGTCACGCGTGGAGGCCCCGCGCGGTGCTGGCTCTGCCCATCCCGACGGCAGCGATCGGCCTCGCCCCGCCCCCCCGCTGCAGCCCCGCCGCGATCGCTGGAGGGCACGGGACAGAGGGGAGGGGACAGGGGACGCGGGGCGGGGACACGCACGGCGGAGAGGACGCAGGACAGGGCGGAGGTGACACGGGACACGGCGGAGGGGACCCGGCACAGGGCCGAGGGGACCCGGGCCATGGCTGAGGGGGCACGCGCAGGGACCCCGCTCCCTCCGGCCCCGCCCGCACCTGCAGCGCCTCCCGGCCGCGCTCACATCGCGTCCAATCAGCACCGCCCCCGCCGCGTCCTGCCGCGCGCCGAGCC
>VZRL01003210.1:1697067-1709448 GCA_013397895.1 Origma solitaria
GGGTTCTACGAGCGCTTCGCTGATGAGCTGGAGGTGCTGGCCGAGCTGGGAGGTGGGCGCTGCTGCGGCACCGGGATCGGAGGCGGCGGAGGGAGGGAGTGGGCGGGCTTTGCGCGGCCGCTTGTGCCCGCTCCGCCGTGGGTCCCGTCCGGTGACCGGCACCGTGGGCTGACCCCTCTTGCAGATGATCCATCCCCACCCGCCGGCCCCAAAACCTCCCAGTTCCGGGGCAAGAGGCAGCCGCCGGAGGAGCCCGATGGCCCCGGGTACTCTGCCGGGGACACCAACGCCAAGAAGAGGGACCGGGACAGTGTCCCCGCCGTGTCCCCGCCAGCAGCCGAACCCCGCAGTAGGTTTGACCCTGTTCCCCGGGTGCTGCTGACCCCCGTCCCCCCGCCCCGAGCGGCGCAGGATGCTGGAGCATCCCCTGGGTACCACTCCATCAGTGGTACTTCTCCTCTCCCTCTCACCCCGTGTGTCTCCCAGCCCCGAAGCCGAAGCGGCAGCGCCTGGAAGCTGTTAAGAAGCTCGATTTTGGTGCAGACGATGAGCTGGCTCCTGATGTCTCCTGGGATGGTGGCCCAGAGGCACCTTTTGCTCCCCACAATACCAGGTGGGCCACCTTGATCCCCATCTTTAACAGGAGCAAGGGAAAGGGCCCTTTCCCTACTGAAGGAATTGGTGTTTTCCAGCTCGAACCACCTGGAGATGAGTGGAATGATACCCCTGCAGACCACACCACCCTTGGAAAAGAAGAGGGTCCTCAGGAGACCCCCCATCCTGGAGGATTACGTCAATGTGACATCCACCGAAGGCACCAGGGTCTTCCTGATGCTGAGGGGCGATCCCTCCAAGACAGGGGTGGAGGTGAGGAGGGCTTGAAGATTGGGTTTGCTTCTCTGTGGCCTCCAGGAGGTTCAGGAGGGGCTGTTTGTGCTGTGTCCTTGCAGCTCCCAGATTCCCTGGGCTGGAGTGCTCGCAGGCCACTCCACTTGCTGGGGGTGCCTTTCTCCTACCTGAAGGAGCAGGTGGATGAAGAGGTACCACATGTCCCCTCTGTCCCTGCTGCCCCTGAGAGCCGCAGGGCTGGCTCCCAAATTCCTGCTCCCCCAGCCATGGATTAGGGGTTCTTTCTGACCCCCCTCTCACTGTGTTTGTGCTCAAGCGTCGCAGGCAGGTTCTGGAGGCCTCGCAGCAGCTGACAGAGGTCATAAACAGGTGAGATGTTGGGATGAAATCCTACTCCAATCCCTGCCATGCTGCCGGATTTGCCTCCCAAGATGCTCTTTTGGGATCAAATTCTGGGGACCTGCGAGCAGGGGAGCCTTTTTTCCCTCATCACTCCCAGCCTGGGGAGTCTGGGTGGAATTCCCAGCCCTGCTGGAACAAATTAATTCCTTCCTGCAGTTGCCTTGGGAGCGAGCCCAGTGCTGAGAGCGTGGATCCCAGCATGGACACGGATCCAGCAGCTGAGGAGGAATCTACATCCCATTGCCTCTGGGTGGACAAGTTCACGCCCCGGCGCTACATGGAGCTGCTCAGTGACGATGTGAGGTGCTGGGATGGGTGGGGCTGGCACCTCTATCGCTCTTCCTTAGTGCTGTGGGATCAGGAATTGCTTTAGGAAGCACTGGCTGGGGGCTGTGTCCATGCTGGCCCTGCCTGGGAGCAGTCCCAAGTCCCTGAGAGCTTGGGATGGCAGATTTTCCCTGTAGGCTGTGAATGTTCTGGCAAAGGAAAGCATGAAATGTGACCAAAATGAGACAAAAAAGATTGGGAGGGCTTTAGCCAGGAATTGTTGGCTATTTCGATTTTTTTTTTTTGAACATTAGAAGTTTTTTGGGGAATTGGATATGACAGAAGAAGCTGAGAAATGCTGAGTTGAGCCAAGGCAGAGCAGGGACAGCAGGGGCTGGTGTGACCTATCCTGGAAACCTAGGGAGATGCCAGGTGGAACCCTGAGCAGCCTCCTCCATGAAGGAGAGCCTTGCTCTGTCCTCAGCCGGGTTTTTCCGGGGTTCCATGGGTTTTCCTTGCTTCCTTCCCTGCCCTGCAGTACACCAACCGCTGCCTCCTGAAGTGGCTCAAGCTGTGGGACACGGTGGTGTTTGGGAAGGACAAGGCTGGGAAGAAGCCCAAGCCCAGCACTGCAGCTCAGCCCCCGTTCAGCCATCCCAAGGAGCATCCCAAGTGGAAAACCAAGGTCCAGCTCACAGAGGAGATTCTGGAGGCTGAGCTGGACCAGCACAAGAGGCCCAAATACAAGGTGAGCAGCACAGGACATTTCTGTGGGTCCCTCTCCTGCCACCAGCTGAGGAGCAGGGCTGTCCCCTCCATGGAGGAAGCCCTGCCTCACTCCCTGCAGGGCTGACCTCCCCTCTGGGCCACAGGTGGCCCTGCTCTGTGGCCCCCCTGGCCTGGGCAAGACCACGCTAGCCCACGTCATCGCCAGGCACGCGGGGTACAATGCCGTGGAGATGAATGCCAGGTGAGCCCAGGAATGCCACCAGGTGAGCCCACCAGTGCCAGGTGAGCCCCTGCCCTGCCCACAAATGGGGGCTGGTGGTGCTGTGGCAGAGGTGATGCTGGAGGCAATGGTGTCCCAGGGGTGACGCTGGCAGTGTCCCCATGCCCAAGGTGTTCTCATGCCACTCTCACCTGTCCCCATGTTCCTTGGCAGTGACGACCGCAGCCCTGAGGTGTTCCGGACCCGCATCGAAGCTGCCACGCAGATGAGGTCGGTGCTGGGCTCCCATGAGAGGCCCAACTGCCTCATCATCGACGAGATTGACGGCGCGCCCGCGGTGAGTCCGGGACTGCTAGACTGACTCCCTTTGGCAACAGCTCCTTCAGTATTCCCCCGCTAGCAGGTCCTGCTCTGTTCTGGGAGCAGGAACTCATGGCTCCCACCCTTGTTTCCCCCAGGCCTCCATCAATGTGCTGCTGGGCATCATCCAGCGCAAGGACGCCGAGGGCGAGGCGGGCGCGGGGCGGCGGCGCCGCGAGGGGGGGCTCCTGCTCCGGCCCATCATCTGCATCTGCAATGACCAGTGAGTGTCACCTGCCTGCCACCTGCCTGGGGGGCAGAGGGACCACACTCTGCCCTGAGAGAGGGGGTGGCTGCTGCTGGTGTCTCTGTTTGGGTGGAGCTCCTCAAATCCTGGGCTCAGTCTGGGTCTCCTCATGACAAGGAGGACACTGAGGGGCTGGAGCATGTCCAGGGAAGGGGACGGAGCTGGAGAAGGGGCTGGGGCACCAGAAGGGACGGAGGGAGCTGGGAAGGGCACAGCCTGGAGATAAAGGAGGCTCAGGGGGGACCTTGTGGCTCTGCACAGCTCCTGACAGGAGGGGACAGCTGCGGGGCGGGTCGGGCTCTGCTCCCAGGGAACAGAGACAGGAGGAGAGGGAACGGCCTCAGGCTGTGCCAGGAGAAGTTTAGACTGAATATTAGGGAAAATTCCTTCATGGAAGGGGCAGTCAAGTGTTGATTGGACCAGACTGCCCAGGGCAGTGCTGGAGCGCCCATCCCTGGAGGGATTTAAAAGCCATGTGGATGTGGCACTTGGGGACGTCATGTGACTTGGCAGTGGTGGGGAAATGGTTGGATTCGGTGCTCTGGGAGGTCTTTTCCAACCTAAATAATGCCATGAATAAGAACAGAATTCCCTGCTCAGCTCTCAGAACCCCCCCGTATTTCCCTTCCCAGGTACGTGCCCGCCCTGCGCCCTCTCCGGCAGCAATCCTTCCTGCTCAGCTTCCCTCGCACCGCTCCCTCCCGGCTGGCCCAGCGGCTCAGCGAGGTGTGGGGTGACCCAGGGCCCCCCTGTCCCCCTGGCTGGCTGTCCCCTCCCCGCTGAGCCCTGTCCTGCTCCCGCAGATCGCGCTCCGGCAGGGAATGCGGGCGGACACGGGCGCGCTGCTGGCGCTCTGCGAGAAAACAGACAATGACATCCGCTCCTGCATCAACACCCTGCAGGTACTGGGGACACGAGGGTGACTCTGGGGACAGGGGGATGGCTCTGGGCACACGGGGGTGGCTCTGGGGATACAGGGATGGCCCTGGGGACATGGGGATGGCTCTGGGGACATGGGGATGACTCTGGGGATACGCTCCTGCTGCAGCTCTGGGCTCACATGGGGATGGAGGGGACAAAACTCCCTTCCAGGCAGATCTCTGAAATATCCACCCAGTCCCTTGTGGTGTTTTTAACCCTACACGTGGAGGAAGAGGGGGGTGGCTGTGTCTAGCTCTTCCCGGGGGTTTTGGGATCCCCAGCCCCTCCATCCCCTCGCTCCTGCTGCAGTTCCTGCACGGCCGAGGGCAGAAGGATCTCAGTGTGCAGATGGTGCAGACCATGAGGATTGGCCTGAAGGACCAGAACAAGGGGCTCTTCTCCATCTGGCAGGAGATCTTCCAGCTGCCCAGGGCCCAGAGGTAAAAGGAGAGCTTTGTTAGACCTGCTGGGTGCTTGTGGGGTGGGATTCCCTTTTTCCAGAAAAGCTGTGGCTGCCCCATCCCTGGAAGTGTTCAAAGCTGGGTTGGACAGGGCTGGCAGCAATGTTTTGTGATTCCTGCAAGGTCTTGGAGTGCAGCTTCTTGAGATTTGTAGCAATCACAAAATCCTGGAATGGTTTGGGTTGGAAGGGATCTTAAAGCTCATCCCATTCCACCTCTGCCATGGGCAGGGACACCTTCCACTTTCCCAGGCTGCTCCAAGCCCTGTCCAGCCTGGCCTGGGACACTTCCAGGTATCCAGGGGCGGCCACAGCTTCTCTGGGCACCCTGTGCCAGGGCCTTCCCACTCTAGCAGGGAAGAATCCTTACCAATATCCAATCTAAAGCTTTCCTCTCTCAGTTTAAAGCCATTCCAGATGCTTTTTTACCACTCCACTTAGCACCCCATACTTTGGCATTGGCATTGCTTCCAGTCCAGTTTCCAAGGATCCAAATATTCCTTGCTGGCCCTTTCAGCTCTTCCCTTTGGGCTCCCCAGGCACAGGATAGGAATGGACCCCTCTTTGCCAGCCCAGCTTCTGGTGGGGGACGAGGACTTGCCACAACTCGGTGGCTCAGCTGGCTTCAATTCCTCCTCCCACCGCTTCCACCACATCCTGCACCTCTCCATCGCCTCGGGGGAGCAGGAGAAGCTGGCCCAGGTGAGAGCAGCCGAGATGGGAGCCAGGTGCTGGAGCTGAGCTCGGTGGGAAGCTCGGAATCCCAGAGATGTGCTCTGATGGACTGGTCCCAATCCGTCTGATCCCCATCCATCTGATCCCATATCCGCTCCCAGGGCCTCTTTGAGAATTTCCTGAAGATGAAGGTGCGGGATTCCAGCCTGGGCTCCGTGTGCCTGGCCCTGGAGTGGCTGGGCTTCTCTGACCTGCTGGGCCGGGCTGTGCTGCACGGGCAGAGCTTCCAGCTGCTGAGGTACCTGCCCTTCGTGCCCGTGGCCTTCCACCTGCTCTTCGCGGCCGCCTCCATCCCGCGCCTGGCCTACCCCAGCAGCCAGCCTGAGGCAAGTCCGGCAGGCACGGGGACAGTGGGGCCTCGGCTCGGCCCCTACAGGGACTGAGCTGTCCTGCCGTGTCCCCAGGCGCTGGCCAAGCTGACCCACATGCAGAACGTGGTGCTGTCCATGGTGTCGGGGATCACGCCCAGCGCCCGCAGCCGTGCGGGGCAGCAGGCGCTGGTGCTGGAGGTGCTGTGCCTGCTGCTGGACATCATCGCCCCCAAACTGCGGCCTGTGAGTGCCCCCGGCCCTGCTGGAGCCCTGCCTGGGGGCTGGGACCCCTCTGCAAACCCTGCCCTGATGAGCTGTCCTGGATTTCTGTCCCAAATTTGGGGCTGGTTTGATGGTGCAGAAGCTGGGGACAGGGTGCTCAGGTGCCCAACTGTCCTGGGCCCCAGCTGGGGTGGGCTTGGCTGAGCAGGGCCTTGGGGAGCTGTCAGAGTCACTCCCACCCAGGAGAGGCTCTGTCCCTGCTCTGCGAAGGACCTGTGTCCCTAAGAGGGAACTAAACTTGATCTGGGTCGCTGTCACCCAGAGACAAATCCCGTGCTCCAGGCTGGTTTGGGGTCTGTAAGCTGTGGGCAGGTTTGGGGTCTGTGAGCTGTGGGCTGGTGACGCTCTGCTCTCCCCTGCCAGGTGAACACGCAGCTCTACAGCCACAGGGAGAAGCAGCAGCTAGCTGAGCTCATCAGCACCATGCTCACCTACAACCTCACCTACCTCCAGGAGCGCCTGCCCGAGGGCCAGTACGTCTTCAAGCTGGATCCGTGAGTCCTGGGGCTGGGGAGAAGGGGTGGGAGTTCAAATCCTTTCCTGGGAGGGTAGGGAGGTCTTGGAATAGAGTTCTCAGAGAAGCTGTGGTTGCCCCTGAATCCCTGGGAGTGTCCAAGGTTGGGTTGGACAGGGCTTGGAGCAGCCTGGGACAGTGGAAGGTGTTGGGGATGGAGCTGGATGATTTTAAGGTTCCTTCCAACCCAAACCATTCCAGGATTCTGTAGTGATTCTCAGGAACGAGTTGAGGCTCTTGGCTTTGCTCCATCTCCAGTGTGGCTCCAGCACTCCCTCAGGCTGAGGCCGAGCAGGTTCAGCTTTAATGGGGTCAGAGGGAAGGGAGCAGCTTCCTTTGGCTCTCCCCAGAGGAGGGGCTGGTGCAGGACAGAGCTGACCCACCTGGGCACATCCCAGTGGCACCTGGCACTTGTGTCCCAGCTTCTCTGAAAGCAAATCTGTTGTCGCCAGTAAAACCTGGGTTTTTTTTCTTTCAAACTTTGAAAGCATTGGTTTGGCAGCTGATCTTTAAATTACTGCAGAGCCACCTGACACAGGGCTTTGCTTCTTTTATTTTAGGGACAATAATAGTGAATAAACAGTGAATAAATATGGAATATTCAGAGCTGGCAGAGGGCCTGGTGGCTCCCTGGTGCTAGGGATACTGACACAGGCCTAACTCCAGGTGCCCCAACCTCCTTAAGAATCCAGCTGCTCTGATGATCCCAAATTACTGTTCAGGGCTACATTCCCATTAAACCTGTCCCCAGGGGCACCTCGGGGTGGCTGAGAAGGTCATGGTGCTGCTGTGCCCAAGCTGTGCTCTGCCCATGAGCTTTTCAGGCTAATCTGTTCAGCACAGCCCCGCTGCAATTTCCTCTTTTTGCTTCAAACCCAAGATTAAACCCCAGTAATCCCTCCTGCATCCCCATCCCCGCAGCTCCTGGCTCCTCACAGGGAGACACTCCGTGGGGAAACTGAGGCAGCATGGCTGGAATCCCTCTGGGCTGCTGGCAGGGCTGGGGCTGGGCGGTGCCGGGGCTCACGGGGTGCATCATGCCGGGCTATTTTCAGTATGGATTCCCCATTCCCTGCCTCCCGTGCCGCAGGAATGTGGAGGCCGTGTGCCGCTTCCCGGAGCTGCCGGCCCGCAGGCAGCTCAGCTACCAGGCCAAGCAGCTCATCGCCAGGGAGATCGAGCTGGAGAAGATGAGGAGGACAGAGGCTCTGCTGCAGACACGGAACCCGGGCCAGGTGGGCGTCCAAAGGGCTGGGCAGGGCTGGGGATGTGGAGAGAATCCTTAGGGATGGGGTTTTTCCAAAGCTGCCGGTGGCTTTCCTCTGCAAGTGGAAATCCGGGATTAACCCCCCCGGCTGCAGCTGTTTGCCTGCACAGCTGGGTTGGGCTGCAGAGCTCAGCTTTTTGCAGGAATTCTGGATGGAAACGCTCGCTGGGAGTTAAAGCTTGGAACCCTTCCACCCTCCAATGCGGAATTTTAGGCTGGGGTTTGTATTTGCCCATGTGAGAGGTGACCTCTTCCCTGCCTTCCCTTCCCTGGCTGCTGCACTTCCAGAGGTCCCAAAGCTCTCAGGAGGAGCAGAGTGGCTCTGCCCACTGCCCAACCCCCCCCGGGGGCAGGAGAAGATGGGAATGGATGGGAAAGGTGGAGAAACATCCTGGGTGTAGCAGGTGCCTGCCCTGCCCTGGTGCCAGCGGGATAATTAATCCCTGGGAGCCCTCTCGTGCAGGAGAAGGGCTCCTGGGGGATGTGCAGGACAAAGAGATGCTGCAAAAACATCTCTGAAGGCTCCTTGTTTCCATGATGCTGAATGTGATGTCCCAGGGAAAGGGACAGGCAGAAAACGATGGAAAAATCCTTGGGACATCGCAATCAAACCTGGCAGCAAGTGGAGAGGGTGGGTGGCATGGGTGACAAAGGTGACATGCTCAGTGCCCACCCCTGGAGTTCAGACACCCCAAGGGGACTTTGTTGAGGTCTCTCCTCCCTGCAGGATCCCAGGAATGGCCCTGGTGAGGAGCGAGGGGACCCAGAGCTGGCGGGGACCCCCAACCACCAGCAGCGCCTGGAGCACATCGTGAGGAGAGCAGCGGTGCATGACAAGGTCAGGGGCTCAGTGCCTGCCCCAATTCCTGCCCCAATTCCCACCCCAATTCCCACCAGCCCTTTCTTGGGCTGCCAGGCACTCCCTGGCTCCACTGGAATTTGGTTTTTCAGTCGAGTTTCCTTTAATAGCCTGGTTCAGCCCTGTGTGTCCCCTGAAGGTCTCGCTGGGATTGGGATGAGTTGGATCTGGGTAACATTAGGATGTGTCCCGGGAAGCTTTCAGGGCTGGGGGAGGAAGGAGATGTGGGGATTTGGGCTAAAATAGCTGAATTTGGGCTCTGTGGGAAAGCAGCTTGGAAAAGCTGCTCCGGAATGATCCCACCCTGAGCACCCCTGGGTGCCAGGAGGAGCAGGGATGGTTCCCTGGCACTGCCTCTCTCCAGGGCTCAGCTTCCACCCCTTTCCCGTGTGTAAAACCCCACATGAGCCCTACATTTTGTCTTCCCCCCCTGCATTTGAATGATATTTGCATTCCCAGGCCCTTCCTGCAGGATTTGCATTTGGCTCCTGCTCTCGGAAGTGCCGTGGGATGGCTGAGCCTCACCCAGGGACAGCCCTGCCTCGGCTTTGTCCCTCTCCAGTGGGAGCTGCAAGTGCAGGTGCTCCAGAGCCAACTCCATTCCTGTTTTTTCATTCCCACAGCCCGAGATGGATTTTTTCGGGAGGCCACTCCGGCGGAAAGAAGCGACCACGGCCCCAGGTGGGTGACACTGGGACAAAGTGCCAGGGAGTTCCTGTGGGTATATCCATGGATTCCAGCCCCATCCAAAGGCAATTTTGGGTGCTGGAGGCTTTGCAGGATCCAGGCCATGGGAGCAGCAGCTCTGCCCTTCCCAACCCTGTCGGTGCTCCCCCAGTCCCCCCCCTCCATCCTTGGCACAGCTCAGAACTTGAAGGTCTCCTGCCTGTTTTTAAAGCAGATTTTCCTCCTGCAGCCCCTCAGGTCTCCAAGGAGGAGTCCCTGGAGAGCCAGATGGGAAAAGCCGTGGGGAAGAGCGATGTCTGGTTCCGCTTCAACGAGGGCTTTTCCAACGCTGTCAGGAGGAATCTTTACATCAGGGACCTGCTCTAGCAGGAATTCTGGAGCTGGAACTGAAGGGATCGGCTGGTTTTCGGCTTTCTGACCCCTGGATGGGGTATGTGTCCATGATCTTTGGGCAGTGTTTTTTATTACTCCCTTATTTTGTTTAAAAAAAGAAATAAAATTAAAAAAATTATTAATGAAGTTTTGCTCTGTTTATTTCAGTAATAAACCTTGAGTTGCCATCTTCTACCTGTTTTGCTGCAAAATGATTTCCTACAGTGTACAAAAGTATCTAAAATCACTGATTTATTATTTTTTTAAATAAAAAGCTGCTTTACAAGTTGCACTATTTGCCAGTTTGGTGGCAGAACTGTGAGAGGAAAGTGCAGCAAAGCCCTGGAGAAGCCTTTGCTGCTCCTGCCCCCCACCCCGCTGCCCATCCCAGGGGCTTTCCCCACGTCCCCCCCCATTTCTAAAACCCCTTCTACCACTAAAAAAGAAGAAACGAGCTGAGGGCAGGGTTTTTGTTCAGGTTCTCATGTTGGAGTTGGAGCTAACTACTAAAAAATCCATTCAGCAGGGGCTGCAGGGGGGAGCCCTCAGAGGATGGTGCATTTGCCTTTCTCCACCCAGGGGTTGTTCTTCATCAGCTCTGGGTTCAGGAAGGGATCTTCGGGAATGCCGTCCTCGATCCACTTCACGAACCTGCGGAGAGGGGAGGGAAGGTGGGCACAGCCCCAAGTGGGGGATTTGGGGGGCTCCATGTCTGGGGTAAATCCTGCTCTGGTGGGGGGGATGGACCCTGATCCACTGGGGAATGATGCTGGGGGGGGACATGGGGCTCAGGGAAGGAGCCATCCATGACTTTAGGTGTTTNGGGAGTGGGGGGGGGGGTGGGGGGTCATGTCCTTCTGGGGCTTGGAGGGTTTGGAGATCCACAAAGGGAAAACTTCATTTGGGAGCCTCCAGAGACTGGAGGGGGGATGTTGGTGGTGGATTCTGCTCTTGGGGGCACAGGGATGGGAGGAGGGGAAGGAGCCACACTCACTCAGGTATAGTCTTGGAAGACATCTCCCTCTTGTAGGCCAGCTGGTACTTGAGGCTTTCCACCTCTTTCTTCCATTGTGGGAGATCCCACTCGTCCATGGCGCTCTCCGAGGGCTCCGTTGGGCTGTGAATGAGGATTTTGGTGCCTTGTCCTGCCCTGATCCCTCAGCTCTGCACCCCAAAGGAACCCCCAGGATGGGGACAGTGTGTCCCAGCCTTTGGGAGAGGTTTCCAACCCCACAGTGGAGCAGCCAAGGGCTCCAGGAGCTTTTGGGGTTGTTATGGAGAGGAAAAGGCTGCAGGGCAGGTGCCCTGGTGTCCCTCTCTCCTGCAGACCAAAGGCACATGCAAAACCTGGGGACTCAGCCAGATTTGACTGCAATTTGGATGGTGGCACCACTCGGGGTGGGGAGCAGCAAACAGCAGCCAGAGGCTCTTTGGGAAGGGGGCGTTTGTCCTTCTCCTGCCCGGCCACGGCTCTGAAGGGACGGGGAGGGATTTGGGGCACCCCCATGGCTGCGTAAACAGCCCTGGGAACGGCTCTCGTGGGTGGCCAGTGCTGATTTGGGGAGTAAAGCAAAGTCCTCTGTACCCCCCACCCCACTGTGTCCCAGCAGGGGCCCTGGGGGAGCACGGGTGTGGTGGGGAAACTGAGGCACGGCAGCCGAGGGGCGTCAAGCAAGCACGTGACCCCAGTGGCACCCCAAAAACTGGTGGCACAAGGGGACCCTCCCCTGCCCGTGAACCCACCCTGGGGGTGAAGAGCCCCAGGGATGCCCAGCTCCAGCAGAAGGTCCGGGAAGAGCTGGCGGTGCCGGAAGGGTGAAATGCACAGCTCCATCCCAGCCCCGGCAGCTGCCCGGGCTCCGCTTCCCCGCAGCACATCCCCCGGAACTCCAGCGGGGAGCGGGGCCAGCCCCTTCCCTGCCCCAGCCTCCCCGGGAGCGGCACCCCGACCCCCCTGCAGCCACCCCACAGATCCCAGCGCGTCCCACACCCACCCGGTTTGGGAATACCGCCAGCAGTGAGAACGGGACCGCGACCGTCGCCGCGGGCTCGGGAAGCCTTCCTGGCCTTGCCCGTGTTGCTGCCGTCCGTGAGCGCTCGGCTGGCTCCTGGCGATCCCAAATGCTCTGGATAATCTATTAATGCACGGCTGGTGAGCTGCCCCCGCCGCGGCAGGAGCGGATAATGGGAGCGGAGCGTCCTCCCCCCGCCGCTCCCGGGGGATTTGCTGGGAGGCACGTCCTGGTACCCAGCGGCCGGGCTCGGGAATTGGGCTGATCCCAGCTTCCCCACCGTCCTGAGGGACAGGAGGGGCTCAGGGAGGAGGGGGGATGTGTGTAGGACACAGCGGGACCCCAGGGAGACCCCTATCCCTGTCCGCATCCCTGCCCGCATCCCTGCCCGAGCCGGCCCTCCCGCGGCTTCCCCGCTCTGCTGCCCCTGGGTCTTGTGGTTCTTTCCCCTTCCCTGGTGCTGGAGCAGCCCGAGAGGCTGGGAATTAAAAAAAAGGGAAAAATAAAAGAAGGATAAATGGCAAAAGTGAGCAGCTGGGACTGAACATCTGGCGGGTGAAAGGGCAGGGGCAGCACAAGGGAAAAAGGGCAATGCTAAAAAGTGAGTGATGGGGGAGTTGTAGGGAAGGTCAAAAACCCCTGAACAGTTGGGAAATGATTAAAGGCAACATAATTGGTGGGAAAACACAGAGGGGTGACCCCCCCTTCATTAACCCGTTGAAAAGAAACCTCAGGTGAAAGTTGTTGCTTAAAGAAAAAAACCCAAACAAGGTTTGCAAAAAGCAAACCCCACCCAAATCTGCCCCCAGGACTCCTCCTTCCCCCAGAGGAATAAACACATAATATTTTTAAATCTATAAATTATATATATATATATTTTTAATATA
>VZRL01003210.1:1710755-1726316 GCA_013397895.1 Origma solitaria
GTACTGAAAGAGGCATCCTATAAGACATATATAGGAAATATATATAAATATAGATATATATATAAAATATTTAAAAATATATTAAAAAATGATGTCTTTTCTCTGTGGCTGCGAAGTGCCAGGAGCAGGATGGTGCCCTGGGCTCCCCTCCAGCCCGCAATTCCCCCAGGATCCGCGGAAGAGCTCCCGGGCAGCCTCCCGGAGCCAGCGGGGCCATCCTGCCGCGGGAGGCTGCCAGCGGCTGGGGATGCGCCAGGATCCTTGGGGCCGCTCGGGGCCACACCCTGGGGTCTGTGTGCTGGGAGCATCCCAAAGCTGGGGACAGAGCTGGGGGTCCCCACGGCCCCCGTGCCCCTGCGGGAGGTCAGCGATGCCGGGGATTATCCCTGCGCTGCCCCCCCCGGGCACGGGAGAGGCTCGGCTTTCATGGCAGAACGAGCCCGGGGATGGGCGAGTGGATTCCCGGGATTGTCCGCGATCCTCCAGGGCACGGAATTTAGGAGCCACCGAGCCCAGGGAACTCAGGTCCATCCCATCCTCCAGGAGCAGCTCCAGGGTGGGATTCCAGGGCAGTGTCAGGGCCAGCGTCACCCTCCCCACCCCCCTGGGTTTTGGAGATTAAAGAATTATTAACTGCCCAAATTCTGCAATATTAATGAGCAGAGCCATCTGTTAATCTGGCACCAGCAAGGAGCTGGGCTCGGATTTTCCATAGTCCCGTTATTAAAGCTGAGTATTTCCGGCTGGGAGAGCAGCTGGAAAAGTCCTTGTGATCCAGGGGAGCAGGGCAGGTACTCACAGCCCCCTCCTCAGCCCTGTCCCCACCTTATTTAGGGCCAAGGACAGGCAAGGACAATACAATATTGGGATGAGGCAGCTCCAGGGGCCCATTTCCTGCTCCAAAGGACACTTTTCCATTTTTAATGAGCTCTGTTCCTTTCCATTTTACCTGGAGCAAAGCAGAAGAGATCCTTCCCCCAGGATGGCTCCAGGCTCAGGGAGATGTTTCCCACCAGCCCTGCCCAAAGTGAAGTGCAGAGCTGCAGAAAAGTCTTTTCTCATCCATAAAAGATTAAATCATTATGTATAGGATCTATAGGGCTGCTCTAAGGCATTAAAATTCAGAAGGGGATAAATAATGGAGATGTGCTGTTTATTTACAGGAAAGAAGCACTTCCCAGACCTTCTGTGCCAGGGGAAATCCAGGGTGGAAGGGGTGACAAAGCACCTGCCCTCATCCTGTTCCCTCTCCCTGTTTGGGGTCGTGGAATGGGGGGATCTGGAGGAGACTCAGCCATGCTCATTCCAACCCTAAAGCCAAAAAAAAAAAAAAGCCAAAAACCCCAACCGGAAAAAAAATCGAAACAAAACAACCCCCCCAAACAAAAAACAACTCCCAAAGAAAAATCTCATCCCCCACAGAAAACAGGACCAAAAAAATCCCAACACCCCCAAAACACAGGGCCAAAAAAACCCCCAAACCAAAAACCCAACTTAAAAAAACCCCCAAAAAAACCCCCAAAGCAAAACAAAACCCCCACCCCAAAACAAAACCCAACTCCAAAAACCCCACCCCAAACCAAGCAAACAAACAAAAAACNAACAACTCCCAAAGAAAAATCTCATCCCCCACAGAAAACAGGACCAAAAAAATCCCAACACCCCCAAAACACAGGGCCAAAAAAACCCCCAAACCAAAAACCCAACTTAAAAAAACCCCCAAAAAAACCCCCAAAGCAAAACAAAACCCCCACCCCAAAACAAAACCCAACTCCAAAAACCCCACCCCAAACCAAGCAAACAAACAAAAAACATCCAGCCAGCCAATGTAGCAACAGAACTTGCACAGTTTTAATTAACAAGGTGTCAAATTTAGATCCAGGTGCATTTTTTGTAGAGAACTTGGGATACCAAGAGCTGTAAAAGTCCCAAAACCCCTGGAAACATGCAAAGTGCAGCTGTGGTCACATATTAAGGTTTGTTCTCCTGCCCGTCCAGCAGTGCAGAGGGATGCCAGGGGGGCAGCAAGCCCAAACCAGGCTCCAAACAGATCTTTCACCTCCCCTGGTCAGAGTGAGCTCGAATTCCCACCAGAATTAGGATTTGGGAAATGTACAGAGCCGCCAGCACCAATCAAAACCTTATTTTCAGCAGAAAATAAAAGCCCAGCCTGAAATCTGGATTAATTAAAAATAAACCCAGCTCTTCGCTGCCCCAGGCCTCCCTTGCTGGGGTTGTTTAAAGCAAATAAAGCTCAGTTTTCTCTTTCAGCCTCAAGGGCGGCTCTTGGTTTAGAATTGAACCCAAAATCAGAGATGTGCAAACAGCACTTGACCCCAAACTGCTGCAGAGGAAGTGTTGAACTCCGTTTTCGTGGTTTAAGCTCTTCCGTCTCAGCAGTTGCCTCCTGCTTTGTGTCCCACCAGGAGGAAAAACTCTTTGGTGCTTCCTGCTCTGTCCAGGATTCCCTGCCTTGATCAGCATCCCCAGGGATCAGCTCC
This sequence comes from Origma solitaria, assembly GCA_013397895.1. Classification (NCBI taxonomy): domain Eukaryota; kingdom Metazoa; phylum Chordata; class Aves; order Passeriformes; family Acanthizidae; genus Origma; species Origma solitaria. The sequence goes on from VZRL01003210.1 coordinate 1,713,257, forward strand.
TGAAAACAACTCAAACCTGCTGCCTCTTCCAACAACTCCTTAATATGTGGAACTGCAAGAAACTCCTGAAACATGGCTCTGTGCCCACCCCAAAGCCAGGGCAGTCAGTTTGTAGCTGACTGTTCCTGGGGGTGACAACCAAAGCAAACCCAAGGAACTCCAGGAAGAGATTGCTCAGCCAAAAAACAACTGAAAAATATTCCTGAGGGTTTTGTCCAAGCTACGGTTTCTCAAAAGTAGTGATGAAATTTGAAACTTCGTAGTGAACTGCAGTGCCAAAGGGGAGCCGCCTCAGCCCCTGGGAAGAGACAAAACACAATTAATTCCCTTCAAGATTATTTTTTTTAATATAGAAAATACAAAATTATACATTTCAGTATCTGATTGATAAGGGATATCATTGTCATTGATCTGCTTTGCTGTTAAATCCTACAAATATTGGGATACTCACTGTGCTACGGAAAAAGGCGCAGAGTGCCTCTGTCCACGGACATCTGAAACAGAGAGAAAATCCCACTCAATCCCTCCCAGGGACACAGGTGCAGCCACTCCTGGCTTTGCATTTCTCAAAAATCTACAACAATCCAACAATTCACTTGCAGTTCCAAACCAAGGGGATTTCAGATGTGCAGGGAAATAATTAAGGTAAAGATCAGGAGAAAGAGCAATCAGATTCTCTTGGCTCACTGCTGGAGGATAAGAAAGAAATCCAAAAGGACAATTCACGGACTTGTAAATGTGTTAAATGAAGCTCAGCTGATGTACAAGTGAGTGAATGAGGATGGCACATCCATGATTTCACTCAGGAGTGTTACCAAGAGGGGAATTCTCAGCTGCCATCAGCTCCAAAGTGCCAGAGAAGCAACTTCTCAACCACAGAGTCAACTGATTTTACAACTGTTCTATCAATATTGAGATTTAGCACTCTAAACCTCTGGAACTTCTCTGCAGAACTCAAGAGAGCAAGGATTCCACAGAGACAGAGGTTTCAGTGGTTCATTATAATTTGTAATCTATAAAAGCACTCAGAGTTCTGAAAAAGTCTGGTTTCCACATCCACTGAAGCTTTGAGCTGCTGCAGAGCCAAGGGGATCTTCTCCCTTTAAAAGGATCAATATATTCCCAAATCTTCGCTTTTTGCTGAGGGTTTGCTCTCTCACCACCACATGGTGGTATTTGTTCCAAGTTTAAGATATCTGCACACCCACTGTGGTCTTGTGGAGACACAAAAAGAAACATTTTGGGCTACTTTTCTCTAAATAAAGTTTTATACAGTGTTATACCCGGGAACTGCTTTGGTCTAAGCCTTAATCCAAGGAATTCTGGCTGTGGGTGGTGACAGTGATGTTTAAAACCTCATCATTTGATGGCTGCCAGGATTGCCAAGAGCTGCCAATGTGTTTTCCCTAATGTTGAGAAACTACAAAGTTGCAACAGGTAACACAGAATAATTCCTAATCTCCCCCAACCCATCCTGTCCGGTGTCTTTCCCACTGCTAAAACCAGGCAAGAACAAAACCAGGGATGAACTGTGAGTTAATTAGGAGGGAACTCCCCCCAGTGGGGTAACCCCGAGGTGGCTCTGGGGCACTCCCCCCTCACTCACAGGCGCAGGTTGTCTATGATGACACGCATGGAGAAGAGGCCGATGGCTTGCATGCTCTTGTGTCTGTGGGTCAGGAACAGGCACAGGAACTCCCCCACGTAGTGGGGGCCGAGGCTTTCCCACCTGAACAACAAAAACAGCAGCTGGTGAGACAACTCCACCTGTGCATTCCTTGCATTTGCATCCCTGCGTTAGGGCACACAGGATCTCCACCATGGTCTGGCGAAGACACTTTATTGCAAAACTCCAGGGTTAGTAACTGTTAGTATGTTATGAGTTTCCATTCTTGTGAGGCACAACAAATGTGCTTAACCAACCACCACAGACCACGACAGGAACACGTGTCAGGTGTAACCAACCACGAGCCCCACGGTGTGAGCACTTCTTGGTTCTGATCATTGTTTTACAATTATGTAACTCATTTTTCACCTCTAGTTCAGCTGAGTAATTCCCAGAATGCTTTTCTAGTTAGCCAAAGTAACAAGTGAGGGAGGATTTAACAAGGGTAACAAGGCCTTCATTTTGTAAGGCCTTTCTGCTCCTCAATACCTGATTTCTCCAAAGCAGTGCCTGGCTGCTTCCCAAGAGCTCAGGATCATCCCTCTGCTGTGGGACTGCTCCTGGATTTCCAGGAGCAAACATGGTTTGGGAGCAGGGGCTGACTCACACTCTCAGCATTGTGTCTTTCTCTCGACTCAAATCCTTCAAAAGCAGGTCGGCAGCAGCACAGAGGATGTGGTCCTCATAGGAAAGTTGGTCCAGCAACAGCTTCAGAGCCCAGAAGTTTTTCTATGAGACAAAATATGATTAGTGATTTAAACTCAGTGCCAATCATTCCTCAAAAAAAAAAAAAAGCAAACAAAATAAAAACATAAAGATCAAAGCAAAGTTAAACATGGCTAAAAACCACCAAGATGGTGATACAGAGATTTTAAACATTATTTGCTTATATCTCTTAGAATAGGAATCAGTTTCTAGGACTCACCCCAAAAGCCAGAACTATCTCTAAGAAGGAACCCAGGTAGGGAAGGTCATAATAAAGCATCTGGTGCAGTGCTTGCACTCCCAGGATGAGAAAAGCCTCGTTGTGCAGCTACACAAGAGACAGCAACAAGGAAAGAAATGGATTTAACAGAAATGTATTCCCTCTGTTTATCCACTGCATCCACTCAAGCCAGCACTGAGTTATTCCAGTTTAGTCAGAGAGCTTGGAGGTGACACAACAAATCCACAAGAACCCTATCAAGAGTTTAAAACAGCAGAATAAGAACAGGGACTTTATTTCTGCAGCATTCATTTCTGGTGCTCTCAACGTGCTCACAGAAACATGAAATCTCACACAGGAGGAGGAATAGGGAATTTAAGGGAAAAAATCCAGCTCAGGAGTCACATATTTGCATAATAAACTGAATTTCCTCCAAAGAAGTTAGAAAGAACGAGGGTAGCTCCTTCGGTAACTGCATTGAATATGGAGTATTTTTCCTGCCACCTTCAAACATGTTCCACATACTTGAAGTCCTTAATTTAAAGGACATTTAGAACTTCTGGGCAACTCTGAGTTTTGAGACAGGCAATGACAAGCCCCAAAGGACAGTGTCCTGTTTGAGACAAAACTTAGGAGCAATTAAGGCACGATGAATTTTTCCCAGCCTTCCTCCTCCATAAATCCATAAATTTGGGCAGTGATAAATTGTCCTGGACTTAAGGTGTCCAGAGCAGAACAGACCCTCAGTTCTCACCTTCATATCCACTCCAGAGTTTAGAGTGTCCTAATCCTAAAATGGCCTCCCCCCACCAAAATCTTCCACCCCTCTCTTAAAAACTTTTTATAATAACCCAACATTTTTCACTGTTGTTGTGTCTTGAATCCAACACAAGTAATAAATTCCCTTGTTGGCATCACTCACCGGAGTACAGAAAATAGTAGATGGCAAAGAGACATTAACTCCAGCCTGGAGATCCTCCAGAATGCTGCTGCTGGCGGCCAGCACAGTCTGCAAGGGGCAGGAGGATGTCAGACCCCACCCCAAACAAACACCAAACAGGGCCAAAGGTGGGGCTCATGTGTTGTGCAGAGATTTTTCAGCGTTTCTGCAGAGGATGGTGCCATGGGCAGGGACACCTTCCCAGGTTGCTCCAAGTCCTGTCCAGCCTGCTCTTGACACTTCCAGGGATCCAGGGGCAGCCACAGCTTCTCTGGGAATCTGTGCCAGGGCCTCGCCACCCTCCCAGCCAGGAATTCCTTCCCAATATCCCATCTAGCCCTGCCCTCTGGCAGTGGGAAGCCATTCCCCCTTGTCCAGGCCCTTTATGACCTGATCCATCTCATCAAGAACAGATCCAGGATCAGTACCATGCGAGCAGAATTAATCCATTTCCAGCTGCCTTTAACAGCCCTGAATCCCAACACCCTGCAGAGCTACCCTTGGCACAGGAGCACTGGATGAGGCACTGGAAGTTAACCTTGGCATTTGGGAGGAGACAATTCCCACAATCAATGGAATCCTGTCTAAACCCAAGCCAGGAGATTCTCCCACCTCCCAGCACTCATTGTTACCTCTTGGCAGGCGAGTGGGGGCTCTACTAGATCTAAGGGAAGTAGGTTCCCTCTCTTTTCCAGAAAATTGCTACTCCCCAAAATCATGATGAAGGAACTCCAACATTTGGCCTGAAAAACAAAAGAACATTTGTTTTTCAGAGTGAAATCTGTCCAGAGGGGTAAATTATTCAGAGAGAAAAGGGGTCTGAGAGTAAATCCTTGCACTTTTGAGGAGTGGGAACAGGACAGGAGAGGGAATTTTGGCCTAACTCACATTCCTGTAGAGTGTCGGGCTGCTGTACAGCAGTTTGAATGACTGCTTCATTAGCACAGTGTTCCTCAGGGGAGAGCCTGCAGGAATTGAAACAGAAAGAATCAAACCCAGATCTTACAGAGCCCAAGTAACTCCACAGTAGCAACACAAACAGGACATTAATTTAGTGGCAGATCTGTTTCTACAGAAACCTAACAGGCACAACAAGTGTTTACAGCTGTTTTACACAAGTGTTTTGGTAGAACAGATAAATATCGACTATAAAACACAGTCTGGAAAGCTGCAAAGAGCTGGACACAATCCAGACTGAGCCAGCCCAGCAGGTGATCCCAAAGGAAGTGTTTGTTGTGTACATCACACCTCAGTAGGACACTGAGGTATTTCACACTTCCAAGAATTCTGCCAGCAGGGAACAACTCCCAAATAAATCTTTCATTGCAGAAAACACCCTGACAAGCAGCAAACCCCAGGCCAGAGGATGACAATTATCAGAGGCTGAGCTAATGATTCTGATGATGAAACATTTCCCACCAGGAGGTTTTCTCCTCAAGGTCATGGCTGAGACATAAAGCCAAGTCCCACGCTGACAATGGCAATGCTGGCAGGGAATGAAGAGCTTTGGTTTTTTTTAATACTCTCTCTTATTTTACTTTCAGCAGAACCTCACAGCTGACAAAATGAGTGTTTAGAGTGAACTGAACAAATTCATGCTCCAATCCAAAGTGATCCTTCCGGCCTGGTGTCTTCATGGTTTGGGTTGGAAGGAACCTCAAAGCTCATCCAGTACCAACCCAATACTTCCCACTATCCCAGGCTGCTCCAAGCCCCATCCAGCCTGGCCTTGGACACTTCCAGGGATCCAGGAGCAGCCCCAGCTGTGCCCAGGCCTCCCCACCTTCAGCCAATTCCTAGCTGAGCTCAGAACATCACTCATTTGAATGACAATTAAAAGCTGTACTGAAGTTCACAGTGTATGGAAGGAAGAAATGACACTTGCCAACTGAAACCCAGGGTCCTGTCTCCACCATGACATTCCCAGGGGGAACACAGCCTGTCCTGAACATCTTGAGGTAGATCTTGAACTGGCAGGGAGTGATCCTGCAGGCAGAGCAGCAGGCCAAGTTGTTCACAGGGAACAGAAGGGAATGGGCAGCATCCAGGAAATTCCCAGTTTTGCACAGGTAGAATGGGATCATATCCCGAAGGTCTCGCAGCCTGGAAAGGGGGAATGAAAGTTTGGGTTTCATTAGGATGAGGTTCTTTAGGATGTATGGATAGATCTGATTGTGTTTGACCATTAAAGAGGGGAGGAAGTAGGGAAAAGGAAAGGGGGGAAGGAGAGTGGAAAAGAGAAAAGCCATTTACCTTTGGTTGTCACCGCACTTCACAGCTCTCAGGTACCGAACCACTTCCCTATATCTGGGGAGAAAACGGAAGGTGGGAAGGAAGGGGAAGGAAGTGCAAAACTCTGTACACGTCACTTCAGTATTTCCTACAATGAATGAAGCGAACCAGCAGAGCTCCCCACAAAGGGACATTGCACAGCAGGACAGAAATACAGCTGGCAGCAAGAGACAGCTGGAAATAAATTCCTAGAAGTTATTCCCAAATTGTCTCAACTCTGGCAAAATAAAACCAGAGGTTGCCTTTCAGTTGAATTCTTTAAGTGGACTGGATTCTTCTAAATATTGGATTTTCTGGAATACAGCCCTCTGAAAACCCAGAACACTTTTTCCTGGCTGTCTTCCACTTGTCAGCCTTTGATGAAGAGAAACAGTTTGAAAAATCAACATTCAAAACCTGCAGGGTTTATAGAAACACAGAATAAGCTGCTCCAGCAATGTTTTTTTGGTCTTGAGGCATTCAAAGGGCCTTGAGAAACTTCAAAATGCTCCTGGCCTTGCTGATTAAAAAAAAAAACCAACAAAACCCCAAAACCCCACAATCTCCGTTTTGTGTTTCCCCATTACACTGAAGTGCAGAGATTTGGAAAACATTCCAAAATATAAGAGCTGAGTTCCCGAAATAAAAAATCCAAACCAATCTCACTTCTTTTGGTCCAGCAGTTTCTCCACTCGAGCCTCCACGACAGGGAGTGCTTCCCACAGGTGTATTTTCTTTCCTTTCTGTCTTCTGTGCCCGCTGGTGTTCTGGCCTTTTAAAACAGTGGTCAGTAACATGTGGTTCCAGGGCAAAACATTCAAGCTGGAAGGACAAAAATAAAGTAATTTTTAGCTGTGTTTTGATTGTACATCAGTATTTAGCTCCTTTGAGAACTGTGAAGTTTGATTAATAAAGCATTTTGGGGTTTAGAGCCCAGTTCTGGGGAAGGGAAAATAAACTTTAAGAACAACTCAGTCAGAGCATCAAACAACAAACAGAGAAAGCAGCTAAGACTGAATATTCCTCTAAAATGTTCCCACTTCTATTATTAGGGAAAAAACATTCTATAAGCAACTGGATACAAATTTATTCAGAGGTATGAAAGCCCAAGAACTCACCAATTTGTGAAGGCATGACAGTGACAGGGAAGGGAGATGGACTGAAAAAACTGAATAAACTTTTCATACAGAAATTTTGGAAAGTCACATAACACCAGCATTCTCTGAAGTCGGGTTGTGATCCTGTGATTCGAATAGAAAAACAATTTAAAAACAGTATTTTAAAATAAGATGAATTACTAACAAGTTGTCTTTTTTAATCATACAAGGAACTGCAGAAGTTTGGGGGTTTTTTGTATGGATCTGTATTTAAATTTCTGCTTTAAGTTTTTTAGTGAATAAAGAAATTATTGTTTTGCTGTTATTTTTAAAACCAAGGTTTTGTGGGTTTAAGCTTTAAAACAAAGATATCCAAGGAATATGTACAGGAAACACTTCAAACTATGCTGGACCTCACCTCCTGCACCTTCCCTGCTACTGGAACCATTTTTGTATTAATTGGTAAGTGGAGATAAAAAAGAAGTTTACTCTTTCAAATTTTGGGAGGGAAGACAAACTCTTTCCCTATTCTTTCCAAGTAAGAAATTAAAAAATTCAAGAATAGCAACTGAAAATGAAAACCGCTGAAGGATTTAGGTTGTACCTGTCATTAGTTCCACAGAAGGTGAGAATACAGAATTGGGTTGGAAAGAAGTTAATTCTTCACTCATCAACCTCCTGTGGCAAGTGAATTTGGGGTGAAAGGTGAAGGACAAAGCTAAAATGGGAAGTGAATTAAGCCAAGGGAGCTGGGTGTCCTCATTCTCCAGCCTCTGGGGGAACTTATCCATGCTCCATCCCAGTGGACTCCTCCCAGGCTGCTGCTGTGACCTCTACCAGCCACCACTTACTGCTTGGTGTAACAACCACAACCTGCTCCGGCCTCCCACAACACCCCACGTGCCTCTGAAAACAACATTTGTCACCTGAAATGCATTTTAAAGCCAACCAGGAAGTCTGCAGCCAGCAGGGAAACCAACCTTACCTTTGGAACAGAAATGGGACAGTAGTCCTTAGGGAAGCAGTGTGGCCAAGGTTCTGACAGTTTCTAAGACTGGAAAAAAAGTAGCACTGATTAAAGCCTGGCTCCCCTTCCTGCCTTTTCTCCTTCTCTGTACTCAACTCTTTAAAAAAACCCCACTTTTCCTTAGAAAGTCTCAGAAGATGGCATGCTGATAAAAACTACTGCGAAGAATAAAATAAGTGCTGAAGTGCAAATTACAGTGCAGATGTTCCCAGATACCAAATCCAGCCTGCTCCTTGCAAAACTGGGTAATTCCTCAGCAGGAACTGCCTTGAATTTAAGCCCCAAAACGTTCAGGTTTTGCAAAGCAAAGCTCTGCAATGCTCAGCCTGACAGGAAGGAAGGAGGGAGGAACAGCCATGATACAACAAAACAAGCGGCACAAGGAGCAAAGACTGAAGTGTTTTAACTCTTAATATATTTATCATAAATAAGCTCAGCTTCCACATTGGGTGATAGGTTTTGGATGCTTCCCATCAAGGAACACCACATCCTCCTGTCCCTCCAGGCCACACACAGATGTTTCTTCACTCAGTGCAGTTTGTGCACTCTGGAAAAATTCCATGTCCCTGTCCCTTCTCCTGGCGGATTAGGGACAGGGACACCTGCCACCCTGTGCTGGCTGCCACCCTCCCTCCTCCCAGCTCCCCTCTCAAGTTCCTTCCCCTTGCTGGAGATCATCTTTACTGTAAAGTGTGAGTGCTATTAAACTTTTAAGGCTGTGACCCTTTTTATCTTTATGCCCTCACTATTCCTTTTTCCACACACTCCCCCAGATAGTTCTCGGTTCATTTGTTTTGAACACCTGGATTTTGTTCGGTTTTGCTGTTGCTTGTTTTCCCTAGTTGTGCCTAAGATGTTCTACAAGCTTAAGAGTGAATCTTGCCAATGAACTTCGTTGTTTAATATCAAATCTGGCTTTTGCTGATCCCCTTGGCAGTGAGTTTTAAGTAATCTCAAACACTCATTCCTGCTCAACTTCTCCCTTCACATCCAACCTGGAAACTCTTTTCCCCCAAATCCCTACAGTACCCAATAATCCCACTCCTCCCTCAGTCTGTTCATCCTCCTCTTCTTGTGCTGCAGCCTGCGCTGTGATTTTTACACTTTCCTTACCCTAAATAAACAGAACCCCAGGATTGTCTTATTAATTCCCCTCCCTTGGAGGAAACAAGGAAGATCCCCCACTCTCTGTGGCCCGGGGTACTTACAGAGCAGGGTCTTTGTGCATGGCAATCTGTTTAGCTGCTCCCAAGAGCATGATAGCAGAAGCTTTGGGTTCTTCCTTTTCTGCCTGATTTAAAAATCTCGTTACCAGCTCGAAAACATCGGAATACCTGAGAAAGTCAAGTGAACCACGAGATCAAGGGTGTGCAACAATGGACTTCCTAAACAAGTGGTTACTGTGACCATCCTATGGCTTGAGAGCGATCAAGAGCCCTGCCTTGCCTTCAAAGGATCTACATCACAGTGAGAAGGTGCCTGCACAACCAATACTTTGGGTATTTTAAAGGCTTTTTACACCAGTGGAAAGGTGGAACTCATTTTAAAAAACAAATTAGTAAAAAAATCACAGAATCCCAGAATTGGTTGGAGTGGAAGAAACCTTAAAATCATCCAGTTCTAATCCCAACACCTTCCACTATTCCAGGTTGCTCCAAGCCCTGTCCAGCCTGGCCTTGGACACTGCCAGGGATCCAGGGGCAGCCACAGCTGCTCTGGGCACCTGTGCCAGGGCCTCCCCACCCTCCCAGGGAGGATTCCTTCCCAATATCCCATCTAAACCCACCCCAAAGCCCAGGCTTTAGGTTCATGCTTCTCAGGTTATAATAATGAGAGATTATCAGCTGTCCTGTATAGCACAGGAGATTTCTTTAAAGACACATTTAAGATAGGATTTTAACAACATCCAAGCACAATTTAACAGCTCTGGCCAAATAAGTTCTCTCAACTCTATTTTTGCTCTATCATGTGTCACAATTCTGATTGTCACCCAAAGCTGCCCAGACAACCCCAGTTCTGTTGTCACTTACTCGTACACAACCTCCATGGTCTGTGAGCTGCAGACACCACACTGCCCAGGGGGCAGTTTTGGCACACAATAGCATTCGTGTTCTGGGGGACATATCTTTTCTCCTATGAGGTATTTGTTGTATGCTACAGAAAGCTCCTCGATAAATTTCTCTAGGAGATATCCTAGAAGGAAAGACAAAACAAATATTGCACATAGAGTTTTGCATCTGTTTTTTCAAAACCAAAAGAAAAAGTAGCCCATGGGAAATTATTTAGCAAATTGCTTGCACCCAGTTTTATTGGTCAGGAAAGCTTTGTTGCTGAGAGATGGGAAATCTAGGTTATTAGGAAGAAATTGTTCCCTGTGAGGGTGGGGAGGTCCTGGCTCAGATTCCCAGAGAAGCTGTGGCTGCCCCTGGATCCCTGGAAGTGTCCAAGGCCAGGCTGGACAGGGCTTGGAGCAGCCTGGGATAGTGGAAAGTGTCTCAGCCCATGGAAAGGGATGGGAATGAGATGACCTTCAAGCTCCATTCCACCCCAAACCATTTTGTGATCCTTCCAGAGAGAGAAAAGCAGGAATCTGGACCTGCAAACCCACACCTGATCCAAGCTTGGGGAAAAAAAAAAAAAAAAAAAAAAGCAGGCACAGTAATTTGCTCCTTAAAACCTCCCCAAGGACTGGTATGGAGCAGCCAAGCTGTTCTCAGGCTGAGCATTCGCAGGTGCCCAGGCAGAGCACTCTGGGGCAGAGCACCCACCCCCGTGCCGCAGATCAGCGTCGATGTCCAGGAGCTCCAGGTTGAACGTGGTCAGGATCCCGGCCAAGGCAATGCTCCTCTGGGTCTTCCAGAAGCTGCTCTTGTTGTGGGCATTGCAGTGACACAGGGAAGGGGTTGTCCACTGCTGGCACTGTGTCACAAAACATTAAAAAAACAGGGAAAGGGCTCTGTGTACACATTTGCGGTGAGTTACACTGACTCCTAATCTATTCTATTTCTTTGCTGGTTTTAATACAGGTAACTCCATATTGTTCACTGTTTTATGAAACCTACTAATAGCTCTTTGCTTTGTCCTGTGTAGTAACTAACTCTGTTTAAGGCCTTTTGTCTGTGATCTCCTGTCTATCCAATAAATAACTCGTTCTACAATAGACCTGACCTGCCATCCTTAAGAACTAGTGAGCCAGAGGGATTCAGGTGAGGCTCACCTGAGGCTAAAGCAGGGCTTGTCCAAACTTCTCACTTGACCCACAACAGAAGGTGTCCCTTTGTCCCCTCCACGCTGTGCCTCCCCCCTTACCTCAACAGCCAGTTTGTCACAGATGTAGCAGTAGCACTGGCCACAAATATCGCCATTTCTCCCAAGTGGGGAGCAAGTGTCACACTCTGCTCTCCTGCAAGGTTAAAAACCAGAAGGTTATTCAGGAAAATCACATCCTTATCCGGCTGTTACAAAGGTAATGACAAAATGGACTAAATGGGGAAAATGGGACCCTAAATGGAATTGCCCAGCCCCGGATGTACTCAAAGGGGTGTGTGGTGCAGTCGTATCTTGCATGAGGCATCACAAGTCCTTGTTTACAGTGGGTAATCACTAAATCCTCTTCCACATCCACCACTTCTTCCTCCTTCTTGTCCCCCTCCTTCACTTTCAGGGGACATTCCTCTGTAGGAAAGACAGTAGGAAGTGTAAATCAATGCAAAGGTAGCTACAACTTCCATACAAATTACTGATATTTATTTTTTGAACCCTTTAAGGCACATGATTCCTTGGGATTTCACAGAAGAATGGTGCACAAAACTTCCATGAACTATCAAACCAGAGGACACCAAATCAAAAAGCTGACATTGAAAAGGCCCAGTCTCAGCTCAATTAGAACTATTTTAAAACTACACAGCAGCATCCTTTAGAATTAGTGCCATCAAAGATATCACTAAAAATTATGAAAACCTGGCAGTTCTTCCTGGTTTTGTTTACTTGTGCAGCACAAAGACAGTTTTCAAGCATAACACATAATTAATTCAGTTTATTCCCAAAGTCTTTCAGAGAACTCCAGCAGCAGCAAGGCAACAGCTCTTACCCTGTGGGTCTACCACTATGACAGAACTCCCTTGGGTGCTCTCCAATTCCTCCTCCTCATCATCATCAATCAGGATTACGTTCAGCTCTTCCTGCTCTTTTGCTGATGGTGTCATGGCCACTGAACTCCAGTAAGGAGCTACTTGGCAACAAAGACTGTCCATTCACACTTTTAAGGTGCTTTCCTGAACAAGGGAAGAAAAAGACTCATCCAAGACCCAAATTCTTCACCTCTGTTAGGTAAAGAACACTAGAGACAGAAATGTTTCCTTCACAGTGCATCCTCAAAACCCACTGGATCTACCATCCAGAGCTGAGAGAACCCTAAAAACAAGGAGGGGGAGAAAAACAAAAAGAAGAAAAAAATCTCAAAATATGAGATGTGCCATTCTTCTGGTGGGTTTGGTGGGACCAGCTGTGGAATAACTGTAAGGACATGGGGAATGAGTGCCCACTGACAGGGCAGGGTTAGATGGGGTATTGGGAAGGAATCCTTCCCTGTGAGGGTGGGGAGGCCCTGGCACAGGTTTCCAGAGAAGCTGTGGCTGCCCCTGGATCCCTGGAAGTGTCCAAGGCCAGGCTGGACAGGACTTGGAGCACCCCGGGATAGCGGAAGGTGTCCCTGCCCGTGGCAGCAGGTGAGACTGGATTATTGGAAATTATACACCTTCCAATTTGGGACCAATGGACGGGAATTGCTTTGGGTTTTGTGTGTATACATCTGCAGAAAATCTAGCAAAAAGCCATCTGTATATAGAATACTTTCCGTGGCACATCCTGGCCAGAATAAATGTCTGACTCTCAATCACTACATAGCGCTAGGGATTTTTTTTTTCCTTCCCAAATTCCAGGGTGAGCTTGAAGTTCCTCCCATCCTAAACCATCCCGGAATTCCATGACAACAATTCCTGCTCACAACAACTCGGCTGTCCCTTATTCCAGTCCCACTAGGGACACCCAGCACACCGAACCCCCCTCTCCAATTTCCCCAACTCCAACATCCCCCACCTCACCCAGCCCCGCAAAGCCCCCATTCCCCTCCCCT
>VZRL01003210.1:1726484-1747429 GCA_013397895.1 Origma solitaria
TCACAGAACCCTCGCCTCCCCCAGCCACAACCGCCTCCTCCCAACGGCCACACCGCACTCCCCCGACCGCTCGCCCCCCAAGGCGCTCCCCTGCCCTCGCAGCCGCTCCGGCCGTGCCGTTTTACCCGCAATTCCGGGCCTTTTCCCGCATTCCCGGCCTTTTCCCGCACTCCCGGCATTTCCCGCTCACCGCGCGCCCCGGCCCCGCTCCCGCCACTCTTTGAAGGCCCGCGCGCTTCCGGGACGGCGACCCCGGGGCGCCGCGCGCGCTGAAGCCGCGCGCATCACTTCCGCCCTCGCAGCGCCGCGTGAGGGCTGCGGCGCGGCCGCCATGTTTGGTGAGGGCACGGCACGGCGGCGGCGACAGCGCTTAAAGAAAGCGTGTGAATAAAGCCGTTGAATAAAGCGTTTCCACAAACCCTCCATTCTCCACAAAATCGGCGTCTGGGCAGCGCCCCGCAGGAGGCGGGGAAGCGTCTGCTGTGTCCCTGGGGCCGTCATGGTGGCGCCGGTCCCACCATGTGCCCCCGGCACGCCGCGCTGAGCGGCACCAACCTGCGCGGGAAATCCAGCTGGGACAGGCCAGTGTCCCCCGAAAGCCAGAGGGGTCCTGCAAAAATCAGCTTTATTCGGATAAACAGAGTCCACTGGGCCATAACTCTGTGAGGTCTCTCTTGAGTTTTTGCAGGAGCCAGCCCCCTTTTACCCTCATTTCCCGACCGCATTTCCCTTCTCCTTTCCCCCTTGGTAGTAGGAAGGTACAGTCCCAAATATGACATATTCCCCCTTTAACATGCATCCCCCTCCGCCATGCATTGTATGACCATTAAAATTAGACTTAAGCCGACCCTGGCTGAAGTTAATACTCACAAGTCTCTTAAGCCTGCAGGTTTTCCCCTGAAGTTCAGACTCTGCTAAATTCTCCACCAGATTTGCCCAGTTTGAGGTTCTTAAAACCTTCCCCCCCACCACCCATTCCTCCACAATTTCATTGGTTCTTTCAGATTTGGCAGTTAGAGAAAATACTAAGGCCCATCTCTCCTCTAATTACTGGAGACCCCCACACCATTTCTGCCAGTACCTGATTGGTTCTTACATGTAATTAGTTACATTCTTCATTAACAAAGACCCCCCACACCACACTCAGCACTGAAGTGCACCTTGAATATTCTGAGCAGTTTTGGTCACCACAATATAAGATATTAAGCTATGAGGGAGCATCCAAAGGAGTGAGACAAAGATGGTGCCTTGAGGTGAAGCCCCAGGAGGAGCAGCTGAGGGAACTTGGTCTGTTCTGATGCCTGAAAACTAGGCAAGAAAATAAAACTCCGTAGTTGAATGCCCATAGAGCAGGTATTTGTTTCTTCAGCGCTGGGAGTGAGGGAGATGATGCCCGAAAGGAAGGCAAGAAATAAAACCCTATTGACCGGTGTCTGTAGAGCAGGTATTTGTTTATTGCTGCGCTGGAGTTTAGGGGGATTTTTCCACCTGTCTCACCCAGCTCTTGTCAAGTGCTGTGTTTTATTTATACAATAAGTATTGCTTAGTATTGCCATCATCATTATAGCATCGTCATTATGAGTACAGAACTAATTTGCATAATGTTGCCTCAAGGTTATAAATAGTTCTACTGCACTGCATGTGTGCCGCTCCAAATTTAGGTGGTCTTCAGTACTCTGAAAAAGTAAGCTTTCGATGAAAGCCTCAAGGTCTTCCTGGCATCTGAACTTTCCAATTTTGTCTTCGGAGCATGCGCAGTAATGGTGTTCCTTAGTTTTTCCAGTTCTACCCAGTCTAAATTCCTCATTTGTGGCTACTTGGTTTTATAATATCTGCCAACCTTTCATTAGAACATTCTGCTGCTCCCCGAGGACGTTTTGCTGCTTCCCAATGTAGCTATACTTGTCTGTTTGAGACTCTCCACCTGGCCGGTTTATCTATTCAAACAGTAAGCAAAGAGTTTGCAATTTTTAGCTATTGCACCGTATAGAAACCCAGGTTACAGAGGTATCTTACAACTCAAGCTGTATAAGCATTTTATAACTTTGACCCAAGTTATATAGGCATCACTTCCAACTCAGGATATTCCATGATTCTGTGATTCTGAGTTGTTCCCCTGCCAGGACCTGCTCATCCCAAGGCACAGCTGCTGGAGGAGGAAATGCTGTCGCTGCATCTCCTCACCGCAATCGCCACCTTCTGTCCCGACATCAGCGAGGAACAGCCACGCGGAGCAGCTGAGGCTTCCCCCGGTAACACTAGATGGTACCAGAGCTCCACACAGCCTCAGCCAGGACTCGACCTCAAAAAACAGGAATTCTGAAAACTGGAGATGGGAAATTGCGATGTCTTAATGTGCTGCTGGCACAGGGAATTGCTTTTTCTAATGGAAAAAGCTGACGGGACCTGCGAATAAAATAAAGATATTTTCTGGTGTTCAGGCAATAAGTGCAATGTGTTTGTGGTAAAAATTGATCAGTAAAGTGATGGTTTTACAGCATCTGGGAGGGAAGGTTTGAGGACTGATTCTCAGGGAATTTTTCACTAATAATAATCAGTTAAGGAAAATCTAGGAAGAATTTTAACTTAAGCAGAGGTTGCCCATGGCAGGGAGTTGAAACTGGATGATCTTTAATGTACCTTCCAACCCAAACCATTCTGGGATTCTATTCCATGATTAAATCTTAAAAATGAAGTGTCCTGATAGCTTTCATTCCTGATATCCTTAATATTAGGAACTATTAGAACAGCGCTCGCAATATGATCACCTTTTCCTTCAAGTGACTGCACACCCTGCCTGAAATATTCATGCATTTAAAAAAAACACCAAAAACCTCTTCCTGCAAATGAATATTTATTCCATGAATAATCTTTAATGTCTTCATGGCTTTCAACACATTTGGGAAAAATGTTTCAAGTTGCTGTGCTTACAATGACAAAATCTAAACCCGACACCTAAATAGGTGGCCTGATTTCAGCTGTGTGGGGCACTTTTGGAGAGACATAATTTCCTCCCTGTTGCTGCCTCCATAGCATGACAGCATTTTTGAAGCCTCGAGTAACTCAACACAGCAATTTGGGGGATGAAATGGAGTATGGAGATAGCAGGGAGAAATAACAACAGCAGAACTGGCTCTTGGCCAGAAGATTTTCTCTAAAACTCTGCTCTCATGCAGAAATTCCTGGTTCTCTGCCCATGGCAGGGGGTTGGAGCTGGATGAGCTTTAAGGTCCCTTCCAACCCAAACCATCCTGTGATCCCACGATTCTGTGAAGTCCTGGGAGAGGATCTTATGGCTAAATATGGTCAGGACTTGAGTGCTGTGCCTCATCCAAGACACAGCGACATCGGTGGTTCCTCTTTCCAGATGAAGAGTTGGCGTCGGTGCTTATTTTTAGTGGTGTGGGTGTAAAATCTGTTGGTTGAATTTCACATCGCCCGAGCTCGGTGTGCTCTGCCCTGGTGGGTTTTGTGCCCAGATCCAGCCACCCTCAAGGTCTGGGACTGACATCATGGAATCAGAGAATCCTGGAATGGTTTGGGATGGAAGGGACCTTAAAGCTCATCCAGTGCCACCCCTGCCATGGGCAGGGACACCTTCTACTATCCCAGGGTGCTCCAAACCCCAACCAGCCTGGCCTTGGACACTTCCAGGGATCCAGGGGCAGCCACAGCTTCTCTGGGAATTCCATTCCAGCCCCTCACCACCCTCAGAGGGAAGTGCCACAAACCTCTTAAAACACACCAGGAAATACAAAGAATTTTTTTTTTTTTCTTTTACAGATGATTCCCACATCCCTGGTTCCAGGAGACTCTGCACTAGTTGGGACATTACCTGGAGACTTTTGCTCCCTGGGAATGACCAGCTGAGAGCTGGAGGAGTGGGATTCTACCTAGCAGCTCCTGAAGTTGAAGGGAATTTCTCTCTGACCGCAACAGCAAACAGACCATTAAAACATCTGTTCAGAACCCTTTCCACATCCCATTTATATTCACTGCTGCTTTGTTCTGCTGCAAGTCAAAGGCCCGTTTGTAGCTGGTGAAAGGTTTGGGATAGATCAATGCACTGGAAAAGGCTCTGAGCATTGAAACCTCCAATCCCACATGGACAAGTGCTAATCCATCAGCTGAGCCCACCTGAGCTGACTCGTGTCATGGCTCTTTGTTTGGCCCCAGAAATGATGTTCAGAGCTGGAAATGGAAAAGAGATTCTTAGAACTGAGCTTTTGGGAAAAAATTGTGGGGTTTTCAAGCTTTCTCCGTGGGCAAACTTCTCACAGGGGTGTAAGGGCAGGTTCCTCCTTTTTCACCTTTGGAGAGCCCCTCAGTGCTTTGCTGTGTGGAACCAGCGCTGCTCAGGTTTCAGGAGGAAACAGGGCTTAGGTGAGGATAACATGGCTGGGAGGGAATGACGGGCCCTGTTTGTACCCTGGTGTTGCTGAGATGGGAGGAAAGCAGCCTTGGTGTCCAAAAAAAAAAAACGGATTCAGGAGAAGAGGTTGGGATAAGAACGTGCCTCACTGTGCAGGAGGGAAATGGGAGCAGAGCAAGGAAAATGGGTGAAGCTCAGGGCCTGCATTAATGGTCTGTTCCATCTAAATTAAAAACAAGTTTGGAACTTGAACCTTGATTTTGTGAGGGGGTGAAATTTCTGTGGTGATGGCCCAGGGATGTTCCCCTCACAGCCCCATCCCAAAGTAATTCCTGAATTCTGGTGCCAAGTTAAACCAGCTGGACAACAGCTCCAAATCCCAAAAGTAACACATTCAAGAGATGTGTGAGAGAGAGAAACCCGCCATTTAAGCCTTCTCCGAGCTCAGCCACGACCAAAAAAACCTCAAATCCAGGAAGAAATGGGACTAAAATTTCCAAACCATGGAAAACCCTTCACACCTCAGATAGCAGAGAGTCCACACAGGAGAAAACCCCCGAAGAGAGGCTTTGGGTGAGGTATAAGCCCTGTATTTTTTCCCCCCACATGCCTTTCCTGGTGTGTAGGAAGGGGTGAAAGCCTGACAGAGCCACAGTTTTGTTTGAAGTCCATCAGCCCTGAGGCACGAATCCATTGGAAACCAGGCTCCATCCCTTCCAGCACTAACAGGACTAACACGGATTTTAGTACTTAAAAGAAAATGTTTGGTTCAGCTCTTCCCCCTGTAATTTCTTTCCTCCCCCAAGACCACCTAAAGCAGAAAGGAGATGCTGTGAGAAGCATGGATCTCTGGGTAGTTCAGACCGAATGAAATGCTCTTTTTTTTTTGACTTTTCAGCAGGACACCAGCCAGGCCAGGGCAGAAGAATCACGTGGAGCCACCGGTGCTGATTCCCAAGCCAGGCTGTGTCCCGGGAATGAGGAGTGGAGATGCTCCTGCCTCGGCACAGTGGCGGCCAAGAGCTCTCAATTTAAGAACCAGATGAGTCTGAACCATGTTGGAATTCCTTCAAAAATCTGCCAGCACTCTCCTCCCTGCCGAAAACCGGATAAATCCCCTTCGTATTCCCGGCTCCGAGCGAGGCCCTGAAATATTATCAGTGCTCTTTGACACCCTACCTGCCCCTCATCCCACCTGGCTTTCCACAGAATGCATTTCCTCTGCTTTCAAGGAAAAAAAAAAATCAGATTCATTCAAGCCCTGACACTCCTCCAGCACTTGGGTGATCAAGTCTCCTCCGGTTTATATTTGATATTTTAATAGGGTTTCCTTTTAGCCCTTTAATGAGTTTTTATTCCCCTCTGTGCATCAGCCACTTCAGTCTGACCGACAGTTTTACTCACCCCATGTGGAGGAATATGAACAGCCAGGACAACCTTTTCTTCCTGTGGCAAGCTTTGCTCTGCCAACATTTTTCTTCAGCTCGCAGTCGGGGGGATGTGTCCTGACCCTTTCCTCACCCATCCTCCAGCCTTGGAGCAGGGATGTTCCTGCCGGTGCTGAGGCAGGATAAAACCCAGCCGTGCTGTCCGTGCTCTCGCCCTGGAGCAAGGAAAGAGGGAGAAAAAAAATCCAAAATCACAGCAAATGTGGGGTTTGGTTCATCTGTGCAGCTGGGTTTTGGTCCTTCAGGTGTCCCCCAGGTGTGGGGACAATTTATAAGAGAGTGCTGTGAGTGGGACAGGCTGGGACTGTCCTTTTGCCTCTGGGGAGCTCCATCCAGCAATCAGGGAATTGCTGAAGGGTTTGAGGGGACCTTAAAGACCATCCTGTTCCACCTCTGCCATGGGCAGGGACACCTTCACTATCCCATGATGCTCCAAGCCCTGTCCAGTCTGGCCTTGGACACTTCCAGGGATCCAGGGGCAGCCACAGCTTCTCTGGGCACCTGTGCCAGGGCCTCCCCACCCTCACAGCGAAGAATTTCTTCCCAATATCCCACCTAAACCTCCTCTCTTTCAGTTTCCCCCATGTCCTGTCACTACAAAAGCTGTATCTAACATATCCCAAGACGAGCATGGACAGAGAGCAGATCTCACCCTGCAGGGCAGGAGGTTCTCAGTGTCCTGGGCATGCCTTTACC
This sequence comes from Origma solitaria, assembly GCA_013397895.1. Taxonomy (NCBI): domain Eukaryota; kingdom Metazoa; phylum Chordata; class Aves; order Passeriformes; family Acanthizidae; genus Origma; species Origma solitaria. The sequence goes on from VZRL01003210.1 coordinate 1,733,001, forward strand.
TGGTGGGAAAAGATCCACAACTGATCTGCCCAGGAACGAGGCTCTTCCCACCATCCCGGCCCGAGCAGGAGTTACCAGATCCCATTTTTTTCCCATGAATGGCAGCAGTGAGTGATACCACACAGAAGGGATGTTGCAGGACACCTGGCTGGAGCTATGGAGAATCACACCCCCAGGTGCTGCACAAGGAACTCAGTGCCAGTCCAGGCCCCCAAACCCTGCTGGACAAAGTGGCCCAATGGGTGATGTTGGATGGGATGGAGATGGGAAAAGGCAGAGCCTCCCGAGGAATTCAGAACCCACATGGGCAGACAGTACCTCCGAGTGATCCCAGGGTAGTAGAGCTCTCCAGCACAGAGATTCACAGAAAAATTTAAAAAGGCAGATTTTGGGGTAGAGGAGATTGACATAAAAATCTGCAAACCCTTTTTTGGATGCTTTGTCCTGCAGTTTAGGAACTCTCGAGGTGCCTCCTGCTGTCTTCAGGCGGAGGGGTCCCAGCCATGCCTTGTGCTTAATTCCACAGATCCAACAGAATGATATCATTTCAAACCGTCTGCCGTGGAAGGTTACACATTAAACTTGGGCTTGTCTTTTTAAGTTGCAGGAGGCCGGTGCTCATCTGCTGAGAATTAGGAGGTTATTATTCTGCGGAAGCTAATCCAAATTGCCTGTTATCCATAGGCAGAAAATTAGAGGAATATTTAAGCCCATTCCACAGATTACAAACTTGGTGGCAGAGCTCTGCACCCAGTAGTATCTTGCATTTGATAGTTGCCAATAATTTAAGTCAACTATTTAACATCTGGCATTACTATATAATGTCTGGCTTAAGCTGTAACCTTTCTTCCCCCCCTGCTTTTAGAAAAGCTTTTTCTGCTTTGAGAGAATTTTGATTACTAAAGCCTTGCCTGGGACAGATTTATCCTGTGATTTAACATTTTCTGATGGAGTCTCATTTTGAATCAGTTGAATAATTGGCAGTGACTTTGCTATTAAACTGATTCATGATGTACATCCAGGCTCTTCAATAATTGAACATCATTGTCTTTATAATCGAAGTCCCTCTTTGACCATTAAAATCTATTGAAAACAATCTGGTGATCTGCTTTAATTAAAAATAAAGTGCAGAGGATTGGTAATGATTAGGGATGGTCAGCATTGGCAGAGAGGGATTTTATAGCTCTGTGCAGCTCCAAAATGGGCTGAAGAGTCCAAAGCCAGGTTGGTTGTGCCTTGGAGCAACCTTGGGTAGATTTAAATAGGATATTGGGAAGGAATTCTTCCCTGGGAAGATGGGGACGCCCTGGCACAGATTCCCAGAGAAGCTGTGGCTGTCCCTGGATCCCTGGAAATTCCCCAGGCCAGGTTGGACACTGGCACTTGGAGCAGCCTGGGATAGTGGAAGGTGTCCCTGCCCATGGCAGGGGATGGAACAGGATGAGCTTTAAGGTCCCTTCCACCCCAAACCATTCCCTGTTCTCCAATTAAATAGGTTTTTTCTCTGTGTTTTTTTGACAGCTCTTAACTGGGATCAGTTAAAAAACCTGGGGAGCAAATGAGAGTGATCACCAGCTCTCAGCACCATGAGGTGCTTTGGGTAAAAACCAAACATAAATGGCCCAAATGCCTCTCTTCTGGAATCATCACTGCTGCCATTGCTGGATTCCGGTGTCCCTGGATTGTCCATCTGAGGAGTCCTGCCGGCAGCACCCGGGAGAGGCCTCGGCTCCCCGAATTCCAGGGTGTCCTTTTCACACTGCAGCCTGGCCGGCCTCTGGCAGGGCTCTGATCTAACAGGTTTTGCATAGCTGCTAGACATCTTCCTAATAGTATCCCCTGGGAATTCTAAATTTCACTCACAGCCTCTAAATTTTCATTAAGAGCAGTCACACACGGAGAATGATGGATTAGATTTTATTGTTGGAAAATCTCCAGATAAAATTAAAGTGCTTCTTTCTTTTCTGAAACCTTTACCTTTCCCCTGTGGTGCCCTATAAATAAGGTATCAAATAATGTTTATCCTTTTGAATTCTGCCATCTTACATGTTTCATGCTTAGTCCTGACCACTTTCCTGCCTCTGAAGAGATGTCACTCTTCAGTTAAATCCCAGGAACAGACAGCTACCTCATGGATTTCATTGTGGAGCAGCCTGACTGCGTCCCAGAGCCTTCACTTAAACCCAGTATTTATAAATCCAGCGTTGTCTCCTTCCCTTTCCTGGAAGTCTTTCTTTCATTTCCTTCCTCTTTCCATCAAATTCCCTCTGTCTTTTCTTTTATCCCAAGTTTTTATCCTCTCGGTGTCCGTCTAATCTCGCAGACAGATGAGACACCACTTCGGAATACGCCGGGATCACGGGGCTGAGGCATTTTCAGCCTCTGCCAGCCAAACCCTGATAAGTGGGATCCGCTCCCGCTGCCCTGGCCAGCAGATTTTTATAGCAGATGTTGTTTTTGCCTCAGTGAAATTTAAAAAAAACCACCACTATTATTTTAGGACTTTTAGGTCTTAAATAGTTTGAGATGCTTTTAGCCTTCCCTTTAAAAAGCAAGAGCCCTGCGGGCAGTTGGTAGGAAGTGTCCAAGAGCTGGGAATGCTGGCGTGATTCATACTGGTGTCAGCTTGGTTAAATTAAATTCCGTGGGGATTTATCCAGCCAAGGCCCCAAACAAGTTTTAGACAGCATCTCCCACCCCCACACCTCGCACTTCGCAGCATCTTAAATTAATCCACAGAAAGGCCAGGGCTGGCCCAAGACAAAGGGCTGGCCAGGAGAGGAGGTTCCCAAACAGAGCAAAGGGTTCTGCTTCCCACCCCCAGCCCAGGGAGTCAGCAGCCATTCCCAGGGGACAGGGAAAAGCAGATTTGCTGTGGTGTAGCACAAGCCGTCACTGTCCATGGGGGTCCCACCGGGAATTAGCTCAAAGGACGTCCCTCGGCAGGGCTGTCCCCATCCCAGGAGGCTCCAGCTGCCCCTCGGGCACTGCAGGTGGTCCTGGCCTTGTGCAGACCCCCAGGACAGGGAATTTTCCAGCTGTGCCCTCGGAGCAGGGCCAGGGCTGCGTTTCCAGCCCCCCAGGACCTCTCCTGCTGCTGTTCCCCACGGCACAGGCTGCTCTCTTGGGTCCTTCCCACCATTTCGGGGCATTTTCCTCCTGATTTACGTTACTTAAATAGGAACATATTCCACACTACCGCAGAGCCAAGCCAAATCCTTGTCTCAAAGTTCCTCCAACCCTCATGGAACAGCCAGGACTCAGCTTCCCAGATATCCTTTCTCTCTGCACAGAGAAGGTGGAAGGATTTCCATGAGAAACAACTTTTCCTTGTAATGCCTCTCCCCAGGAGCACACGAGGGAGTTAGGTGATTGTGGGTGTCAGACTCACTAAAATCTTAAGAATTTGGCCAGTTTGCACCAGCTGAGAACCAGGCCCTTGGTTTTCTCCTCAGTTTTGATTATCCACCCCTGACCTAAGGGCTGGTTCCCAGAGCGAGGAGCCCAGGAAGTGCCCACGAGCACCTGTGGCCATTATCCCTCTATTTTCCTTTGTAAGAGAAGCTCCCAGAACTCCTCTTGCACCATGGAAAAATCACCCAGTGGCTGAGGAACAAACAGAACAGAGTCTCATCCTCTCTGCTGCATCTTCATGTCACCCCAAAGGAAGCAGCAAATGGAAGAAATCTCCCTGGATTTGCCTCTTTTATGGGGTTGTCTGTGCCACGTTCCTCAGGTGGCCACCAAGGAAATCCCTTTGTGCTTCCAGAGATGAGATCTCCGAGGGGCAGAGGTGAGCCCGGGAGAAGAGGGAAAAGCTGGAAAGAGAAACCTTGTAAATTTGGTACCAGCGAGGATGGAGAGGTGCCAGAGGTGCCCGAAATGTGCCACAAAATGAGTGAGATCTCAGGCCTCGCCGTCCCTGCGCAGGAGTCCCGACGCCCACGGCTGGGAGAGCCGCCAGGGTTATTTTGGGGCAGGATTCATGCAAGTTCCAAGCAGAGGCTCAGTGCAAAGGAAACAGAGGAGAGATGGAGTTTCTTTTGTACAGAGATGTTGGAAACGCGTGGGAGCCGTGAGCGAAGGGCTGGAGCACCTACTCTGAGGGACTGGGAATGCACAGCCATGGAGCGAGCTCAGCTGTCCCACAGGAGCTCCTGAGCTGGCGTGACAAATCCAAGGAACCTCCAGGGCCTCCCTCAGACCTGCTCCCGATCCCACTGCACGCTCTGGGTGCAGGATCACAAGGCCACCGCTGCAAATCCAATTTAGTGGAGCAGAGGAGGCTTCCCAAAAGGCCAATCCCCAGTGCAGGACAGAGGGAGAGCAAAGGGCACAGGGAAGCGCAGGACCTTTAACTCCCTTTTCAGCTGGGAGGGAGGTGTTGATGTTTTAAATGCCAGGAATGATGGATCATTGGCAGTGTCTTGGATTCATGAGGTCACTGAGGAGCAAAAAAAGCCCTTTTACGATGCCTGTGGTAAGAGCCCGGTATTGGGTTAGAAGTGACTCGAGCGAGGACGCTGCCATGGCTGGCCACGCTCGGGGCTGGGAACAGTTCCCAGCACGCTCCAGAGGGTGTTTCACAAGGATCAGCTGGACCCCAACCTGTCCTTGTCCTGCCTTTGCACCCCCGCCTTGTCCCTCTGCCCTGCGGAGGGAGCAGAGCAGCTGCAGCTCAGCTCATGGGGCAGAAAATCCTCGTGTTCTTCTCTGGTGGCTCTCTGGGGCCCTGATCTTCCAGGCCTTGGAGGACAGGTTGGCTCTGCCTGGGCTGAGCTCTTCACCTCCTGCCTTGTGCCAAGAGCACCCAGAGCTGAGCAGAGCTGAGTCAGAGCATTTTTTCCTGGATGAAAATGTTCAGCAAGGTCCTTCCACCTGCCATTGCCCCTGTGTAGCAACACCTGAGGTTCCACAGCTCCAGAGCTTGGGAGAAGGAAGAACTTTTTACTTCCTGGTTTTTCCTGGAGTTTTGCACATCACCTCTGAAAAAGAGGAGTAGCCTGGCTGCTTCTGCCAGGAAATCCTTACTGGGGTCCTCGTGGGTGTGCACAGCTCTACATCCACAGCCCTGCACCTGAAACTGGTTCATGCAGAGCTTCTGTTCCTCTGAAATCACCCTAAGGATGGAGGGAGACCCAAAGCAAACAGTCTGGGGGGCTGTGCCCACTGATCCCAATGCCTGGCTGGCTGCTGAGCACTCAGTGACATCAATAAAGTGTCACCGCTGCTGACCCCATTGGCTGCAGGCCCCGTGTGTCCCATCCGGCACCGATCTGTGCCCACCCTCTGACCCCAGGACTAAGAGATCCCAGGAAAATGCCGTCATACCGGGAGCTACTGGGAGCTGCAGCTGCCTGGTGGTCCCTTCCAGGAGCAGGAGGAGCAGAGCCACAGCAAAACTCCCAAGAAGTTCAGACTTTGGGGATTATGGAGGCATCTGTGGATTTTTAGCCAAAACATCCAAATTTCTCTCCCTCTGGCTAACTCACCTCAGGCATGCTCAGATGAACCTGGAGACATGACACAGAAAGGAACAGACAAAGGACATGTGTGGCCTTACCTTCCCCATGGATCCCCGGAATAAATCTGTTCCAAAGGGACTTTACAGGAGGAAGAAACCCAGGCTCACTTCAGGGGACTTTCTCTTATCCCGGAGTTTACAAAGGTTTTTAAGCGACTCCAGTTGGCCTCAGGAGAAGGCTCTGGAAGTCAGAACCCCGGGATGCTTTTCCACCAACCCATCCCTCCCCCTGTACTAGTTTTGCTATTCATAAACCCAGAGTAATTAATACTGAGTAACCTCCGAGGGATTTCACAAGTCTCAGTGAAAGATCTGTTATCATCTTTCTCAGTATGGATTTTTGGGAAGAAACTTCTGAGGAAAATCATATCAAAAATAGACTTTTAATATTTGTTTTTCTTCATCAGAAATAAGGTTCTGATTTTTACCAACAACAATAACCCGAAAAAAGAACAGGATTAACTCGAAAGCTCCTTCACTTTCACTCCATTTCTTTTGCCCTTCCACAGGGAAATCCTCAATGCACAGTTCCCAAATGTTAATGAACACCAGCCCTTTCTCGGTACATTTTAGGGCCTGATTCACCAGGATCATCCATAAATATTCCTTTAAAAACCTTCCTGAGGAACTCCCGAGGGCAGCCGATGTCAGGAAATGTCGGATATTTCTCCCTCTCCTCCCTGAGCCGTTGGTAGCCTGCTTGGAAAAGAACAGATGCGTTAAAAGTTGGGAGATTTACAGCCCCCCCACACACACGGGAGCCATAAACCCACAATTTGTTCCATTCCCAGAGCAGCCCTCTGCCCGCTGCAGGACCTTTCATCACTGCTGGAAAGCTGCCTCGAAAAACCCGCGATCTTTTATGGCAACGTGGACACAAAGTTCAGTTTTCAGGGCCTAAAAGACGGAGGTGGGGGAAGGAAGAGATGAATTCACGGTCTGAATGCTGCCCTGGGCTGGCTGCTGTCCCTGTCTTTGGTGGGGAGATATCCCATACTGGGAATATTTATGGTACCAGCGATGCCTAAAAGCCAGGCTACCTGAAACAGAGGCCAAGACAAATCAGGAGTATAAAAAGCAGGCAAATTTATTCAAGGTCTGCAAAGACCTTGAAGGTACATTCAGGCAAGCAAAGTCCCTTGTTGGGGATGACACCCAAAATGGACACAGGGTCATGAGATTTTTACCTTTTATAAATTCTGTTCCATTAGCATATTGACTTTTAATTCTCCAATTACACCCTCGGGTGATGATGTTCATCACCCCAGGCCTGCTCCCACATCTCACAGTTGTTTACATATTTTTGGGCCCTCAGGCAACGAATATGTCCTTGAATCTGTGTTCAGAGAGCCTTGTTTTGGCTAAAGGTGCTGGGAACAGAGGTTTTTAGCACTTTGTAAGAAGCACAGAACTACAGCAAGTTACAGATATGTGAGTAAAAAACTAGAAATAATTAAGGCATCACCAGGGCCAGGAGGGTTGGAATCCCCGACACACAAGTTCTGCCCCCAGCTGTGACCCTCAGGTGATCATGGATGGACCCGGTACCTGTTCCTGACCTGCAGTGGCACTGGGAGGATAAAAATCCCTTCATGACCAACAAATTGGTGGAACAACAGGACAGTGTCAGACCAGTCTTACAAAGCCCAACCTTGAAGACCAAAATCACCCTCACAGTTCTGCATTCATGGCTTAAGAAGCTCGAAGTGATTATAAAGCAGCCAGATTTATTCCTTATATCCAGTGCTGGACTTACCAAACTTCCAAAAATTTCCTTAATTTGCCCCTGGGGTTTAACTGCTGAGCACAACCCGAACCTGCTTCTCCTTCCACCCACGGCCTCTTCTGCTCACAAGAAGATCCCCCAAAGCACAAAGGGTTAAAGCTTTGCCCTGCCCGGTCCAGTCTGCCCTTCCAGCTTCCCCCAGTTGCAAACAGTGGGAAGGGAAGGATTAGAGGGGAGAGATTTCTGGAGAGCCCATCCCGGAGCCTCAGTTCGCACTTTGATGCTGGGGGAAGAGCCCCGCTCTAACAAAGGGGCTGGAAAGCATTGCCCACCACTAAACTCTCTGTTGGGGGCAGCCAAATCCCTCCTCGGATTATTCCAGGCTTGGAGAGGCCTTGGAAAGAAAGGCTGCCCCTCTTTTATGGCTGCATTATTAATAAAGAGCTGGTGAAATACTTACGGCTGCCCCGTAAATCTGCCGAGCTCGCACAGACGTTTGGGCTGGGAGGAAACGCGGGGCTCGGGGGCTTGACGTGCATCCCCCATCCCAACCAGGGTGTCTTTGGGGCAGGGAGAGCAGATCCACGCCCTGGAATACCTGGGGATGTCCTCTGGCTGCTCCAGCCCGAGGAGCCCAGCCTGGAGTCCCAGCTGGGATGGGTGGGATGGTCCCAGGTCGATGTTCCCACCAGCCCCAGAGGGCTTGGAATCTGCCCCAGGGGATGCAGGGATGGATCCTGGAGATGTAAAACTGCCTTGCCAAGGAATCAACGCTGGAATTCATGGCTCTAACTTTCGTCTAACCCTGTGCACCTCTCCTTTAACACCTTCTGATGTCACAGCCCCTCAGGGTCACTGGAACTCACCCAACAAGGAAGGGCCAAATGACCTCTTAGAATGGGTTTTTTCCTCCCTTCCCTGGGACTTTTTTAGCAGAGGTGGAGGAACTAATGGAAAAACAGAAGCACTCCATTTAAAGTGAAAAACGGCAAAAGAAGTCTGCTGGCACTACCCAGCCAACAAGCAGCTGGTGCTGGATGTGGGCTCAAAGCACGCTGTGATCCATGCGCTCTGGATTTACAGAGGAGAGGAGGGAACAACTCCCACTTTTTCCCAGTCACTTTGCTCACCCCATGGGGCTGTTCCACACTGAACACCCAGGACATGCATCCCATGCAAAAAGTCATGGTGGAGCCCATCCCTGCTCCATCCAGGGCTCAACTTCCCAACATCAGCACCTGTTTGGAGCAGCATCCCTAAAAAACCCTGGAGTGCTCAGACCTAGCTGTGCTATAGGAAAAGAGAAAATAAACAAACCCTCCTGACCACCAACTAAATCCAAGCCACGTCAACAACAACAGCAAAAAAAAGTTCCTTCCTAATTTCAGCTTCTGGTCATAAAATTTTACTTTCATGTAACAGCATGAAATCTGCACAGCCTGAGCGGGGATTTTTAATAAAAGGCAGAGTTGATGATATCCCAGCCAAGGTGTTTTTATAAGCCAGAAGAAGAGAGACAGAAACACAGAAGGAAAATAACTTTCTTGACTTCCTTCCAGAAAGGAATTTTATTTTGATTTCCTTTAGCCAGGCTGAGATTCTCCTTCCTCTCCTTGCATGGGTTTTTCCCCTTCAGAGCCATCCCTGTGCCTGAATCCCAGTGAATCCAAACCAATCATTTCTCTTTGCATTTGAGCTCCAATGCATTGAAAATCTTTGAATTTTGAGGAACAGAGCAATTTGCAGTGGGAATTTGGTTCCATCTTAGCCCAAACACAAACCACTAGGTGGAAGTTGCAGTCTTGCCCCCAGGATAAAGCTCCTCTTCCAACACCCGTGAGGATGGAGGGAAAACACTTCCTAACATCCAAATCTATGAGGTTGGAGAGGAGAATAATGTCTGCTAAAGGGCCAGAAACAGCTCTCAGCCCAGTGAAAAACGACTTCCAAATGCCCCCTGCTCTGGGGATTTCATAAGGGAAGATGGATCTTCCTATCCCTTTTCCTTTCTTCCTCATTTTTCAACTCTTGACCTCCGCTGGGAGCAGGGAGCTCCCAGGTGAGAGCCCTCGGCAGAGGAAATGCTTCCTCCAGTTCATTTGTCTCCGATGCTCTGTGCAGCTGAAGACACTCACGTGGCCAAAAATTTGCTGTTCCCAACCCTGCCCATCCCACCTCCTCCGCCCTGGATTTGCAACTCCCACCGCAGGGATGGTTCTGGCCATGCCTTGGCCACTGGGAAAACAGGAATTGGAGCAGTTTTGGCCCCACTTTGGGGCAGATTTGTGGCCCAAGACAGAGAGAGGCTGATCTGTTTAGGAAAATGAGAGGGGATGGGATTTTCCTGGGCGTGGGGGAGCAGCTCGGGAGGATATTGTTGGGAACCGACTCCCAGGTGCCTCAGGTCCCTGGAAAGCTGCTCAGGATAACTCCAGCTCAAAGCTCTCAGGCCAGAGAGTGACACCAGTCACAAATTTCAGGCACATCTCAAATCCCTCAAAACCCTGCGATTCCCAACTCAAGGTCCGAAGGCAAAATATTGGCACAGGATGTTCTTTCTTCTGGTATAGAATCCTGGAATGGTTTGGGTTGGAAGGGACCTTGAAAACCATCCCGTTCCAAGCCCCTGCCATGGGCAGTACACTTCCCACTATCCCAGGTTATTCAGCGTTCCTGTGGTCATTGGAAACCACCACAGCAATGGACCCAACGGGGAAAGGATGGTGTGGTTTGAAGCATCCCTTTTAGGGGATATCCCAAGCTGGAGGATTGGGAAGCAGAGCCCGAAGGTTGAAGGATGAAGAAATGCCTTCTTGAAAGAAAATTTCTGCTTAGCACCTTATTTATAATTAAGGTGGAAATCACTGAAATGGGAGGATCTGTGTCATTCCAACCTCTGGAGATTCTTTGTGCCATCTTAGGGAGCCCCAAACACACATTTCCATGGCTGTTGTCCCCAGAGCTAGGCTGGAATGGGAAAGAAGGGAACAGAGTGAAAAGGGAGTGCCCAGGTGTCCCCCCAGCCTTTCCTCTCTCTTGGTCTCAACACAGGGCCCTGATTTTCTCTCTGTTTTCTGACCACGGCCAGGCGCTCTCCTGGTGCCCGGCAAAGCCATTCCATGCAGGCAGCCCAGGCTCTTCCCGTGGCAATCAGGGAGTGATCGATCTCCAGGAGAGCCATTTCCCAGCAGCTGCTGACCCGGCAGTGACACCCTGGCTGCACTTGTTCCGTGGCCGTGCCCCCAGAGCCGCTGGAATGCGCAGGGGATGCACAGCTGTGAGCGCAGCCCTGACAGCCAAACAGACGATTCCTGGCACAGGGATCAGGCACTTTGGCTCCTGGGGACACACGGAATGGGATTTCCATGCTGGATGGGCAGGGGAAGGGGCTGGGGGCAGCAGTTCCCATCCTCGCCCCAAATTTCCTCCACGGTGGTGAGGCTGGGCCATATCCTTCAAATCTGGCACAAAGCTCCTGTCCCTCCTCAGCTGGAAGGGAAGCAGGAATGTCCTTGCAAGGTTCCCTCCTTTGCTGATGGGGCTGAGCTGATCCCACAAAATGAGTTCTCCATAGCCAGGGAGAGAGGCTTGAGATGCAGATTTAGGGGAGGGAGAGAGGCAGAATCCGAAGAACCTGTTGGATTTCAGTCCTTTTCTCTTGGATTTGCAGTCCATTTAAAAAGTAGGAGATTTAAACTCAGTTTCCAAGCTGGCTCCTTAGAAAAATAAAACTCAAGAAAAGAATTTTTATAGGACAATTTGTTGCTCACCGTGAAGGCTTGAGGGAGCCAAAGAGCCTGGCCTGCATCTCTGCTGGGGAAAAGGATCCTCCTGCCCTCTCCCTCTCCCAGACACAAGCTTCTCTTTGGTTTCCAGCAGCCCATGATCCAGGGAAAAAACAACAAGGGCTGCTGTGTTTCTTTATGGAGGCAGCAAGAGGAAAAGAGGCTGCATCCAAAGCTCGATGTGAGATGGAAAAGGCATCCAGGCTCCATGGCGCTGGATGAAACAAAGCACACAAAACCAGGGAAATGCTGAAAGCTGGATTTCTTGGGAGTGGGAATAGAACTGTCTGTGTTTGCCTTGGAGAGGGGGCAGGGAGGCCAAAGGGTTTCATCTCAGCAGGTGTTGCTTTCCAGCACAGAGATGTGGAGAGAGTCAAAGGCCTCCTGCCAGGCTGTTCCTCTCTCCGCTCCTCACGTCCCAGTGCCCTTTCCATGGACAGGTGATGCCCACACACCTCCTGCCCTCCCTCCCTCCCACAGATGTCTGCAGGAAGAAAAGGCCAACAAAGTCAAGGCAGCAAATCAGCGTTCCATGAGCTTTATCCCTGGGCCGTGCCAGACCTTCTCGTGTGTCCTCGCTTCTCTGGGCTGGGGGACTTTGGATTTGGGGGATTTGTTCTGGTGGGATGGTAAGCATTGGAGCTGGAGAGCAAACAGCTGTTGGAGCACCCTGATACCTCCAGGAGTCCCATAATGGACCTCACCTTAAATCCCATCCAGTGCCACCCTGGCCATGGGCAGGGACACTTTCCACTATCCCAGGTTGCTCCAAGCCCTGTCCAGCCTGGCCTTGGGCACTGCCAGGGATCCAGGGGCAGGCACAGCTTCTCTGGGCACCTGTGCCAGAGCCTCCCTACCCTTCCAGAGAGGAATTCCTTCCCAATATCCCATCTATCCCTTCCCTCTGGCACTTTAAATCCATTTCCCCTTGTCCTATCACTCTGTGCTCTTGCGAACAGTCTCTGTCCATTTTTCTCGCAGGCTCCCTTCATGCAGACATTTGAAGGGAGAAGTTTTTCCTAGACTGAAGGCTTTGCTCTTCCCAGGGCGTTCCTTTGTCTCTGGAGTGACTGCAAAAGCAGCTGCTGGGCGCGGGGTCTTCGCTGTGGGATTTTCCCTGATACGGAGGCAGCAGGAGGAGTTTTCACCTGACGCTGGAAACAATGCCACGCATAGAACCCACATTGTTCCCTTGCCATTTGGAAGCAATTACCTGCATGTTACGTAAAACTTTTATTAAACGATGGCAGAAATTCGGTAATGTGTTAATCAGGGGCTGAGTGACATCTGCTCCGTGCCAGAGGTTTGGGAGCTGCAGGAGGAGGGTCAGCAGTTCAGAATGATTACCAAAACACATTGCTCCTTTTTGCGGCCTCCTACGTGTTAATTTTTCAGATTTATTCTCTCAGGCTCCCGTGTCTCGTGTTTTCCCTGCACGTCAACATCTGCTCCATCTCTGCCTTTCACAGCTCCTCAGGCTTTGCCCCACCAAGATTCCGACTCAGCTCCAAGCCAGGGCTCAGGCAGTTTTCTGAACTAATCCAAAGGACGATTCTCAGGGAAATTTGGCTCATTTCTGGCATCAGAAGGGATGGGTGGATTCAAACTTTAAGGAACCCAGCAGGTTTGAGGACAAACGTGGCTGTCACGGCAGCCCTTGCTCAGCCTGAGGGTGTGAGGCTGCTGCTCTCGGAGGAACGGGGTGGGAAAATGTCCTGGAGAGAGCCCATTCCCATTCCTCTTTGCCTCTGCAGGCCTGGAGTCATTCCCTTCATAGAGCAAGCCATAAAATCCTCTGGGAACGCTCACCCTTTGAAATCAGGGAATCCTGGACTGGTCTGGGTTGGAAGGGACACTAAAGATCATCTCATTCCAGCCCCTGCCACTCCCCTGTCCCAGGCTGCTCCAAGCCCTGTCCAGCCTCACTGCAGGATGGGTTTGGGAGCTCTGGGAACACCACAGAGCCAAAATAGGGAATTTCACCCCAACGTGACTTCCTAGAAAAGCTTTCTGCAGGTAATGCCCATGCACTCCCTGGAGTATTCCAGGAGGAACTCCCATTGTCCACGAGCCAAACGCTTTGTGCTGCTGTCAAACCCCATTTCTAATTTATGCTTTTTTGATTATTCTGTTCCCTCACCCATTATCTGCTTCCCTTCCCAATAAAAATTACAGCTTCCATTTATCATTTTTCCAAGGGTTGCCATAAATTCCACTTTTTCCGTGCCTCCCTCACCTCGAGCCAGCTCTGTCCTCCTCCCTCTGTGGTTGTATCATTGCTGTCACCTCACACATCTCCTTCCCTCCTTTTTGGAGAGATTTAAAAGAAAAATTTTAAAAATCCCCCAATCCTGAAATATTTCCAGGCCATCTCCAAACCTGCAAAATGGCTGGAATTACACACAAATAAAACTTATATTTTTTAACGGCAGAATTTCCTGATTTATCTCTTTTTTTTCCAATAAAATGCTTTCAGGAATGAGCGCCAGCTTGGAGAGGCAGGAGTGGCACACACTGCCCTCAAAACCTGTGGGATCAGGGGTCACCTCAGGAGCCTCCTGCCTGTTTTCTCCCAGGTCCTTTCCACATTAATTTGCCAAAGGTTTTGAATTTGTACCCTTTTCTTTTTTGGGAGCACACAGAGAACAGCTCATCCCATGCTCTGCATCGCATCACTGCAGCGCCTGAAAACATTACTCCTTCTAAAGTCCTGCCTGGAATAATTAAATCATAAAAACGTGGGAATGGCTGCATTTCCCAGGGTTTGCAGTCCCTATCCATCCTCTCCATCCTCACTCCAGAGGGAAGAGGAGACACTCCCCGGCCTGGGGCTGTCCTGGGATCAGCTTCTCCACAGGGAGCTTCTCCCTCTCTTCCAGTGGAGCCTGGCTGTGCTCAGAGCTGGCCAGGAATCATTCCCACTCTCCCAAAACTGCTGGTGGGAACAAAATTTTCCTGCTTGTTGAGATTTGTTGCTTTTTGTAAAAAAAAAAAATCCTCATTTTTCTCCATCTTGGAGCACAACTTCCCATTTTTTTCCATGCACAGAATAAAAGAGTCAGGCGCAGAGCTGTTGGTACCTGGCATGGGAGATGCAGGACTGGCTTCAGGAGGAAAACATGGAATTGTTGCAGAATCCTGGAGTGGTTTGGGTTGGAAAGGAGCCTTGAAGCTCCTCTCATTCCACCCCTTCCATGGGCAGGGCACCTTCCACTATCCCAGGTTGTCCTGGGGAGCTTCCTCCGAGCCTGAATACAAGGAGAAAAGATAATTAATGCTGACAATTAATGTAATTAATGGACAGGAATTTTTGAGAGACTCTGTTCAATCTTTCTTTTTAAACCCAGCCCTTAAGGAAGCTGCTCTGACTTCCACATGATTTGAAAGCACCGAG